>CM062807.1:815898009-816405662 GCA_031772625.1 Pinus tabuliformis | reverse complement strand
GGAGATCCACTCTACTCAACTTTGAATCTAATCTGATCATCCCACATAAACAAATGAGAGAACCCATGTAATTAAAGCCATCAAGAAATTACAAGGCTAGGCTGAAAATACTGACACACCTGGAAAAACCCATGCCATTATAGAAAAGAAACACATGAAATTCCATGCATGCCAAATATAACAAGGAAAAAATACACATGCAAGTCGATACCTACAATGAACCTTGTTGTAGCTCCTTGATCCTGCTTTTCCCAACTTGATGTTTGGTTCATTTTGCCTTCTTTGCCTTTCTTGCTCCAATGCCAAAGTGCTCCAAGAAAACTCTAAGTATCTAAGAGTATGAGAGAGAGAGAATAATGAAGGAGCTCCAAAGCTAAACTGACCAAGCCTTGCCCACTGATCCTGAGAAGCCTTTTTATCAATGAGGCCTCTATTTTTATTCATTTTTCATTATTCTACTTCATTTTCCTCCTCACATGCAACTTGTGACCTTCACCTCCTTTTTCTCCTAATTTCCATTATTTCGATAAATAAATCTGCCAAAACACCTCATGCATTTCCAAACCTTAGCCATTTCCTTTGCCAATTTCCTTAGCCATAATAAACCGAATCAAACTCACTAGGATGTTTCCCCACCAATCATCTTCGAATACGTGTACCATCATTCATGGTATTTATATTTTTTTACATGGAATTTCACCAGGGATATTACATAACCCTCCCCCTTATGAGAACACCGTCCTCGGTGTTCAACGACACCTATAACCAACAAGACTGTTGAAAACAAAACATATTTCCCATGGAGCTTTATAACACAGCTCGTTGCAGTATTTACAATGAAATACCTTCTCAAAAGAAAAACATCATGACAACACGACAATATAACAACCATACCACATACTGGAGCTTTATAACAAAACTCACTATGGTATTTACAATAATGCACACATATACACATATGCACATTTCTCAACCAACAAATAGAAGGATATGATGCCTACATATGAAACAAGAGAATCTAGAGGCTCACACCTCCACCCTCAAAGTAATACTAGGATTCACCTCCTTTCCAGGAAGTCCATAATCCACTGCAAAGTCAAATTTGCATCCAATGTCTAGCGCTGCAATCCTGCGCTACTTGTCCTCTCAGTGAATAGTTACCGACTCATTGTTCCAGGGCACACTCCCAATGTGCATCTGATTCCATCTGGAAATTCTCATGACCAAAAAAAATCCATCCCCGACCTTCCCTTCTCCGCTACACAGTCCCTCGAGAAATCTGGTGAACCCTTCCATGCTATCACTCACCTTCCAAGTTCCACTGGCATCCCCATCCCAGGCAGTGCATCCCTTGGCAATGCTTCCTCGCATCAGAAAATACAAAAACAAAGGCATATACCTGTCTCAAAACCATCATACCATTCATAGCATGTTCATGGAAATAAATGGACACAATAGGGTACAAGTGTCCCACAATGGCCCTGTTCTTGATGTGCTTTACCAACATACTGTTGCATATTCCAATTCTTTTCAATGTTGCTGCTGATTCTTGCAGTTGATTTTAACCACCCAATTAGGCATTTTTGTGCTTCATGTACCAAGCACATAACTTCCATTATATTAAAAAATAAATTGAAATAACTTCAAATCATACCTCATGGGTATCTCGTCAATAAAGTACATTTTCAATCCTGTTCGCTTCCTGTTACAACAAGTCAAACTAACGGTTTGATCAAAACATCATGTATAAACATATCACATATGGTTAGCTCAAAACACAACCGCCATAGATCAACATCATAAATCATATGTAACCATCATAAACCAGAATCATAGATCACATATAATCATCATATACCATAGTCATAAATCACTGCATAATAAAACTTAAATAAAATGTGGATACTCATCATTTCATCAATCCTTAGCTTTTACCTTTGTCTTTATTTCGTATGCACTCTAGATTAGTTGCCACACCAGAAAAACATCCAATGCCTTCTCCTCCACCAGGTGCACATATGCATAATGTGTGTCACACAAATACAACCACACATGCCATACAACACCATGCAACGCATGCACCAATACCTGACATACAACACATACACCTACACCTAGTGTACATACGTATACGTGCACAATGTAAATCACAAGACATACATCCACACACAATGTGTGACACCACAAAATGCATACATGTACACCCGGTATACAAAACGACTCATACACCTACACCTGGTGTACAACACAACTCAAATACATATCTAGAATGCAACACAATGAGTGCATATGTCATGATACCATGACTACACAATGCACATACATAGTATCGCATGCCTGCAACACAACATGTACGACATGCACTCAATCCCACATGTACCAAGCACTACATGCATAACGTGTGCACAACATCACATGTACATGGCACCACCTGCACAACATGTACACAACGCCATATGTACACTGCACCAATGTACAACGTGTACACAATATCACATGTACACAGTACCACACGCATGACATGTACGCAAAATCATACGTACACATCGCCACATGCACGACATGTACACAACACCACCTGCACATAGTGCCACTTGTACAACATGTACACAACACCACATTCACACAACACCACTTGTACAATCATGCACACAACACCATATATACATAGCGTCACATGTAGAACATACATGCAACACCACCTGTACATAGCACCACATATCCAACATGTACATAACATCATTTGTACACAACACCACATATCCAACATGCACAAAGCACCATATGCACACAACTCCGCATATACATCATGCGCACAATACAATATGTACATAGCACTGCATATCCAACATCTTCATAGCACAATCCAAACCCAACATTGCATATGCAATATTCACACAACACTATCTGTACCATCATGTACATAATGTTGCATAAGCAACATTTACACATGCTATGTATACACAACATGGCATGCACACAATATCATAGATACAACATGTACAACATATACAACATGTCCACAACAATAGTACCACACCTTGAAAACCATACTGTCTTTACTTAGACACCTTGCCTCCAGTGTCTTATCATGCTTGTCCTAGCATGCTGCAGACCACACTGCCTTCACTTTGCTAATGTATCCCTCAGTATAAACTGTCCATAACATAAGCATAGGAAAAATGCAAGCATACAATATAAATTCATATTCACATGATATTGATCTCATATGTTTGTCATGACTACTCTTCCCACTTGATTCTGCATAGACCAGGAACCTATTCATGTCATTTTCCTACATAAGAAATCATTCCTCCACAAGAATTATTCCTGATGACCCTATCAGACAGTGACATAGATACATAGACACATACATACATATATAATCATTAACATAAAACAATCATCATCCTGTCAGACAAAAACAAACATACATACATGTATACATATAAATGTTAGCATTAATAATCATGATCCATGATGACCCTGTCAAACATGACATACATACACACCTACATGTATAAACATCAACACAATCATGATCATAACATAATTACTAAATATCAAGGTCAAGGTTAAGAAAACTTCCTTTATTCATACACAACATTGAGAAAAATTGTTCCCAACATAGCCAAGGCATCTGACACCTCAGATCCATTTACTTTAACTTTTCTTGATTACCTTTCCCATTATTTATTTGTCATCATCCATTTACCACAATCGACCCAACCAGTCCAACCGAATGTCATAGTCTTACCTTTCGTTGTGCTTACTCATATATCGAGCTTCATTTGTGTCTTACATTAATGTTGGGTACCACATAGCTCTCCTCGAGCTCCATCAACTTTTCCTCTTTCCCAATCAATTCTCCAGACTCAAAACATAAAAGGAAAGAACGAAAACAACAACAAGAAGAAATCCATGAAAACCAATAATAACAAAACTTTGCAAACGAAGTGGTATGGCCATATTCTAGACATAAATAAAGTTGTAAATTAAGTGCAAGCAAATAAAAAAGGACCAAAAGAACAAGACTAACAACAAACACCATGTATCAATCCCCATGGTTCCCAGGGAAACTCAACGAGAGCCTTATTCAATATTTCATGGCAACCTCTCTTTGCCATGCAGTCCCTTGCATCAGATTGCCATAAACACATAATTTTCAGTGTATAAATAAACATAACAATACATCCGTTACCTCATCTTGTTGTGCCAAGCACGTTGCTTGCAACTGAACGCATCCACGCCATCTCTCAAGGGACTCCAATCCTTTGACAGATCCACCTGTAACTAAAGACTAGCTAATATGCCTGTCAAATACATTTTCATGAATCTAGCACATATCCACATAATGTCAAACAAAATAAAGGTTAAGAAGACTCCGTGTATGCAAAGCACTCGTTCATTTGGAATTAGGGTTTTCAAACATAGCCAAAGGAATTCTTACCCGATTCTTTTCTTTTACATTTGTTGCAACTGAGTCTTACTATATACTATCACGTCACCCAACTGTTAGTTATATAAACACATCAATTATTACCTACTACACTCAAGTACATATCAATTGTCTTAACACATATGTTTTAGTAAAACCATCTTAAAGCAAGATCACTGGAACATATACTCATATTACGAAATTCATCAAAAATTGAACCCACTTGCAAAATACCATGCTAAATAAATCAACTAGGCACCAAACACTCAAGCACCAAATATATGTCATAATCAAACAACCAAGCATCAAATATATAACATAAGAAAACTCATACCTTAGTGTATATCAGGGAAGGCAATCTTGTCTGCATAATCAATCTAGTTAGCATGATATAACTTCACGAGATATCAACTCAAACATAAATAAGATCATGCTATCCGTAACGATCACTTAACTAACATGTTCACATCATAAACTTATAATCAATCACCATTCACACATATGCAAAGTCAATCTAGATTAGTACATCACCATATCACAAATATGTCGGCTCATACCTGAATATCGTAACCATAACCATCTGCATAGATCAAACTAGGTTAACATAATACATATACCATCAAGATCTTCAATTCAATGAACATAACCATCACGCATATGACCAACCTAGATTACAACATCAAGATCCCAATGAAATAACCCTAATCATCAAGTTAATAGCACATAACAACAATAAGATATATATCATGCTCATCAACAACATAAAACCTAATCATCGAGCTAATTGTCATATAGCAACAACAAGTTAACCTACAACATACTCATCAGCAACATATCATATAACATAATCATCAAGTTATCTAACCTAACCAACAATAGCAATGCTTACAACCACATGTTACTATCATTCTTGACTATCTGACACATGTGCATATAACTACACTAATCAACAATCATCTATCATGTATGTAACCATGACATCAAAAAACATGTACATAAACCTAATGTATATAACCTAATGCATATAACAATCCTTGACTTACATACCTGCATGCCAAACATACATTACTTGTATGACGATCTGCTCTTACCCCAAAGTCCAATGCTGCAACCTCATTATGATGATCTTCATCTCTTGCTTTACCTCATTCAACACATTAGCATCATAACATACCAATAACACCATGATGACCTAAACTGCATACCATGACTTCACAAGGCATGTTTGACCTAATATTCAAACTATAACCAAGACCATACATGCATATCAACTGTATATAGACATATAACAAATGAGTACCAAACCATACACACATCATTCTAGCTAGAGCCCAGTCATGAATGCATGACCATTTCAACCACACAAACCATGACCTCATGCATGACAATGTTGGCATTATGGCTAAAGTGTTGTCCTTGATGGCAACCCATTCAGGTGATAGATCACAGTACTTCAAGTCAGCAACAGAGATTGATGATTAGCTATCAAATATTGAAGAAAATAAGGGGTACGCAGGTACACCTTACATAAGGTGCGTACACGCAGGTCAGTGTTACATAAAGTGCGTACATACCCGCAGTTATCCCGTTCAGGAGGTGCGTACCCCCAGTGCACACATTTCAAGGCAAAGAAATTCACATGTGGGGTTTTCTTATGTTCTACTCTTGGTATTTAGCCGACGGTTTTGTGTTATTATGGTGTCGGCTCGTGGTATTAATCCATGATTTAAGGAAGAGCTTTCCTATATAAAGCAAAGGAGATCATTTGGCTTGAGCATGTTTTGGTTGAATATCTTATGAGGGCTAGATCTGGTCTAGATCTAAATAAGGCGAATCTACTGATGGACCGAGATCTCTTCGGCGCATGTTCAGATCTGTAGATCTGACTGTCTGGGTTATTTCTGAAGTCTTGAAATCATCTATGCCCGAAGGTACGTAGGTACAGTGAGAGAAAAGTGCGTACATACGCAGGAACGAAGCGTTTCAGGTGCGCCGGTACGCAGGCACAGAAGGGTTTCAAGTGCGCCGGTACGCAGGCACAGAAGGGTTTCAGGTGCGCCGGTACGCAGGCACAGAAGGGTTTCAGGTGCGCCGGTACGCAGGCACAGAAGGGTTTCAGGTGCGCCGGTACGTAGGCACAGAAGGGTTTCAGGTGCGCCGGTATGCAGGCACAGAAGGGTTGCAGGTGCGGAGGTCCGCAGGCAGTTCAATGGACTCAGAGCGAGGTACGCAGGCGAGCAGTTGAGCAGGGTGCGTACGTAAGCAGGCGAGCAGTTGAGCAGGGTGCGTACTGTAAGCAGGCAAGCAGTTGAGCAGGGTGAGTACTGTAAGCAGGCAAGCAGTTGAGCAGGGTGCTTACGTAAGCAGGTGAGCAGTTGAGCAGGGTGCTTACTTCTCTTAAAATCTTTGTTTATCATTGCTGTGTTCTGGGTTTGGTCCTATTATTGTTGATCTGGTTACTACAGTTGACTGGGTGATTCTATTATACTTGATGATCATTTGATGCTTATGGATCCAGTTTGAAAATTTATGAAAAGTGGTCCTTGTAAGAAAAGAAGTAGGGGGTTGTAGCTCCCTTCCAGGAGAGACTGGAAAACGAGAGAGAGTTGTAGCTCTCTGCAGGTTGCAGCCTGCGTACTGGTAAAGGACTGCACCAGTACAAAACCATTGTAAAAGGAGTTTCTAATTTGAAAGAAGATAGAGACATATTGCAGCAGGTGGTTTTCACCCACATTGGGTTTCCACCTTACATCTTGTGTTCTTTGGTGTGACTATCTGTTTTCTTTGTTCATGCTCATTATTTTATGGTACTGACATGCAAAAATAATTCAAAGAACAAATAAGGAAGATTCATTAAAAGAATTAGATAATACTGATTCACCCCCCCTCTCAGTATTATTTCCAACAATTGGTATCAGAGCAGGTCCTTCAGAGAAGCTTGATCGCTTGAAGGTAGATCGTTCATCATGAGCAACTACGAGAGAGAAGCATCAATCAGGCCACCGGTTTTTGATGGGACAAACTTCAATTATTGGAAGGTAAGAGTTACTGCCTATCTTCAATCTCTTGGTACAGAAGTTTGCGACATCGTAGAGACAGGCTATGCCTTTCCTTCAGCTACTCCTACAGATGCAGCCGAGAAAAAGAAGTATGAAACAAATGCGAAAGCAGTCAGTACTCTATTAGGATGTATATCTCAATCAGAATTCATGAAGGTAATGCACTATAAATCCGCAAAAGAGATATGGGACAAAATTGTCACGAGCTATGAAGGAGATGAACAGGTAAAGCGTGCTAAACTTCAAACTCTCAGAATTCAGTATGAGACTCTCAAAATGTATAATGATGAAAGTGTGGCTAACTATTTTCTTCGGGTAGATGAGGTTGTTAATTGTATGAAAAATTTGGGTGAAGAAATAAAAGAGGCTATTGTGGTTGAAAAGGTTCTACGATCATTGTCCCCCAAGTTTGAATCTAAAGTATCTGCAATAGAAGAAAAGGAAAATCTACGAATTCTTACTATGTCTCAGCTACATGGAATTCTAACTGCTTATGAAATGAAAAGGGAGGTCCATCAGACAGAAGAGAAGCTGCTTTCAAGGCATCAGGCAAAGGAGATTATTATGAAGCAAGCCACGTCCCAGAAGAAGAGGAAGAAGAATCAAATTTTGTCAGAAATCTTCAAAGGGGTTCTGGAAGGTTCAGAGGTAAGTTACCTTTTAAATGTTTTGCTTGTGGAAGAGTAGGTCATTATGCTGCAAAATGTCCTTATAAGGATAAAGGAAAGGATCCTGCTAGATGGAACAAGAAACAGAAAAGCTACTACACTCATGAAGATAGTGATGGTCTATCAAACAGTGATGAAGATGAACAAGGTAATGAATATAAGTTGTTAATGGCATTTGAAGATGATGATTATATGGATGCTATAGATGTGGATAACCTTTACGATGAAATTACTAGACTCAAGAGATGTATAGAAGAAAAGAACATAATCATTGATACTCTACAATTTCAAATTGATGAAAAGGAAAAACATATTGAAAAATTAGAAGGTGAAATTGTTGGTCTTAGAAAAGAGATTGAGAAAACAAAAGCTATTAATCTCAAGTTTGTCAAAGGATCTGAAACTTTGGATGAGATTATCAATGTGCAGCGGTCTCCACTAAACAAGACAAGTCTGGGCTATAATGGAGAAACTTCTCAAGCATCCACCTCAAAAAGTTATCTTGATGCAGCAAGAAGAAATGAGCAAAAGCATAATGAAGATCATCAGGTAAAGCAGGGACGAATTACAAACAGAAACTACCAGGGGCAATCCATCTTAAGGGTGAACAAAAGCTACAACCAGCCACAGGTAAAATCTTCTCAATTTGGTTCAAGAATAGATGACAATAGAAATTACAATCAATTGGCTGGTAGATTCGATAACCGCAGAAGTTTCTTCAATGGACAATGCTTTTCTTGCCATAACTTTGGTCACAAAGCAGCTCAATGTGTTGCATATAAAACGATCATGACTAGGGAAGCTCAAAAGCAAAGAAGTATGACAGGGATTACAAAAAGGACCTATAACAACTTTTCGGTTCTTGAAAATGAAGTTGAATGTTCTATTTGCAATAACTTTGGTCATGAAGACTCTAAATGCAGGAGCAGGTTTCAGCAGAAAAAGGAACAAGCCTCAAGCGCCAAAACATGGAGAATAAAGGAACCTCAAACAGAAAGATGTGGGATAGCATTTTATGTAGAGGGACAGGAAAATCTATGGTACATTGACAGTGGATGTTCGAAGCATATGACAGGTGATAAAGAAAAACTTGAGTCTTATTCTGATCTAGAAAAGGGAAAGAAAGTCTCTTTTGGAAATGATACTCCTGCAACTATAAAAGGAAAAGGCATTGCTCAGTTAAAAGAAAAGGTCAAGGCTGGAAATGTTTTGTATGTTGATGGATTGAAGCATAATCTTCTAAGTGTCAGCCAGATGTGTGATCAAAGAACCGAGGTTATATTCAGATCAAATGGATGTCTTGTTCGTGATCTTGATACAGGTAAAACAGTGATCAAAGGCAAAAGAACTCCAAATAATCTGTACATATTTGAAGAAGGGCAACAACAATGCTATCTGAGCAAGGATGATGAGCACTGGTTATGGCATCGGAGGTTGGGACATCTAAGCTTTTCACAAATAAGGAAAGCATGCAAATATCAGGCAGTTCGCGACCTTCCAGATATCAAAATTCCTGACAACACCATATGCAAATCATGTCAGTTTGGAAAACAAACCAGAACTAACTTTCTAGAGAAAGAAGGATCAGCTAGCATGCCTCTTGAGCTAGTACATACAGATACATGTGGTCCTTTCAGGAAAAGAACACCTCGAGGAGAAGAATACTTGATATTATTCATTGACGATTTCTCCAGGTTTGTCTGGTTAGGACTTATGAAGCACAAAGATGAAGCATTCGAAAAATTCAAATCCTTCAAAGCCTTGGTTGAAAATGAATCAGGTCACAAAATTAAGTGCCTCAGATCCGACAGAGGTGGGGAATTTACTTCAAATGAATTTTTCGATTTCTGTGAAGAACATGGGATAAGAAGAGAATTCTCTACAGCAAGAACTCCTCAGCAAAATGGAGTTGTGGAAAGAATGAATAGAACAGTCCAACAAATGGCTCGTGCTATGCTTGATGAGTCAGGAACTCCAGCAACTTTCTGGGGTGAAGCTGCACATGCTGCAGTTGTTATTCTCAACAAAACAAATGTCCGGGTGAACAGCACTCAAACTCCTCATGAGCTCTGGAGTGGTAGGACTCCTTCGGTAAAGCACTTCAAAATTTTTGGGAGCAAATGCTATATTAAGAATACTGATGAGCAGCTTGGCAAACTTGAACCTAGAGCAGATGAAGGCATTCTTCTTGGTTACTCTCCACATAGCAAAGCATACAAATGCTACAATAAAAGACTTGGCAGAATTGTTGACAGCATTGATGTAGTGGTTGATGAGAAGGGATACATTCCTAGGCAAGTACATCATGAAGACATCGAAGAAGATGAAGGCTACCCCCAACGACAGAATGATGAAGAAGAAGAACCTCAATGAGAACCTCAAGAAGAACCATAAGAGCAAACAAGAATAGAAGAAAAGACTCCATCCAAATATCTTCAGAAGAATCATCCAGAATCTCAGATTATGGGGCAGAAAGAAGCAGGTGTACAAACAAGAAGAACAGTTGCAGAAGCTTCAAGCTATTTGGCATTACTCTCCTCTACTGAACCACAAAATGTGAAAGAGGCATGCAAAGATGAATGTTGGGTGAAAGCAATGGATGAAGAACTTGAACAGATCGAAAAGAACAACACTTGGGAGCTGGTTCCTAGACCAAAAGATAAGAATGTTATCGGAACAAAATGGGTCTTCAAAAATAAATTGAATGAGAATGGAGAAGTAATTAGAAACAAAGCCAGACTTGTTTGTAAAGGGTATGCGCAGCAAGAAGGAATAGACTTTGAAGAAACCTTTGCTTCTGTTGCAAGACTTGAGGCCATCCGAATGTTCCTTGCTCTCTCAAGTTTTCAAAACTTCAAAGTATTTCAAATGGACGTGAAATCAACCTTTCTGAATGGAGACTTGGAAGAAGAAGTGTACATTGAACAGCCAGATGGGTTTATTCTTGGAAATGATCCAAATCTTGTATGCAGATTGAAAAAGGCTCTCTATGGTCTCAAACAAGCTCCAAGGGCTTGGTACTACCGTTTGGACAAATATCTTCATCAACAAGGCTTTTCAAAAGGATCAGCAGATAGCAATCTTTATATAAAAGTTGAAAATGACAAATTGCTAATACTTGTTGTGTATGTAGATGACATTATTTTTGGGAGCAATGAAGAAGCTATGAGCCAAAGCTTTGCCTCGGTCATGCAGAAAGAATTTGAAATGTCCTTGCTAGGAGAACTGACATATTTCCTTGGTTTGAAAATCCAACAAAAGGAAGGAGGAATCTTTTTATCTCAAACCAAGTATCTCAAACATATTTTGAAGAAATATGGTATGGAAGATGCAAAACCAGTATGTACACCCATGGTCACAGGATGTAGCCTCAGTGCAAATGATGAATCTGCAGCAGTACATCAACCAACCTATAGATCTATGATTGGAAGTTTACTTTATTTGACAGGTACCCGACCGGACATCATGCATGCAGTTGGAATAGTTGGAAGATTTCAGGCAAATCCGAAGGAGACTCATCTTCAGGCAGTGAAGAGAATTTTCAAATATCTTCAAGGGACTCAAAATTATGGCTTATGGTATCCTAGAGATACAGATCTTACACTTCATGCGTATACAGATGCAGATTGGGCCGGAAGCGTGGATGACAGGAAAAGCACAAGTGGTGGTGCGTTCTTTATGGGTTCCAGACTGGTATTTTGGTTCAGCAAGAAACAGAGTTCGATTGCCTTGTCTACAGCTAAAGCGGAATATGTTGCTGCTGCATCTTGTTGCACCCAACTCCTTTGGATGATGCAGACTTTGCAGGATTTTCAAATCACTTGTACACCACCTATCCCCATCTTATGTGATAACACAAGTGCAATCAGCATCTCAAAGAATCCGGTTATGCATTCAAAAACCAAGCACATACCAATCAAGTATCATTTTCTCCGGGAACAAGTGCTTGAACAGAAGGTCAAGTTGGAGTATGTTCCTTATAAGGAACAAGTTGCTGATATTCTCACCAAACCATTGCCCAGGGACACTTTTGAATACCTCAGGCAAAAGCTGGGGGTTGTTGATGCATCATCTTATTGCTGAACCTCTTTTCATTGATGGTACAGGTTCAGGGGGAGCATATAATGCATTGTTGGCATTATGGAGGATGTGCAAAAGGAGATCTTGGAAGTAGCTGCAATATGTCTCTATCTCTTTCATGGTGGATTATGGTTCTTCATATTCAGGGGGAGCATGTTCTTAGGGGGAGCATAACCCTTTGCCCTTGATGTCAAAGGGGAGAATGAAGATGAAGTTTTGAGGTTGCCATCAAGTCCAAAGGGGGAGATTGTTGGCATTATGGCTAAAGTGTTGTCCTTGATGGCAACCCATTCAGGTGATAGATCACAGTACTTCAAGTCAGCAGCAGAGATTGATGATCAGCTATCAAATATTGAAGAAAATAAGGGGTACGCAGGTACACCTTACATAAGGTGCGTACACGCAGGTCAGTGTTACATAAAGTGCGTACATACCCGCAGTTATCCCGTTCAGGAGGTTCGTACCCCCAGTGCACACATTTCAAGGCAAAGAAATTCACATGTGGGGTTTTCTTATGTTCTACTCTTGGTATTTAGCCGAAGGTTTTGTGTTATTATGGTGTCGGCCCGTGGTATTAATCCATGATTTAAGGAAGAGCTTTCCTATATAAAGCAAAGGAGATCATTTGGCTTGAGCATGTTTTTGGTTGAATATCTTATGAGGGCTAGATCTGGTCTAGATCTAAATAAGGCGAATCTACTGATGGACCGAGATCTCTTCGGCGCATGTTCAGATCTGTAGATCTGACTGTCTAGGTTATTTCTGAAGTCTTGAAATCATCTATGCCCGAAGGTACGCAGGTACAGTGAGAGAAAAGTGCGTACATACGCAGGAACGAAGCGTTTCAGGTGCGCCGGTACGCAGGCACAGAAGGGTTTCAGGTGCGCCGGTACGCAGGCACAGAAGGGTTTCAGGTGCGCCGGTACGCAGGCACAGAAGGGTTTCAGGTGCGCCGGTACGCAGGCACAGAAGGGTTTCAGGTGCGCCGGTACGCAGGCACAGAAGGGTTGCAGGTGCGGAGGTCCGCAGGCAGTTCAATGGACTCAGAGCGAGGTACGCAGGCGAGCAGTTGAGCAGGGTGCGTACGTAAGCAGGCGAGCAGTTGAGCAGGGTGCGTACTGTAAGCAGGCAAGCAGTTGAGCAGGGTGAGTACTGTAAGCAGGCAAGCAGTTGAGCAGGGTGCTTACGTAAGCAGGCGAGCAGTTGAGCAGGGTGCTTACTTCTCTTAAAATCTTTGTTTATCATTGCTGTGTTCTGGGTTTGGTCCTATTATTGTTGATCTGGTTACTACAGTTGACTGGGTGATTCTCTTATACTTGATGATCATTTGATGCTTATGGATCCAGTTTGAAAATTTATGAAAAGTGGTCCTTGTAAGAAAAGAAGTAGGGGGTTGTAGCTCCCTTCCAGGAGAGACTGGAAAACGAGAGAGAGTTGTAGCTCTCTGCAGGTTGCAGCCTGCGTATTGGTAAAGGACTGCACCAGTACAAAACCATTGTAAAAGGAGTTTCTAATTTGAAAGAAGATAGAGACATATTGCAGCAGGTGGTTTTCACCCACATTGGGTTTCCACCTTACATCTTGTGTTCTTTGGTGTGACTATCTGTTTTCTTTGTTCATGCTCATTATTTTATGGTACTGACATGCAAAAATAATTCAAAGAACAAATAAGGAAGATTCATTAAAAGAATTAGATAATACTGATTCACCCCCCCTCTCAGTATTATTTCCAACAGACAATAACAATTACCCATTGTATACATTTCCACATGCAACCAACAATGTGCATAAGCAATGCCAAATCAATCACACATGCGCATAGACACATGTAGTCGAACATAAGTAATCAATTCTTGTAATCAACCTACAAGACTGATACATGTAATCCAAAATATTCAAGAATGTAACCTAACATACAAGGATGTAAGTAGGTGACATAAAATCAAGATATAATTGACATATAATCCATACATAATCAGTCACATACTTATGAAAATGCATTTCACGAAATCAATATCAAATTCTACGTGATAACCATATTATAACCATAATCGAACATCAAGCAGATGCAACAAGTATATAAGTGTTAGAGACACACATGCAACTGACATGCATGCATGACTAACACATTCAAGCCATCTAATCCGAGAGTTGAACCATGCTCTGATACCACTCTGTAACACCCTCCTCCCACATCCACCCAAGTAACCATGCCAACTAGGGTAAACATGAGACGATAGGCTACTATGATCAGATTGACCCTCCTAGGCGACCTTAAGGAAGTAAAATCGACGAAACGTTACACACAGTCATCCAACATCATCAACAAAACCCTCATGAGACAAGTTAGCCATCAGACAGACTATCCCCGGGTCCTACTGTTGTTCTAGACCTCTGAGGCCATAGTCACTCTCATGCTATGGGCAAGGGAGTGACCACAGACCTAAAGTCGCTCTCATAGGCCTACATGCCAACGACTGTGGACCAAACTTGCTAGTTTTGTGCCAGCGACCCTCGGATTTAAGCCACTTTTTCAAGCCCAGAGCCCAGGCCACTGCCTAGAATGGAATTAAAGCTCAGAATCAAGTAAAGTACAAGGAAACAATGCTGCAAAAGTAAATAGTTGATCAAGACCTTAACCAGACCCCTACTAGCCATGACAAGAATTTCATCAAACATATTGTCAACATGTAACCTACAAGTGTAAACAACAGAACTAAGTGTAGATATCTCATACTTATCTGAGAATTGCCATGAACCATTGTTTCCTCATGTATTTTGATGCCTTATCACTTATTAGGTCATAGATACAATATCCATTCAAATACAAGTAAAAACATGTTGAGAGCCAAACATAGTTGCTGCCATAAAATGTACATATAACTAGCATAATAGGAACATAAATACAATAAACATATCAACCATCAAAATCCATATATACACCAGTACATTTACACATAAAATCAATGGAATGCATTTCTCATTAATCAATACAATGAACCAACCAGTGATGGGACTACCACATTCCACCCGACCGTAGATTGGCTAAGCCAAGTCTCTCTTCAACCAATAACCCTTGTTTCATATTCCAAGAATGAATGTGGGACTCATAGAACACATCAAAAACACCAATCAATATGGATTCCACCAGAGTTCTCCACCTAAACCTTGAGGAATTTGAGTGCCTCCTAGTCTCTCAGGCTTTACCGTGCATCCACAATCCTATCCAGGGATCACTAGGCCCTACACTGAGACATACTCTCCAGGCTTTACCATGCATTCCATCCAGGAATCACTAGGCCCAACGGAGAGAAAATCCACCTCTTGGCTTTACTGTATATCCAACCATTCACCGACAACGATTCCTAGCCCCACCGAGGCACACAATCTGGCTTTACCGTAACCCACAGTCTGGTCCAGGGGTTACTAGGCCAGTGGCTTCATGCATCCTCAGTTTGGTTCAAGGACCACTACACCATGTGTTTTTCAATTCCGAGATCCACCCCACTCAGCTTCGAATCCAATCCGGCCATCCCACATAAACCAAATGAGAGAACCATCTCATCAAAACTATCAAGAAATGGCAAGGCTAGGCTGAAAATACTGTCACACTTGGAAAAACCCATGCCATGGTAGAAAAGAAACACATGCAAACCCATGCATGACAAATCTAAAAGGAAAATACACATGCAAGTCAATACCTACAATGAAGCCTGTTGTAGCCTCTTGATCTCGCCTTTCCTTACTTGATCTTTGCTTCCTCTTACCTTCTTTTCCTTTCTTGCTCCAAAGCCAAAGTGCTCCAAGAAAACTCTAAGTGTCCAAGATTATGACAGAGAGAGAGAAAATAATTAAATAGCTCCAAAGCTAAACTAACCAAGCTTGCCCACTGATCCTTGGAAGCCTTTTTATTAATGAGGCCTCTATTTTCTTCATTTTCCTCACATGCAGCCTATGACCTTTCACCTCCTTTTTCTCCTAATTTCCATTATTTTCATAAATAAATGCGCCAAAATACCTCATGCCTCTCCAAACCTTAGCCATTGCCTTTGCCAATTTCCTTAACCATAATAAACCGAATCAACACCCACTAGGATGTTTCCCCCACCATTCACCTTGGAATACGTGTCCCATCATCCATGGTATTTATATATTTTTACATGGAATTTTAACCAGGGCTATTACATAAATGTGTTTTCAATTTTTCTTCTAGCATAGCATTAGCTCTTGTATTACTTCATCTTATTAGTTTATGTTTTGTTTTATCTACAAATTTAGTTTGGTACATTCATGCTCATTCTATAAATCAATTGTTAATTTCATTTTCTTGCAATCTGGTAAATGGTGTTCTGAATTTCATTTTGAGTGTGTATTAGCTATTTTGTAATCGAGTCACATTTTTATTTCAAGTTTGTAGGGTGATGATTTCGTAGTTGTGCTATGAAATCTAGATACTATGAAATCCATAGCCGCTGTTATGAAAATACAAGCCTACAAAGTCGTTTCACTATAATAAGGAGAATGACATTGAGCTAAGTGTGGAGTTGTGATCTCAATACACAGTACACCACATAGCTGAACTAGGATTACTAAGTTGAGCCCTATTTAGACTTAGGCCTCATATCACCAATAAGCTTTCTTTGAGTTAAGTTTGAGACATGTAGAAGTGGTAGGAATTTTGATACTTGTGCATGCAACACCAAGAGCATCGCAAGTCATTAGACCCTGGGTTGAAAAATTAAATAATAAGTGAAGACAACACCTCCTTAAATAGGAGTCATATATTCACACTGGCAATTTTTCATTAGAGATGAAATCATTATGAAGCACAAACAAAAATTTGTATCGAAAAAATAAAAATTTATATAATATGCCAAGTAGGAAACTATATTACACCAATGTAAAATAATTTGCAATACACTAATAAAGAAAAACTTGAACAAGTTTTCAAAAAACTCTATGGAAAAAAAATAGTTTCATTAAAAAAAGAAAAGAAAAGGATATGCATAAACTAAATGATATGCACAAAATAATTGAAGCTAATATCCAATAATCTCATTACAAGACTTAAAGAACAAGGTTGTACCAAAAAAATTTAGAGTTTTAAGGTGATTCGTGGACTTACAAATATATGTTGGTGTATCATATGACAATACATTTATGACGACATATCAAGGAGAAGGGGTGTCTTTTCACTTTTGTTGACATTTTTGGCCACCACAGTGGGTTGGATTTAACATTATTATGCTAATTAAAATCCTCAACAACATAGATAAAAAACAAATCTTAAGGGATATGCATAAACTAAATGATATGCACAAAATCATTGAAATTTATATCCAATAATCTCATTGCAAGACTTAAAGAACAAGGTTGTACCAAAAAATATTAGAGTTTTAAGGTGATTCATGGACTTACAAATATAAGTTAGTGTATCATATGGCCATACATTTATGACTACATATCAAGGAGAAGGGGTGTCTTTTCACTTTTGTTGACATTTTTGGCCACCATAGTGGGTTGGATTTAACATTATTATGCTAATTAAAAGCCTCAACAACATAGAATCTGCAAGTTAATTCATTGGAGAATGATAGTCTATGGTTGCCAATGGTAGGGTTACATTCATGTGTTCATGAACCATGTCTTTATTTTGACTCCATTATTATGTTCATAATCTTCCCTTAGAGCATAGCCTTTTCTAATTTATGTTTATCTCTACCAAGTGCACTTAACATGTTCTTAAGTGCCTCCCTATCTTTTTATCATATCTATTAGGGAATGCAGTAGTGTAATCTATTTAGGTCCTTGTGTCAAACTAAATAATTGAAGTTACATGCCTTCTATTCTATCCTCAAATTTTCCCATGTTCATTAGCACTAAGTATTAATTTGTTTTAAATCAATAAACTGAGTTAACTAATTACAACTCAAATATAAATCAATCTTATCTCCTTAATTTAAGGGATAACTCTTGCATGACTTTAGAAAGACTTCTAACTTTAATTTCTCCAACTAATTAATTTAAAATAAATTAATTAATTATTTCCAAGTAGCTGTTAAGACTAAATTCAATTTAATTCACAAGTTAATTCAAGGACAAATTAAATTGGAATATTCTTGTTGCCATATTTCAACACTCCCTCTATTATCGAAATACATTGTAGTAACATGATCCTCCTCGCTACATAGTTTCTGAGATGATGATACCAGATGTCGATGTGCTTGGACCTATCATGAAATATTGGATTCTCAGAGAGTTTGATACAACTCTGATTATCACAACAAATCATGGTTGGATCCATCCTCTAATCAAACAAACCAACTAGGATTTTCCGCATCCAGATGGCCTCACATGCTGCCTGACTTGCAGCCATGTATTCTGCCTTTTTCGAGCTGAGTGTAGCCGACCTCTGTTTCTTGCTGTACCAAGAAACTGTCGCTGATCCAAGGTTGAAAATCCCTCCTGATGTGCTCTTCCGATTTGATGGACTCCCTGCCCAATCTACATCAGTGAAGCCCTGTAGCTTCACTCCCTCTGTCCATCTGTACCATAATCCATACTGAGATGTACCTATGAGGTATCTCAATACATGCTTTATCGCCTTCCAAAACATCTTGGTAGGCTGAACCATCGCTTGACTCAGCTGGTTCACCGCATAGCACAAATCTGGTCGTGTTTTCATTAAGTACATCAATGAACCCATAAGCTGCTTGCACACAGTAGCCTCTACCACTTCTCTTGAAGTAACAACCTCCTTCCTCCAGTTACTTGCTAGAGGAGTCTGCATGGGCTTGCACTTCTCCATGTGGAATCTCCTTAGTATCTCGTTGGCATACTTGCCCTGAGACAGAAACAACCCCCCATCCTTCTGCCACACTTCCATGCCAAGGAAGTAATGCATGAGACCCATGTCTTTCATCTCGAATTCTCTTGCAAGGTCCTCCTTGCAAGACACGATCAACTGATCATCACTAGTCAATATGAGATCATCAACATAAAGTACGATGATCAACAACTTACCTTTCACCACGATGTGGTACAGGTTCACATCCGCTTCACTCTTTGTGAAGCCCAACCCAGTGAAGTAGTTGTCTATCCTAGTGTACCAAGCACGAGGTGCTTGCTTTAGCCCGTACAAAACTCTCTTGAGTCGGCACACATGCGACTCACAATCGAAGGTCTCAAAACCTTCCAGTTGCTCTATGTACACCTCTTCCTCAATCTGGCCATTGAGGAATGCAGTCTTCACATCCATCTGATGGATCTTCCAACCCATCTGTGCTGATAGTGCCAACATAGATTTGATAGATGAGTACCTTGCGATAGGAGCAAAAGTCTCATCATAGTCAATCCCCTCGACCTGTGAAAATCCATGGGCAACAAATCTTGCCTTATGCTTCTCCACACTACCATCAGCAGCTTGCTTTACCTTGTAAAGCCAACGAGAACTCACAACTGACTTGTTCTCCGGTCTTTGAACCACATCCCAAACACTATTACGAACTATGGAGTCATACTCCTCCATCATAGCATCAACCCAAATCGACTGCTGCACTGCTTCCTCAAATGAAGATGGCTTAGTCTCAATACATTCCCCAGCAAGGGCCATGTATGCAGTGTACCTCTCAGGTAAAATCCTCTGTCTGCGCTGAGAATATGGTGCTCCCACATTCTCTCTCGCATCCTCCAACAATCTGTCAGCTTCTCTTGTGCGCTTCCATCCATCTCTGGAAGACTCTGCTTGAGTGGATGTCTCCACTCCTGGAACCTCTGCATGCGGCTGCTTCGCATCAGTCTGAGGCTCCTCCTCCTTAGGAACCAACAGTTCCTCCATAGCGTGTAGTTGGAGCTCCCTCTCAAGGGAATCTCGCATGGCCTTCTGCTCATCAATCTTGAGATCTCTGCGAATCACTATCCTCCGACTGGTAGGCAAGTACACCTGATAGTTGTAAGGTGTATTAGTGTACCCCACAAATATCCCCAACTCTGTTGTCAGATCAAGCTTTTTCCGTGCATCCTTTGTCACATAGTAATATACCGATGAGCCAAAGATCCTGAAGTGACCCACATTTGGTCTCTTACGGGAGAAATCTTCCTCTGGTGTCTTCATCCTGAGTATGCGATGCAGGCATCTATTCTGCAAATAGACTGTTGTGTTGCATGCCTTAGCCCACAAGTGAAGTAGTAGGCCTTGGTCATGAAACATTGCCCGTGCTGCCCCTACAATAGTTCTACTCTTCCTCTTGGCCACCCCATTCTACTATGGGTTATGAGGTGCCGTCAACTCTCGTTTAATTCCTTCCACTGCACAGAAGTCCTTAAACTCTTGCGAGACATATTCTCCACCATTGTCACTTCTCAAGGCCTTGATCTTCTTCCCTGACTCTTTCTTGACCAAAGATTTGAACTGACAAAACTTTGTGAAGGTTTGGTCCTTCTTCTGTATGAAATAAATCCAGAATTTACGAGAATAGTCATCAATGAAAATCACATAATACCTTTTCTTCGCTGTGGATGCCGTCCAGAATGGTCCACACAAATCAGTATGAAATCGCTCTAAGATAGCCTCTGCTCGACTGTCTCGATCATGAAAGGAAGACTTGGTGTACTTTCCCAAGGTACAACCTTTGCATGTGTCAACTTGCTCAAGTTTACCTTTGGGAAGTCCTGTAGATATCTGCTGCATTATCTTCAAAACCCCATGATGCAAATGGCCCAACCACCTGTGCCACAACTTGCCAATGTCTTGGTTTTGCACCGATTCTGCTTTCGTACTCAATGATGCACAATCAACTACCTCTAGTTTATAGAGATTCTTCACCCGAATCCCTATCTTCTTGGTTTGACACGTGGCTATGTGTCTTAGGAACACCTTTCCTTTATTGGAGACAACATCGTAGCCTTTGTCCTCCAACATTGCAACCAATACCAAATTCTTCTTTAGTCTAAGCACATACATCACATGTGTCAAGGTGAGAGGAGCTCCATGCTCCCTCTGAAAAGCAATCATGCCCACTCCTGAAACACTATACCTTTCGTCGTCACCCATCTCTATGCACATCTTGAGGTCTTTCTCCTCCAAGGCACTGAATAAATTTTTATCACTGGTCATGTGGAATGAGGCTCCACTGTCAAGATACCAGACACAACCCATCATCGATGACACCATGCATGCAATGAGGGTAAAGTCCATTTCGAACTGAGAGGCTAATGCCTCACCTTCCGATCCTTCTGAGGATCCCTTCTTGGACTTCTTCGATGGGAAATTAGTCGCATAATGTCCCATCTTGTGACAATTAAAGCATCTTACTTTAGACATGTCACCCTTCTTCCCTCCATGAGAAGAATTCAATTTGAAATGGAAAGCCTTCCCCTTCCCTTTCCTTGCCTTACTTGCTAAGGCCATATTTTCTTCATCATCATTCTTGCATGAAGAACCATTTTGTATGCTCCTCTTGATCTCCTCCTGCATAAGATCCGACCACAGTCATTCCCAATCCGACAGTTTCTCCCTTCCATTCACAGAGTCCTGGTAGCTATTCCAACCCTTTGGAAGGCCAAGGAGAGCAAGGCTCACCATATCATCATCGACAACAGTTATTCCCACACTGCCAAGCTCATCTCTACAGGTGGTGAGCTTGTTCAGATATGTGGAAATAGTATCGCCCTTCTCCATCTTGATTCTTCGAAGCTTATCCTTGAGCGCCAATTTCCTCTAGTCGCTACTGTTCTGGTAGAGTTCCTTCAATGTCTTCCACATTGAAAATGGAGTATCCTTCCCATGGAGAATCAAGATAATATGGTCTCGAACTCCCTCAAGGATGATTTGTCTCGCCTTCACCACACAATTCTTCCACTCAGCCAACTCTTGTGCATTAGTTGAAGCTGGCTTTGGGATTTCTTGATCAATGAATTCCTTCAAGCCATTGTCTTCTAATACAACCTCCATTCTATCTTTCCATGCTATGTAATTCGAGCTACCTTCCAAGGCATACTCGAGTCTCAAGCCATAGAATGCCATTGGCCAACCTTGAAGTATGATTTGAATTCGATTTGCACTTGCAACCCCGAACTTCAACTTTGAATTCTCTTCTCAGTATACTGTTCACAGCTCCAATACCATGTAGAAAATTTGTGATAGGTGAATCCGATAATGCAATATAAATCAAAGAAGAATACTATAACGTACTTCTACTATCAGTTTGCAGAAGCTTAAAGATCGAGCTGAAAAATATAACCAGAAGAAGAAGAATCAATGGCACAATACACATGAAAATACTTTGGGGAAAGTATCAGATAAAAACCCCACACTATTGTATTATCATACATGGTGGAAATACATAGGAATTATATAAAGCCTTAGCTCTCACAGTTAGCCAACTCTCAGTACAATCCTCACAGATGCTCACAGGCAATCTTGACTTCTCTCCAACCTTCCACTTTCCTTGCGTTGTTCCTTGTGGATGATTTTCCTATTACCAAGTGGAAAAACAAGCCTTCAAAACTGCGCAATCCTCAAGGATGAATCCTTAACTGCATGCATGAGTTTTCTCCATGAGAAAACACATGCAATTGATAGTACACTGTCCTTGAACATTAATATCAACTGGTTCTCATGAGAAAACACATGCAATTGATATTACACTGTCCTTGAACATTAATCTCAACTGGGTCTTTCTCAAAATAGACATGCATGAGTTTCTGATGAGGGAATCTTCAATTAACTGGAGTAGCACTAGTTGAGTGCATTAATGCATTACCTGACTGTTAACTCACTATTAGTTCCTCAAACAGTTTGGAATTAATTTAACAGGACTTAACTCAGTAAATTAATTTAACTAATTACAACTCAAATATAACTCAATCTTATCTCCTTAATTTAAGGGATAACTCTTGCATGACTTCAGAAAGACTTCTAACTTGAATTTCTCCAACTAATTAATTTAAAATAAATAAATTAATTATTTCCAAGTAGCTGTTAAGACCAAATTCGATTTTAATTCACAAGCTAATTCAAGGACAAATTAAATTGGAATATTCTTGTTGCCATATTTCAAAACACTACAGGCTTTGCTGCAATCCTACCATATACCGATGAAAGGATCGCTAGGCCTTAAACAAGCATGGATGCCTGATAAAAATGGCAATGTTTGTATTAATGAAAATAAAACCCACTGGTCAGCTCTACGAAAGAGAGTCTGAACTAGGAGAGTCTGGCTCTGCATTGTCCATCAACATTACACATTAAATAGAATACATGGTTTTAGGGAAGTTAGAACAACATCATAAGAAATAGAAACTAATTCCTATCCTGAGGCTATGTGAACCAACTCTACCTATTCTAGGATATTCTCCATTATCTTCAACACTCCCCCTTAATGGATAATGGGTTCACATATATGCCTAACATCTCCCTAAACATTTGAAATTTTACTTTTCCAAGGGGCTTAGTGAAAATGTCCGCAACATTATCACATGTATTACAATATTCCAGATGAATTTCTTTAGATTGCACTTTCTCCCTTACAAAATGGAATTGAGTATCAATATGTTTCGTGTTTTTGTGAAACACCGGATTGTTGGCCAGCTTGATTGAACTTTGATTGTCGCATCTGATTGTTGTTGCGACTGTCTGTTCTTCCCCAACATCCTGGAGAAGTCTCCGCAACCAAACTGCCTCGCACGTTGCTGCACACATGGCTTGATACTCTGCTTTTGTTGAGGATAAGAAGACTGTGTTCTGCTTCTTGTTGCTCCAAGTGATCACCCCGGATCCAAGATTGAATGCATAACCTGTTATAGATCTGCGATCATCTACATTTCCTGCCCAATCTGAATCTGCAAATCCTACCAGTCTAACATCAAAAGAGTCAGTGTAAATAATTCCATAATCTATAGTACCTTGTAGATACCTCAAAACATTCTTCGCTGCATTCCAATGGCTTTCAAGTGGCTTAGACATAAATTGGCTTAACACGCTGACTGCATAAGCCAAATCAGGTCTAGTGGTGGTTAGGTAGATCAGACTCCCAACCAGCTGTCTGTAAAGTGTTGCATCCGCCACTTTTGAGCCATCCTCACACTGCAATTTGATGTTCTGCTGCAATGGTACCAGTGTCAGCTTGCACTGATCCATTCTAAACTTCTGTAATAGGCCTTTGACATACTTTGCTTGAGACATAAATGTTTGACCTGAATCTCTCCATATCTCAAGACCTAAACAGTATCTGAGTTCACCGAGATGCTTCATCTCAAACATCTCTGACATCTGCTACTTGATTTCATCAATTAGATATATAGCATCACCTATAATTATCAAATCATCTACATATAATGAAATCAACACTAGATACCCTTGTTCATCTTTCATGGTGTAAAGATTAGGGTCATTCTTACTTCTATTGTAGCCAACTTGTAGAAAAAATGAATCAATTTTCTCATACCATGACTTGGGAGCTTGTTTTAGTCCATAGAGTGCTTTCTTCAACCTACAGACTAAATGTTCTTTTCCCTTCTGGACAAACCCTTCCAGTTGCTCTAAATAAACCTCTTCTTTCAGTTCTCCATTCAGAAATGCAGACTTTACATCTAGTTGGTGCATCATCCAATGTTTCTTGGTATTTAAAGCAATTAACATTCTGATGGTATTCAATTTAGCTACAGGGGTGAAGGTTTCTTCATAATCTATCCCTTCTTTTTGTGTGTACCCCTTTGCAACCAACCTAGCTTTTAGTTTTTCTATAGTTCCATCTGCATTAATTTTCGGTTTATATAACCATTTGCAACCTATGACCTGTTTTCCTCTAGGGAGTTCTACCAATTCCCAAGTGTTGTTTCTGATTATTGAATCATATTCCTGTTCCATGGCTATTTTCCATTCATTACTTTCATTTGCTTCTTTATAACTAGATGGTTCAACAACATTCATCATACTAGTTATAAATGCATTTTCCCTATATCTTGCAGGCATTTGAGCTTTCCTACCTGATCTCCTGAGTGGTGGGGTGGTGGTTTCAAACCTTATTTCTTCCTGCTACTGCTGCTGTTGCTGTTGCTGTTGTTCATCCTCTGCCTTTGTTTGCTGCTGATCTTGATTGTTCTCTGCATCCTCTTCTTCAAAGTATGGAATGTCCCATCCATCATAGTGCTCATCAGTTTCTTCACTATCCTGCTCATGGAATTTAACATCTCTACTAACAAAGATCTTGTGAGTAGAGGGATTAAATAATTTGTATGCTTTATATGACGAACAATACCCTATAAAAGTGCATCTGATGGCTTTTGAGTCTAATTTCTTTTTGTCTTCCTTGGGTATGTGGGCAAATGATTTACATCCAAATATTCTTAAGTGTTTTACTGCAGGCTTATATCCATACAAAGCTTCAAAAGGAGTTTTAAACTCAAGACTTCTTGTAGAACTCCTATTTTTTAAATAAATCGCAGTACTCACTACTTCAGCCCAAAAGCCATTTGAAAGATTCTTACCTTTCAACATACTTCTCGCACATTCCACCAGAGTTTTGTTCTTCCTTTATGTTACTCCATTCTGCTGTGGAGTATGGGGTACTGTAAACTGCTGCAAAATTCCATGATCTTTACAATATTTGATCAGCTCATCTTTCCTATATTCTCCCCCTTGATCAGAATGGAGAATTTTTATCTGTTTCCCTGTTTGTCTTTCAATCATATTTTTAAACTGCTTAAAGTATTTGAATGTATGACTCTTCTTACTTAAGAAATACACCCAAGAAAACTTCGTACAGTCATCAATAAACAGTAGGAAATACACTGCACCTCCTAATGATTTTGTTTGCATGGGACCACAAAGGTCTGTGTGCACTAACTCCAGTATATCCCTCTGTTTCTTTTCTACTCTAACAGGGAATTCTTCTCTATGCATTTTTCCTAAAGTACAAGCATCACAATCATTATGTACTTGCTTTAGCATAGGAAGATCTCTTACCATTTCTTTCCTCTGTAGTAACAACAAATCATTGTAATTGATGTGGCCGAATCTTTGGTGCCAAAGCTCTTCTATAGTCAGGCTTGCTGCTATCAATGCTCGAACCGATGGCGGTCTCACAAAAAACTTGTACAGTCCTCCTGTTCGGACTCCTATAGCAATTGTCTTCATTCCATCTAGCAGATCTCTAATGTAACAGTTAGATTTTAAAAATTCAACTTTCAAATCTTTATCTGTAATCATAGATATAGAAATCAAGTTCTTTGTTATGCCAGGCACATACATCACATTATAAATTTGTTTGATATTACCATCAGGTAGAATGACAAAAACTTTCCACATCCTTTGATTTGATGACTTCTGTCATCTCCTAGGTAAATCTGTGCACCTTCATTGATCTCTTTAAAATCCTTCACCAGTGCTTGTTCCCTGTCATGTGTGTTGATGCTCCTGAGTCTACATACCAAATGTTTGCATCAACATTTTCATCATGATCTGCCATGAACAATCTCAAATTCTGCACCTGATCACTATTCACGAGATGACCTGCATGTCTCTTTGGCTTCTGCTGTTCTTCATGATACTTCTTTTTCCTACATTCCCTGGCAATATGACCCAATTTTCCGCAATAAAAACATTTAGTTTCAGAGTAGTTTTTATTCAGATGCATACCTTGGGTTAGATTTGGCCGTTTATGTGAACTTGCTCCGTTTTGCTGTTGTGGACCTCCTTTCCCTTTGTGGAAGTTTTTCCTCGCCATCAATGCAAGATCGACACTCTAGGGCTTTAGAGTCGATCTCCTCTCTTCTTCCTGCATCAATATACCTGTCAACTCTTCAAAATGCGGGATCTTTTCTCTGGCATTTATCCCTATGATGAACATCTGATAATCGTCAGTGACACCATTCATTGTAATGGTCACAAGATCTATATCGTCCATTGTATGACCAATATCTGATAATTTGGTTTTCAGATCCTTGATCCTTGCTACGAATGAAGCAATTGTTTCATTCTCCTCCATCTTCATGGACATAATATTACTCTTGAGAAACATAAGACGATTTGAATTTCTGATCTCGTATAGTTCCTTCATAATTCCCCAGATCTCGTTAGCTAACTTACCTTCTCTGATGTGCGGTACAATGCAATATTTCACTGACATCTTTAACATTTTCCTTACTCTGCTTTCTCCTTTCTCCCAATCTGGGACCGATGCTGATCCAGCCGCGGGCCTTGGCTCATCCCCATTCACAATCATCCAAGCACTCCACGCTTCTAGCAGAGTCTGCATCTTAAACTTCCAATTATAATTAGAAACATTGAGCTTGTTATGCTCGTTCATGCATGCTTTAAAAATATTTTTATTCATCTTAGCGATTTAGCAAAAAAAATTTGACAGGTAAAAGATGTTAAATTTACCCCAGATCTGTGACAGAGACAGATCATTGTTGTTTGATCTTGCAACACACGCGCAGATCTCCGTGGCTTTCTTCCCAGCCTCCAGACAACCTCCTGTTGTTAGCTACAGCCTTGTTCTTGGCTTCCCCACTCAGCTTCTTTGACAGCTATAGCCTTGTTCTTGGCTCCCTTTGCAATTTCTTTGATTTACACGATCGTCGTAGATATACACCAATTTTCTGAGACTAGTTGCAACCGTCGCAGAAATACACCAATTTTTTGAGACTAGTCGCAGATAAACACCCAATATTTGAGACTGTCGCAGAAAAACACCAATTTTCTGAGACGAGTCGCAATCTCCACCCTCTAGGATTTACTGTGTATCCCACCATTACCAGCCAAGGGATTCATGGGCCTACGAGGATATTCACAACCAAGCTTTACCATGTATCCTGCCATTACCGGTTAAGGGATTCCTTGGATTTGAGATCAACCCACTCAGTTTCGAAACCATCCAGCAATCTAGCTCAACTAAGTAAAAGAACCCCATCTCATCATGTCTATCAGGAAATGGCAAGGCAAGGTTAAAAACCACTATCACACCTAGAAAAACCCATGCCAATGACAACAATAGAACCAAATACACACATGCATGTACCATGCATGCCAAAAATAGCAAGGAAATCATACATGCAACTTGATATCTGCAAGTAATCCCATTGTAGCCGCTTGATCAAACTCTTCCTTGCTTGATCATTGCTTCCCTTTGCCTTCTTTTTCCTTCTTTTTCTTTCCTTGATCCAATGCTCGAGTGCTCCAAGAAAACTCTAAGTGTGCAAGAGTATGATAGAGAGAAATAAAGAGAGCTCCAAGTGACAAAGGTTATGAACTGATCCTCAGAAGCTTTTCTATCAATGAGGCCTCTATTTTCTTTATTTCCCATCATTTTCCTTCATTTTCCTTCTCACATGCAACCTGTGACCTTTCACCTTCCTTTTCTCCTAATTTCCATTATTTTCATAAATAAAATTCCAATTAATGCCTCTTTCCTTTTCAAAGCCTTTTCCATTGCCTTTGCCAATTTCCCTTAGCCATAATAAACCAAATGAACACCCACACTAGGATGTTTTTCCCAACATTCAACTTGGAATACGTGTCCTATGACCATGGTATTATTTTTCCTTTGTCAACTTTATTGCATGGATTTTTAACCCGGGGTTATTATAGACCCATCCCCCTTAGAGGAATACCATCCTCGGTGTTAAATGACACCTATAATCAACAAGACCACTGAAAAACAAAACATACTTCCCATAGAGATTTATAAGACAATGTGTTGTAGCATTTATAATGACATCTTGCTGAAAAGATGACAATCATACCATTTTCTATAGATTTATAACACAATTCATTACAATATTTAGAATGACAACCACATATACTTATGCACATTTGCTTCAATCGACAAATAATGATACTTTTTACTGAGATTTATAAATCCAACTCGATACAGTATTTACAATAATATACACATATACACATATGTACATTTTCTCAAATAACGAATAAAATGATACAGTTCTTGCATCCGCAACAATGGAATCCAGAGGCTCACACCTCCACCCTCAAAAGCAGTACTAGGATTCACCTCCTTCCTAGGAAGTCCAGAATCCACTTCCAAAGTCAAACCTACATCCAATGCCCAATGCTACAATCCTATGCCACTTATCATCTCAGTGAATAGGTACCAGCTCATTGTTCCAAGGCACACTCCCAATGTGCATCTGATTCCATCTAGAAATGATAATGACCAAAAAGACGAGTATCATTCGATCATGTCATGTTAAATCCAAAAGGTGAAAGGTACATGATGAAAAAGTGTTTTCCACTGCCGAAGAGGTATGCTGTTATTTTGTAATCATTAAAGGGTTAAATCTTTGTTTTACCCGTCAATCAATTATCTAACACATGCCTGAAAACCATTGTTTTCCCATATGGTAATTATCCCTTTCCAATTGTTATTTTTGTTAACTTTAATAACTAGAAACCCATTCAGTTGAAGTTACTTGGCGGATATTCAGGATCGAATCCAAATCCTTTCTTTTGCGTGATCACCAAACTGTAAAGATAATGGAGAAAAGCAGGAGGTTAAACAAAACTGAACCAAAGGTGCACAATCTTCTTGATATTTACCCTAACATTTAGCAACAGTTTCAATAGGCTGGATGGGAGGATTTTTTCAAATGAAACACCAGCTTCCACGACGAGGTTGCATGACCATTTTCCCAAGGTTTCCATGGCCAATGTGTGGAAGTTGGAGGGATTTCGTTCCAGGTAATAGAGGACTTGATTTCAGAGGTCACAACTTTTCCTACAGATGGAGAAAGAGATTTTAGGAGCCATGTGTTAGCTGGGATCAACGTGGCTTTCTTCCTAAAGGCCAAATTCAAAGAAATAAATTGCAAGACAAGGATTCAAAGATCTTGGCTGGAAGACAAATGGAATTGGCTACTACGAATTACCCAATCGTATTTCACATGTGAAGGTCGCTATAACCGGTTAAACCTGTACCATTTTCATTTCTTAGATCATCTGGCAAGACAATTGAGAATGAATGCATGTTATTTTTTATTAGAAAGCATGAAACATATGGTTTCTTGAGTTCGGGCTAGGGCCGACCCATCTCCACACTTCATTTATCACAAGGCTCTGATTAAATTATTAATTGACCATCAAGTAGCAAAGGTTGGAAGAACATGGGGTCATTTTTTGTTCTGGGGAGGGTTTTAACCCCAAACTCCTAAGGCTAAACAATAAATGAAAAATGGAACACAACAAACCAAGAATCCTCAGGCAAGAACCTCCTCTCAGGGCACTCCCACTGAGCAAACCAGAAACTGAAAGAAGGAATATAAACCCTCACCTTATGTTCCTAAAATACCCAAAGTGTATTCTAGAAGAAGTGACAGGCTTAGAAGAGCACATCCTACTATAAACCCTCCTCCTACCACAAATATTTCTCCTACTGAAAATCCTCATGGTGAAGGTCCACCTAATGAAAATCCCCCTACAGAAATCCAACTATCAGAGCAAACCAAAAGAAAGAGAGTTGAACCCCATGTTGAAGGGGTTCTAGTTGAAAAAGAGCCCACATTGTTTGATATGTTTGAACGAGGTAAAAACCCTCACACTAGGCCCTTACACAAATTGAGACTGAATATAAAGTTGAAACAAAACCCTCACCTTGCTAAAGAGGTCATAGATGTGGATAATGTTCCACTAAACTACCAAATCATAAACAAGGGTAAAGCTACAAGTTCAAAAGGGTCAAAGAAAACAAAGGAAACCAAGGAGAAAATCCCCATGGAGACTAGCCAGAGAAAAATACAAAGGATGGCTAAGGTGGACGTTCTGCTGGAATCAACCAGTACCCTTAGCTGAGACCTAGTTGCCATCTTTTTGAACTTTTGATCTTTCACTATCAAAGTGAAATTTTGATTTGTCACTAATAAAGCGCTTGCCAGCATTTTAACGCAAAAGAGCGCATAGGAGTGCTAACAATCTCATTGTTAGTTTATTTTGGAAAATAGTTTGAAAGAAAGTGTTGACATTTGGCCCATCAGCGAAATCATCATTTCTGACAACTAAAGAATTGATGGTTTCATTATCAACAAATTTCAAGAGGATACCCGAGAAGGAAGGAGCGACAACAAAAGACCGATTTTGAAGGGATGACAATGAAGGAGGCATAACAATGATACATTTTCTCAGCGTCCTTTTTAGCACAATTTTCAGCAAGTTCTTTTAATTGAAATTAGATATGTTTATAAGATATTTTTACATGCATGTATCTAAGAGATATGTACTGTTATTTTTGGATTACTGTAATTAATTTTAGCTACAAACCTATTTAGTTATTATTATCTATATAATAAGTGACTGTAGAAGGAAAAAGGGTTGGAACCTTTTGGAAAAAATAACATCTTGTGTGTATTATTGATAAAATTTTAATGAAAGGTGTCTTCATGAGAAGTTTTCATAAATTCTTGTGTTATGATTCCCTGCTTGTCTTCTTAGTGTAATATTTTCCTCATGTCTAAAATACCGAGTGTTTGAAATTGGGACATGTTTATGCTCCTCTTTCATTATTTTCAGAAATTCAAAAAATTGACTTTTCACTTAACCACTATACTGATTTCCTTCATTTTTTTCCAAATTCCTTAAAGTGTCAAAGGAATTATTACTACCTTTCTTTTATGTTTTTCTCACTGAAATTTGTTATTATATAAGCATGATTGGGTTAGAATCCATGCCTAATAGTGGATTTTCTCATACTCCAACCAAGGTCATTCATTCTTGAATAAATTTGGTTATAGGACTTAATTGTAAACCTTCTACTACTATGACCTTGAGTAGTTGATTTTAGGGAGAGATCCCTCTCCAGGTTGAATGTCCATCTATCAACCTCAAAGCAGTTAGAAGTTATCTTATATTTTTTACCTTACATCCAGGGTTTTCTCTAAGAGATAACACAATGGACACTATTGGGTACCAACATCCCACAACGACCCTGCTCCTGAAGCACTTTACGATTATACTGTTGCCTCTTCCAATTCCTTTTCACTATTGTTGCTAACATTACGCATTCAGTTCCGACCACCCAACCAAGCATTTTCCATGCTCTCCTATACCAAGTACATAACTTCCATTAGATTCAAAATAAATTAAAATAAATTCACATCATACCTCATCGGTGGCCCGTCAATAAGGTACACTTGCAATTTGTTCACTTCCTATCACAACAAGTCAAACTAGTTGTTTGATCAAATCATCATGTATGAACATATCTCATTTGGTTAGCTCAAAACACAACCATCATAATCAAAATCATAGATCACATGTAACAATCATAAACTAGAATCATAGATCACATGTAATCATCATAAACCAAAATCATAGATCACATGCATAGTTAAAACTGAAATAAAATATTGATACTTATCCTTTAATCGATCCATAACTTCTACCTATATGCTTTATCCTTTCTTTACACACACCGGATCGGTTGCCACACCCGAAAAAAAACCTAATACCTTCTCTTCAACAATGTACACATACACATAGTGTGCGTCACACATGACATACAACACCATACAATACATGCAACTACACCTGACATACAACACAAACACCTACACTTGGCATACAACACAACACAATACATACACATACATTCGATGTACAACACAACACAATACATACAAAGAGTACAACACACTGACTACACATGTCATGATACCACAACTACACAATGCACATACACAATACCACACATACTAAAAACAAGACGTACACACTAGACAATAGTACAATAGTACCACATGTACAACATGTACACACTACCACTTGTACATAGAACCACTTGGACAACATGTACACAGCACCACATGTAGACACCACCACATGCATGACATGAACATAGAGCCACCACACACAACACCCTATGTACAATATATACATAGTGCCACATGCACACAACACCACATGTACAATCATACACACAACACCACATGTACATAGAACCATATGTACAACATGCACACAAAACCATATGTACACAACACCACATATGCAACATGCACAAAACACCATATGTACACAACAACACATATCCAACATGTGCACAACGCGATATGTACACAACACCACATATCCAACATGGGAAGAGCACCATATTTACATAGCACCGAATATCCAACATGCACACAACACCATATGTCCACAGAACCACATATCCAACATGCACACATCACCATCTATACATAGCATTGCATAAACAACATGCACACAACACCATCTATACATAACATTGCATAAACAACATGTATACAACACCATATGTACATAACACTTCATAAACAATATGTACACAACACCATATATACACAACACCACATGAACACAACATCACAGGTGCAACATGTACAACATATATACAATAATAGTACTACACATCCATAGACCACACACTGACTCTACCAAGAAGCCTTTCCACTATTCATGCATGTTTCATCGTATCACCAATCACACTACTTCCAGTCGGTTGATGTATCCCTCAACATTACCTGTCTATAACATAATCATAGGCATAGTACAAGCATATAATATCAATTCATATCCACATGATACTGACCTTGTATATCTGTCATGGTTACTCTTCCCACTTGATTCCTCATAAACCAAGAAGCTCTTCATGTCATTCACTTGCATAAGGAATCATTCCTCCACAAAAATGATTCCTGATGACCTTGTAAAAAATGACATAGATACATACATATTTACATATAAAAATCATCATAAAACAATCATGATACCTGACGATCCTGTCAGATAACAACGTACGTACATACATATATACATATATAGACATCATCATAATCATAATCACAACATAATTACTAGATATCATAATGTTAAGGTTAAGATAACTCCCTTTATTCGTGCACAAATGCACAACATTGAGAACAATGATTCCCAACTTAGCTAAGGCATCTATTACCTTAAGCCTGTTTACTTTACCTTTCATGTTACCTTTCTCATGACTATTTTGCCAACCTCCATTTATCCCAATGGACCTAACCAACTCAACCGATTGTCATACTCTTTCCTTTCGCTACCCTTTACTCATGCACTGAGCTTCATTACGGGTCTTATATTACCTTTGGGTTTCATCTAGCTCTTCCCAAACTCCATTAAATTTCATCTTTCCCAACCAATTCCCAAGACCCTCAAAACATAAGAGGAAAGAACAAAATAAAACAATAAGAAAACCATGAAAACCAATAGAAATATGACACCTCAAACAAAGAGGAATGATCATGCACTAGAAATAAACAAAGGCGCAATCAATCACAACAACTCACAAAAGACCAAAAGCACAAGAATAACAACAAACACCATGACTCCATCCCCATGGTTCCCAAGGAAAGCTCAACTAGAACCTTCTTCAAGGTTTTATGGCAGTCTCTTTTTCCATGCAATCCCCTGCATCATACTGCCACAAACACATAAATGTCAATGCATAAGTAAATATAAAAATATACTAGTTATCTTACCTTGTTGTATCGAGCGCACTGCCCTGTAAATGAACGTGCACATATATCATCTCTCAAGGGATTCCAATTCCTTAATGAATCCAACAAAAACTGAAAACCAACTATTGTACCTATCAAATACATGTTCATGAATATATCACATATCCACGTAAAGTCAGACAAAATTAAGGTTAAGAAGACTTTATTTATTCATGCAAAGCACTCATTCATTTGGAATTGTGGTTTCAAAACATAGCCAAAGGAATTCTCACCCAATTCATTTCTTTTACCTTTCACCTTGCGGTAATTGAGTCTTATTATGTACTGTTACATCACCCAACTATTAGTTATATATACAATTCAACTGCTACCTTGTCATGTTAATGCCAAGCATGTTGCTTTGTAACTTCTCACACATGTCAGTCACACATTCCAAATATCAAGACATCATGTCTATTAATTTGAAATCAACCTTTTCCAAGACTCATAGCCATGTCATAACCAACAATCAGCTCACAGTCATTATTCATATTACTATAACAAGCACCCACTTACACTCAAGTGCATATAAATTATCTGAACGCATAATGCATTAGTACATCCATCTTAAAACAAAATAATTCCTTCATGCAACCTTATAGAAACATACTAAAATCATGCAATTAATCAAACATTCAAACAACTTGTAAACATGAAATGTTAGATAAACCCAATAGACAACATAATAAAACTCATACCTCAATGTATTTCAAGGGAGGCTATCACATCTACACAAATCAGTCCAGATTAGTACGGCACAATATCACAAATATATTGATTCGTACTTCAATAGCATAACCATAACCATCTGCACATTCTAATCCAGATGAGCATGATACATATAACATCAATATCTTAGTTTCAATGACCATAATCATCGTGTGTATGACCACAATGCATATAACAACAAGTTACTATCACAAATGACTATCTTACACATGTACATATGACCACACTAAACAACTAGCATATATCATGCATGCAACTACAACAGTAATAGAATGACAGACATGTACATAACCGTACTGCTTATAATAACCATTAACCAACATACCTGCATGCCCAACATAGAAAATTGTATGAGAATGTGCTCTTACCCCAAGGTCCAGTGTTGCAACCCCACCTTGATAATTTTCTTCTCTTTCTCTATCTCATTTAACACATAAGCATCATAACATACCAACAACATCATTATGACACAAACTACATAATGACCACCACGATGCATGCATGCATAACCACAATGATGAAAATGCATGCATAACAACATATAGACACTGACATGCGTAACAAATGCATATACAACCAACATGCATTCATGACAAACACATCCCAACATCAACGTTATCAACTTCTACATGAAAATACAACTGTAACAATGAACATCACCATCCATACATAACAAGCACATATACAACCTACATGCATTCATGACAACCACATTCCTCCCATTGAGTCCAAGGGTTGAACCATTCTCTAATACACTCTGTAACACTCTCCTCCCACATCTACACAAGCTAACTGGTCCACTGGGGTAAACACGTGATGAACAATTACTATGATATAATTCAACTCCCCAAGTACAGTTAAGGAAGTGGAATCGACAAACCAAAATCAAACTGACCTTCCTCAAAGGCTACAAGACCCCTAGGGCCTAACCAACCACTCCAAGTGCCAAACCCTTGAGTTAACCTACTTTCTTACTGAACTAAACCATCCGTTGCACTCATGACAAGCCCTCCATGTGGTTGAAACTCTCGAGTCACATGCATAACAAGGGAATCCATGCGACTGCAAACTTTTTTCAGGTAGTTTTGTGCTAGTGACCCCAGGTTCTGAGCCACTTTTTCCGGTCCAAGGCTCAGGCCATTGCCCATAACTTGATGAAACTCTCAAAAGTGATAAATAACAAGATGTCAAGTCCTCTAATGTAAAACTTGAATAAGGACCTGACCTGACAAGGCCTAGCCATGACAAACATTCTGTCAAACACATCATGAACATGTAATATACAGGTCATATAAACACATCTGAGCATAGGGACTTCATACTTATATGAGAATCGTCAAGAAGGTCAGATGCCATCTCATAATCGCTGCAATATCCTCTATTAAGTCATGCATTCATTAACATTTCATTTACAAAACAAAACAAGATGAGATCCATAACTCAAGTCTGTCATAAACCATGCTTATAATTAGTAGATCAACAACGATAGAAAAACCATTATAACCACATAATAACAAACACATTTACACATAATACATAAGAGGAAAAGAACTATTATTAACATATGAGAAATGAAACCAGGTCAGGCACTTTCACGTACCACCCGACCATAGATTAGGTTGAATCAAATATTTCTTTCATCCAATCACCCCATGAATATTCCAAGCATGAATGTGGGACTCACAACAAAACCAACGAGGGCTTCCTCAAACTTTACCAATAATTTCCCTGAGCCATAATAAACCAAATGAACACCCACACTAGGATTTTTTTCCCAACATTCAGCTTGGAATACGTGTCGCATGACCTTGGTCTTATTTTGTCTTTATTAACTTTATTACATGGATTTTTAACTCGAGATTGTTACAAGTCCCTCGGGGAAGTTTTCTTGGTATGGGTTCGATAAAGAAGATATCTCAATGAAGCGATGGAGAGAGAGTTATGTGATTACATTCTTATACTAATTGGAGTGTGAGGATTTATCTTTGATAGTGAAGAAGCAATGTCTTCTTCTAATATTTAAACAAAATGAAAAACATGAGGATGATGTCGAAAGTGAACACATATCTTGGACCTTGATTAGGGTGTTGAAGGTCTTAGGTGGTATTTATTAGTACAAGTTTAGCCTTGAGAAACTATATTTTAAGCAAGATGCAAAATGAGGGAAATCAGTGAGTGCATAATACAAAATTTATACATCAATTCTCTGTAGCTATCACATCAACTAATTAGGAATTTGATAAAAGTTTGGAAAATATGCAGTTTCTTAAGAATGATTGCATAATTTATCTTGTTTTTAAAGACTTGTTAAAATGTGTCATAAAACCAAGTGAGGCAAAATTCAACAAATATGAAATACTAAAATAGATAAACAATTATGTGATCAAATGATATCATTTATGTGTAAAACAAAGGACCTCCTTTATATAACAATTTTACTATTTTATTTTTTATTTTAAACTTTAACGGATATGTTTTTATTAATTATAGAGAAAAAAGAGTGGGGCTTTGCCGAAGCAGCCCTGATTACATCATGCTTGTACTTCTAAATCAGCTGATCTATCCAATCATTTAGTAAGGAGTTTCTACAAATCTGTCCTCATTGATGAACAACCACCCTCTGTCCAGAGCGCTCCCTTTGTTTGCCATCAAGTCCGCTTCGCTGTTTGAGGTTCTGAGTATATGGTAGAATTTGTAAGATGCAAAGTATGAGAGTACTCTTTTCAATCTTTCCAGTGTTCTATTGAGACCTGCATTTCTGAATAGCTCTCCAGCGTTTAGCTTCTTTATGAGGATCTCCGAATCTCCAAAAATCTGAATATCTCTGATCCCTTTTTCTCTGGCAATTTGACAAGCTTTAAGAAGGTTGAGCAGCTCTGCTTGATTGTTAGTCTTCAAACCAAGACCCCAGTAGAAAGAATCTCGGGAGAGCCCTTCAAGGGAGTAGATGATCCCACCGGTGACCGAGGGGCCGGGGTTTCCTTTAGAGGCCCCATCAAAGAAGATTGTGTGTGAGTTTTGAGCTCTCCACCAGATCTGGAATGTTTCATCTATGTCTCTCTTCTTCCAGGTTGGGGGCTCTAATTTAGGAGAAAAGAGGATTTTTCTGTTTTGCAATTCAAGCTTTCCAAGCCACCGCTTCTCTGTCTGCTAAAGTGATGCATCCTCTTTATAGTTATGTTGCTGCACCGCTTCTAGAAGAAGGGATCTAGCCTTAGCTGCTACTTGCAAGGGAGTGAGATGGAATTCTTTAAAGATCTTCTGATTACGGGCCAACCAGATCTTCCAACAGACAAATTTGGGCAAAGCGTTCCAGATTTTATACCAAATCGATTTTTGAGGGATATGATGAGAGTAGCGCTGGCTCCATCCTGTGAAGAGATCCGGGACTGATATCTGAGCGGGAGAGCTTATAAGTAAATCTTGGAGCGTAAAATCCCATACTTCCTTTGCGAAATGGCAGTCGATGAAGAGGTGTTGAGCTGTCTCGGCGTTGCTTCTGCAAAGAGCGCACCAGTGAGGGCCAACGAAGTATCTTTTTGCTAGACTGTCTCATGTTAAAATCTTATTATGAATCAGTGTCCAGAAAAAGAAGTTGACTTTTGGGAGAGCTGTGGGATCCCAAACGTTTTTCTAGAACGCAGGACTGTGCTTGTTGTTTCCCGAAGTCTGTAGTGCTTTATAGCCTTCTGCTGCTGTGTATTCTCCAGATTGGCCCCAGCCCCACCGGTCTTGCATTGATCGATGTATCGGGGCGGCATCTTCGATCAGGTCCAGAAATAAGTTCAATTGCTGTTGCAGATGGGCTGGAGGAGCGGGGATTGCCCAACCTGCCCAATCGTCTCTCTGATCCCAAACGGATATGTCAAATAAACTTAACTTCCCAACTGTAATTAACCAGTCCCTTAAGCCAGCGATTTCCTCATTTTCGCTTAGAGGATTTCGTCCCATTATCCGATCCTTCCAGAGACGAGTTTTCTTGCCATTCCCTGGAATTCTGTAGATATTTTGTTTGAAGATTTTGCTGCTTTTGTAACAGAGCTTCCACAACAGCGTACTGTTAGCTGTGTAACCCAGATGGAGGTTTCTCAATTCAGTTTTGTTTGTATACTTTGATCGCAGAGTGACACTTACCGGAAGAATTGGCTCTTTGATCATTTTCCATAGGATTTTGCTGCCTAAGGCGAGAATGACCAGAGAAGGATCTCGGATTTGCAATCCTCCTTCATCGATGGGTTTCTTGACTATTTCCCAGTTTACAAGATGTTGTTTCTTGTCATTGCCCCTGCCTCCTTGCCAAAGGAAATTTCTAAGGAGAGAGGAGATTTGATCCATGACATTTCTGGGAGCGAGCAGAAAGGCTGCTTGGTAAATTATTAAAGAAGAGAGCTGAGATTTAATTAAAATGACCTTACCTCCTTTTGTCAACCAATATCCTCCCCATTTCGAAATCTTGGATTTGAATTTGCAGATTATGTCGCTCCAAAGCGATCTCTTATTCACTCTTGAGATTATTGGGTAGCCCGAGATATCTGATTCTCTCCCATTGTGAATGCCCTTTGAATCCGAGGGTATTAGCTATATTATTGAGCTCTTGTTGATCTGTATTCCAGCTGTAGACTTCGCTTTTGCTTTCATTTACCAATGCTCCTGAGACTTTGCAATAGTTCCTAATGACCGTGTCGAAGGCCTTTGCTATTCTGGTTGAGGCGCCCCCCAAAAGAATCGAGTCATCTGCGAATAATGCGTGATTCAGGGGGCTTACTCTGTTGGAGGGTTTGAGGCCCGGAGTGGATCCTGACAGTCTTTCAGCTTCAAGTTTTCGACTTAATGCTTCAGCCAATATGATGTGAAGATAGGGAGAGAGCGGGCATCCCTGCCTGATGCCTCTCTTGGCTTTAAAGAAGTTAGCAGGTCTGCCGTTTATGAGAGGATCTATCCATGGGTTATTCATGCAGGCTTTTAGAAGGTTGACAAACTGAATGGAGAAGCCAAAGGAGAGCAAGACTTTACTGAGAAATGTTCTATTGACTCTGTCGAACGCATTCGCCATATCTAACTTTATGAGCATACCTTTCTCTTTTCTCTGCTTGCTTGAGTGTATGGTCTCCTGCACTTGTATGACGTTGTCCAGGATGTGTCTACCTTCCACAAAGCCTCCTTGAGATTTAGAGATAATTCTAGGAAGCAAGGGCTTCATTCTGTTGGCCAACAACTTTGCCAAGATCTTATAGGAAGCATTGCATAACGAAATTGGCCTGAATCTGGCAAAAGTTTCCGGATTAGAGTCTTTGGGAATCAGAGCTAAGTAGGTTGAGTTAGTGCTGCCACCTACTTTAGCTTTTGTCATGAATCCCCTTATCATCTTTTGCAGATCATTTTTTATGATGTCCCAGCATACTTTGTAGAAATGAATGGTGAATCCGTCCGGCCCGGGGGCCTTGTCGGAGTCCATAGACCAGATAATTTTGACTATTTCTTCCTCTGTAACAGGTTTGCATAGATCTGAGTTGTCCTCCGGAGAGATTAAGGAGGGGATGTGATTGAGGAATTCTGTTTCATCCGTTTCTTCACCTTGAACATCCGAGCTGTAGAGATTCTGAAAGTGTACTTCTGCTGCTTCTTTGACTTGTTGATTGCCCTTGCAGATTTGGCCCGTCATAGTCTTTATTTTTGCTATATGATTCCTTGACAATCTAGCCCTGTACTGCCGATGGAAGAAAGAGGTATTGTGGTCCCCTCCTTTTAACCACAGGCTCCTAGACTTTAATCTCCAGTATTCTTCCTCTTTTCTAAAAGATTGGTAGGTTGCTCTCTGCGCTTTTATTTCCTTGTCCAAGAGGCCTTCATTAATATTTTTGCTTTCCATGTCATTTTGTAGGGAATGCAAAGTCTGGAGTGCTGCAACTCTAAGTGAGATGGGGTTGGGAGTTGGTTTCTTGATCCACTCCTTCAATGATTTTTTGGTGAGTTTCAGTTTTTTCTCCCAAACGAAGCTTGGGGAACCTGAAATGGAGATGTTCCAAGTTGCTTTCACTGTGTCCATAAAGCCTTCTCTTTCAATCCATTGAGGAGAAAAACGAAATGGGATGGGACCCAAATCCTCTTCGTCTTCTAAACAGAGCTGTATTGGCTTGTGATCTGAGGACAACTTGGGCATAATTTTTGTTGTTATGATTTTCTTGTTCATGAGGAGGGTTTGCACAAGAAAACGGTCAAGCCGAGCAGAGATATGATCTGTTCCAGTTCTGTTATTTGACCAGGTGAATAAGCCTTGGATTGGGATAAAATCTTGGAGATCCCAGTGCTGAGCAAGCTCCTCCACTACGCCGACCATAGGGTCCTTGGAGTTGGTACCTCCTCTTTTTTCTTTGGCTTTCAAAACAATGTTGAGATCTCCAACGAGAATGATGTTGTTAGGGGTTTCCTGCTCGAGAAATTCTGCCAGAGATTTCCAGCAGTCTCTTTTTTCGGAATAATTGACAGGTACATATAGATTGACTAGAGAGATAGATAACTTACTTGAAATGTGGGTTATTTCTGTATATATCCAATGCAGGGTCTCGTGAGTGTTGATCAGTTGAAATTGTTCTTCGTTCCAGAGAGTTGCCAGACCTCCCGAGGAGCCCCGAGCGCTGACAGCTATGCCTGAACTTTTCTTCCATTTTGATTTGCTGGTTTCTAGCAGGGCTTGTCCTGCTATCTTAGTCTCTTCGAGCATGAGGATGTCAGTAGGTTCCGATTTTAAGAGGTCCTTAACTGCTTCTATTTTTGCGGGGTTCCCCAGTCCTCTGCAATTCCAAGAGACTAGCTTCATTATTTACCTATGATTGGGGTGGAGCCGCCCTTGGATGACCCCGGCCTGTTACTTCTTCCGATTGTCATTTCTATCGTGGATTGGCTCCCTTGGGTTTTGAGCCTTTCTGCTTCTTCTTCTCTTTTTTCCTTGCGGGATTTCCTTGCGGGTCTTTTTAATGGTCTCTCAAAGAGTTCTTCCTCTGAGGACTCAGAGCTTTCGGCTGGCTTTTTCTTTATGATTTCTGCATAAGTGGGACTTGAGGGGCTGCCTTGGGTGGCTTCGATGTGGATGTCGCCCCCTCCCTCTTTGCTTTCAAGAGGGGTTTCCTCATGGTTCTCTTTTTCCTAGTCTTTGATCGGTGGATCGGGTTGCGCCTCCTTGGTTCCTTTTGCATTTTCTCCTGTTTCCTGAGTTGGGGTGACGTTGTTCCTGTCTCTTGTTGCTGCGCTTTTTCCTGCGTCTTTCTTTGCTTGGGCTGCTCTCTGGACTAGGGTCCATTGATCTCCATTCTGTTTTTCAGCCTGATCCTCTGCTTTCTTCTTACAATGCTTGGCAAAGTGACCGTAGCCGTGACAGTGTCTGCATTTAAAGGGGAGCTGCTCATAGTCGAGCTCTTGGATGTGCGTCCATCCTGCCACCGTGAGCTTGATCGCTTCAGGCAATCCTTCTTCAAGGTCCACTTCGACGTAGATACGCGCACAAGAATATTGGTCTCTTCTTACAGCCTGGTCTATATATTTGCCTAATGCGTTCCCAATAGTCTGAAACGATTTTTGGTTCCAGCAATGAAGGGGCAGATGAGGGAGTCTTACCCACACTGGCACAGCAGATGGGACGTCTTGAGAGGGATCAAAGTCTGGATTCCATTGATTTAAATACAGTCCCTGCGGCCCCATGAAGTAGGGGCCATTTCTGAATATTAAGCTTCTCTCTTTCGTGTTTTCAAATACAAAAACGAAGTACCCTTTGCCCACAAAATAACTCTTCACTCCGTTTTTTATCAGAGGTTTCCAGTTTCTTTGGGTCCAATCCTCCACGGATTTGGGGGAGGGCCATAGGCCTGTAAACTAGCCTATGAGGCCTTTTTCTGCCAAGTTCAGAGCCGCTTTGCAGGTGTCCTCCTCTGGTAGGGCAACAGAGGGTATCGAATCCATTCTTTTGGTGAATTTCTGTTGTGTCGCGGAAGGAGTCCGATTTGTCCCATTCGCAATCAAGTTTCTGAACGCTGTGACTTCGGGGGGTGGATCCGCAGGGGGGGCAGAGCTCTCAGGAGCCTCCATCTGACTGCAGAGGGAGGGGCGAGGCTGTGCGCAGAGGTGCAGCAGCCTGGGCGACGCAGCAGAAATCTCAGAACCCTAGCTTGAGAGCGAAGGATCGGGCCCCGCGCAAAAAAAAAAAAAAAAAAAAAAATAACAATTTTACTATTTAGATTACAAAGATGTACTTCAAAAAATTTAGGAGATAGTATTCACAAGTTGGTTAATTTAGAAAAAATAGATTCACCCATTTTTCAAAGAATGATTCACTTAATTATTATATTATAAAACTATTTTGACTTAAAAATCGCTAAAATTTTATACAAGCTAATATAAAATCGTTAAAAATCTAAATAATTTTACAAAAAAATCACCAAACATTTTACATAATTTATATTAAAGACTAGTAAGATTCCCCAAGGTTCTAAACTTGGATAAATTTCCATCTTTAAAATTTTCAAAAAGGTGTTCATGATCTACCTCTCTAAATTCGAATCTATACCTTACAAAAAAAACTCAAATTGTACATATTTCCCACTCAAATTGTACATATTTCAACTTTAAAAAATATTCACTATTAGAATACAAGAACCATGTGGTAGCATGCCATTGCTCATTTGTACACGTGAACTCTATGCATATAGTTTTTAGTTTATTTTGTTAAAATGATATATGTGAAGATGAAATTATTTGAAATAAAAAACCTTTGTTGAAATTTTGTATATTTAAAATTTCAATTATATTTTTATATTTAAATGAATTAATAAATTCAAATAAGTTTTTAGATATAACTGAGTTATAAATATTTTTATTTGAAAATAATTTTAAATGATTACCTAATTAAACTTCTATAATTTTACTACTTAAATATAAAATCAAATATATTCTTAACTACATATTTATGTTTAAATTTAAATTATATTTTTTACATTTTACTTTTATTTGATTTGATTAACCACTTTTATAAATATTTATTTTATTTTAAATATATTAGAAAATAAATATTAATATTAATTTGATTGATATTTTTATAAAAAAACATTTTATTTAAAAATGTTATTAAAACTAATTTTAATTAAATTTAATATAAAAGAGTATTGTTAAGTTCGGAAGAAAAATTTACAAATAATTAAAATAAATATTTTTTCAATTGAATTTATTTTGGGTGAGGGTAAGGAATGATTATTATCATTTTTATATAGATTCAATTATTGTAAATGGCATGTAAAGTTCATATAACCCATGAGGTGTAGGCGGTTGCTTTTAGTGGGGTTTAGTCAAGTTTCAAGTTCAAATTTCATCAGGAAGGGTTAAAAATGGAAGCCATTTTTTTGGAGAAATTATTATTTGTGTCTAAACTTAACTTAACTTCACCTAATCTTTACATAATAAGTAGATAATTCTACTTCAAGTAATCCTAATAATAACATCTCACTAATAAATAGATATAACATAATTTCACATAATTAAAAATAAAATTATGAATAAAAAACAAAATTATTTGTATCTAGGTTAAAACTCTATAAACCCCAAATATAAAATGAAATAAATACACCTTAAAAGTTGATAACAAAAAAGTTGCTAGCGTGTTGAATTGTAAGTTTGTGTCATTTGGATATAGATATTTCTGTATGTGATATTTCTGCCTTGTAATCATAAATGTAAATACAAATTCATGGAAAGTAACTTAATTTCTTTTGGGTAAACGACTCGTAAAACATTACATAAAATGCAAGATGAATTGCCTTTCCTTTTCCTTTTGAGAGAGTGAAAATAATGAAAGGAGTAGCGAGCAATGATGGTTCATCTCTCTCGTAGAAGTGGCTTCAGATTGTGTCAAGATTTGGAACAAGTATTATTAGTAATTTAAAACAAAGTTAAATGTACTTTCTAATTATAAATAAATAAAGGTGGACCAACACAATAACGACCTAATCTTAGCTATCCTTCTCTTCACCATAAATTAATGAGGAAGACTAATAGGCCAATGAGGAAGACGTTTGTGAGGGTACTGTCTTTATATATTGTGAGGGTACTGTCATCCTTTTGTGAGTGGTTTCCAACGGTGGTGTGCATATAGGCGGTGTTAACATTGGGATTCTACTGCGGGATTTCAACTTTCATTCTGTAATCTGGGGGTTGCTCGCCTTCTGTGTGGTGGACATTCTCACGATTGCAGCGGCATGGTTGTGCGTATTGGGGATTTTTCTAGCATTGTCTCTGGATCGGATGCGATACAATTTGAATTTTCCGGCTATGTGTCATTCTGGTGCTGGCGTATTATATTAGATGGCGAGTTGGTGAGAGTATCCCACCTCTAGATCTCTCGATGCACGATACTTTCATTCAGCGGACATCTGTTTTCATGTTTCGGTCTACATAATATATTCTTTATGCTATATTTTTACTGTGTACCTCCCTCGGTACTTCTCCGGGCTTTATTGTGACCGTCCCTTGTTCTATATTCTTTGGGCGTGGAGTTGGGATTCACACCATGCCTATTTTCTTTGCTCATCATTTATGATCATTGAGGTGGCATGCTCAGTATCACTAGCATACATTTAATTTTAATATATCGGTGGCATCCTTCTCCGTATATCTCGAGGTCTATTTACTGCAGGGCTGACATATTTTGGTGGGATTTGACATATTTTGGTGGGATTTGACTGTAGTTGTCTATAATGCCGACTTTTTGAGATTCTGGTGATGGAATCCGGCGGAAGAAATTGACATGAAATCATGATTTGTTGCAGTTAAAATGGTTTTTTAACTGCATATTCAGATTCAGCACCCTGAAAAACCCCTGGGACGGTTTCATTGTGCAGAAATTAGCTATCAAACTTGGAGGCTTTCAAAAAGTCGCGTTAAAGACTACTCCGATTTGACGTCCGTTTTCGAAAGATGGTCTTCCCTATCAGGCCTGGAATTTTAAATATTTTTTTTTTACCTGTCAGATGAAAATCTGAAGACGATTGCTTGTTTTCCATGCTCGTCCATTTAAGTTTCCAGTAACTTTATGACTGTCATTTTTTTGGGCTACATATAAAAAAATCACATTTATGACTGTCATTTTTTTTGTGTTACATATTAAAAAAAATCACATTTCTAACCGGTTTACTTAATAATATTCTAAACATATAGAGCAAGCTAGCTCATCTCACTTTAACTTTAACTTTACCCCTCCGTTTATGCCCTTCCATGATAATATTCTAAACATACAGAGCAAGCTAACTCATCTCACTTTAAGTTTACCCCCCGTTTATTCCCTTCCATGATCCCTTTTATTTAGTTAAGTATTCATTTTCTCTTTTCTGGACTTAGTTTTTCAAAGTATTTATCCCAATCATATCTGTCTCAGATTTTGGAGAAAAATGCCTCATATCCTCATTCTAGGTTGTTAGATCGCCCACCATTGCTATAATTTTATGAAATCCTATTCGATATTATGTCTCAAATCTTCATTCTAGGTTGCTAGACCCACCATTGCTATAATTTTATGAAATCCTGCTCGAATATCGATCTGCCCATAATATAGAAATGTATGTCCATTATATAGAAATCTAATGCAGTGCTCAATGTTATTTTTAATCTCTTTGTCATCAATGGATTTGGTTTACAACCCATATTTAATAATCTTTTGTTTTTTTTTTCCTGTAGGAGTTCATGAATGGAATGGATGAGATATTAGGTGTGGATGCAGATTCTTGTCCGAGAGGAATTTTACTAGAGACAATTCATCAACGTGGTTTGTTTTTATTGGCAAAGATAATATCAGAATGGTAGGGACCATTTCTGGTTTGGCAGGATGCTTCACAGATTTGATTTATGGGGAATTTAGCCCAACAATGGTCTCACTTCATCCAATGTTTGAGAAATATTGGTGTTTGTCATTACCTTGGTGGTGACTCCATCACTTGGGGGGAAAGATCATAAAACACTTGGTGGTAGTATCTGACTGTTATTGTTTTTTCTCACATATCAATACTTATTACTCTCCTCAGTCCTAGTTTCTCCCTATCTGGAAATCCCACACTCCTCTCAAAATTATATGTTTCTATTGGTTGGCTTGGAGAAATTGTATCCTTACTTGGGACAACTTATGTAAACTGGGCTCCTCTGGGCTGGGTTGCTGCATTATGTGTTGTGAGTGGGTGAAATGGGTAATCCATCTTCTCATTCACTGGGTCTATTATCTTGTCTTTTGTAGGTTACCCTCCACCACATTTCCGTCCATCGAAAATTCTTGAGATGGGGAGAATTTGGGGTGGGTCTTCAGGCCTATATCCCACTGTTCACTTTTTGGGAGATTTGGAAAGCCCCCAACCACTACATTTTCCAAGGGGTGTTGATCAACTCTCACTCCATTGTTTCAAAGGTCCTTTCATCACTGGACTATATGCCTCCACGGTGTGTGGACATTGAGGACATGTCCAAAAGATTCACTTCACCACACATTGCTTTACTAGTTGGATAGTTTGATGGTGCTTCCCAATAGGGTCTGTGTAGATGCGAGGCTTGGCTCCATATTTGATGCACTCTCATATTACATGCTACACTGGAAGGGTTGGAGGGGCTCAAATACCAAAGCTGAGATAATTGCCTTTTGGTGACTACTTTGGTTCACACTATCAAAGAATATCCTGAACATAAGCATATATGGGTATTCTAAGACCATCATTGATGGCTTCCCAGGCACATCAATGTTCGATCCACTCGACCTTCGGGGATGGAGAGAGGATCAAGAACCTATTGTGTCAATTTCAGAGGTTCACATCACCCACATCTACACGAAGTCCAATTGTGTTGCAAGTTGTCTCTCCAAGTTGGACATTCAAGATCCATATGGCTTCATGTATTTCTCTTTTTTTTATTGTAGGCAACATCTCAGAAAATGGTAGGATTGTCATTCTGTAGTGGTGTTTTTTGGTTTATACTATTCTCCGTCATACTTTTTTATCTAGATATTCTCAATATTCTCACTATTTTGAAACTCTACTCCACTGATAGCATTTAAGTTTTAAAAATCTGGTTGATGCTTGTACAATGATTAATGACTTTCTAAAACATATGTTTGTAAGATGTAACTGGTTTGGTTAAAATAATAATATACGAGTTAGTATTTTTCCCTCTTATAAAAAAGAACATAACTTTCACGAAATAGTGGTGACTCGTCTCTCTCTTTCTACTGCCCAAAAATAAATGTCATGAGTTGTGACGTTGAAAGTGTTTGGCCCTAAAATAACTTTAGGGAATAATTTAGCAATATGGGGATAAGTATAATGGAGTTCAACTACTATAGCACTACATGAGAACTTTAGGGGGACGTGTTATTAATGGATTTTCATTGTACACATGATACGACAATGCCACGAGAGCACTGACCCTCGCCAATCAATAAATGATTGTCCTTATCATGGGTACAACTAAGTACGTTCATTCTATTTTAGCTCTCTCCACTAGTGTTCAAAATTGAACACGTTACAACCCGTCAAGGGGCTTTTAGCGCATTAGAGAAGTGCGGTCAAAAGAAATTTAAATTTTGAATTGTACAAGTTCTTTTTTAAATTTAAATAATATTATAAAAATTCCATGTGAAGGATACTAACATTTTTGAAAATTCGGGGCTATCTATTATCCCAGACAGAAGATTTTTCTATTTCAGAAAGGATAAATTATGGCTATTAAAGAAAGAACCAGATAAATGGCCATGTGAGCACTACGCTGCCAACAATGACATCTTGTAATGAGATGGAGTGAGAAATGCACAGGCCCAGAACAACATGAAGGCCATGAAAGTTGCGGACCTCTTCTTTTTCTACCACAACGGCAAGAAAGACAAGCATATTGTAGGGAATGCCAAAGTCATTAAGGAATTCCATGCAAACCCATATGACACCTTTGGCCAATACAGGGTGGTTGACGTGGACACCGTGTCTCAGTTTGAAAAGCTTTTAACCCTCGCACAAATCAAGCAGGATGAAGAGCTTAAGGACTTTGTAACCCTCCAACAGTGTTCCATGTTAGCCTACAAAAATCTCCCGCAAAGGCTCTGGATATCTATCTAGATAGCATAATCCACCATATATTTCATCTTTTGAAATTCATCAACTAGGTAAGGAAAATCCTAATCTTTCATATCTATTTTCTTTGAATATTTTTTTCAAATTAAAAAAATCATTTCATTTGAAAGATTGATTCACTTGTTTTTCCTATTTTATTTTCAATATTCAACTATGATATTAATATTTATTGTTTTTACCATCAACCTCTGGTATAAATTTACATGTCAGAGTTTCAAGGACATAGTTCTTCCACACCTATGGTTTTATAAGGTTTTTGAGCCATACTTAGGGGTTTCTAAAGTGTCTAAAGTGACCCAAAACCTTGAAAATTTCAAAACCGATTTATAATTATGTTTTTTCTTCAAAAATTTTTACTCCACCCAAAACCTTGAAAATTTCAAAACCGATTTATAATTATGTTCTTTTTTCAAAAATTTTTACTCCACCAAATTTTGGTCACAATGAAATTCTTTATACTATTTTAGATAATCCATATGATATGCTACTTTTTCCTATGATAAAGATTATCCAAAACTACCCATCTACCAATTTTGCGATCAAATTTCATGCTATAATTTAGATGCTTGGTATATGTTGACATGTCAGAAATCTAAAGACATAGTTACTTTATGCCCCAAGGGTTTTCCAGGACTTTGAAACCCTCTATAACCTTGGAAAATATTGAAGCTGCCTATATCTGTACCTTCTGTGAATTTTTTATTTCATCAGATCTTGGTGACAATGATATTTTCTTAAATGTTTTGGATGACCCATATAATTTATATGCCACCTCTGTGTGGAATAAAAATTACCCAAAACTATGTATGCAAAAATTGAGATCCCAGTTGTAAGTTTATGGTTCAAGGTTTAAAGAGCATAATTCTTCCACACCCCAATTGATTTTCAATGATTTCAAAGCCTTTGAAGTGACCCCAAACCTTCAAAAATGTTGAAATGACCCAGATCTATACAACCTTCTAAAAAAACTTAGAACATCAAAATCCAACCACAATGAAATTTTCTAAATTGTTATAGACAACCAATATAAGATACCCTCCACCTCTTGGTGTCCTAATTTTTAACTCAGAGAATATGTTGGATCTTATTTTTTTAGTCGTGGTCTTCGTTTTAATTTCAATCCACCTTGAATAAAACCTTTGACCACAATTCTATTATGTGAAAAAACCATGGGCGTATTGTTAATTTTTGTTATGGGATGAAATTGAATGTATTTCGAATTTAGGATGGAATAAGATTGTAAAATTATTAACATGAAATATAAGTTCTTCCTCTATTTACAACTTTTCGCTGAAAGCTATCATTCCACATCGCTGATATGTTGTTAAATTTTTTTATAACATTGTAAAATTATTAACATGAAATATAAGTTCTTCCTCTTTTTACAACTTTTTGCTGAAAGCTATCATTCCACATCACTGATATGTTGTTAATTTGTGTTATCATAAGAAATTGAATATATTTTCAATTTTTTTAAGAAAAAGTAATCACAACAAATGGTACAATATTGGCCTTTAAGCTCATCTAGGGTTATTGAAATTAAAAGAGTTCTTAGAGGAGGGAACAAACTTGGTTTCTACATCAAAATTTCTTAATAAAATTAAACGTAATTAAATTTTAAATTCCCTGATAGCATTATATATAGTTTGGCCGAAAGATATCTTTCCATGAATGTGTGCTAATTTAGCAAAGACAATCAATTAGAGTCCCGAAAGGAAATAGGGCATGCACACTAGGTTACTGCAGGGCTTCTTGTTGTTCCAAACATTTTGCCGAGATTTCAAACTGTCGTAGCCCATGGTGTTGGGCCGTTAATATTCCATTATTATTATCACTTTTGAACACTTATTCCACCCATTTCTACTATTCTTCAACATGTCATTTATTATAATTTATTATTTAAATCCATTTTATAATGATTTATGCTCTTATGAATGAATATTATTTATTCTCCTTTATTTCTAATAAATTGATAATTATGCATGATTTTATCAATGAAAGTTTAATAAATTGGTTATAACATTATTCACCATTTTTAGCCTCCAAGATAATTTCCAGATTGAAGATTTGATCATTAAAAGTGCCAACTCAGATATTCACTGGAATAAGAAGTGACAGTTTTGCGGTTGAGATTCTGAGCAAATGAAGATGAATTTGGAAAATCCGGAACATGGGTTTTGTCCAGAACGGACCCAATTAACTTTTACATAAAATGGTTTGCCCAAATTCGGCTTGTACTAAGAGAAACGTAGGGTTCTTTGAGCACGATTTTCTCAGATTTGTTGTTGCGGCCGTTCTCCAAATCTCAGCTGCAAAGCCAAATTCGTCTGGTTCTTGTTAAAAGCTGGATGGAAATATATCTTCTTGTTTATCAATTGGTTGGAAACAATCCAATTTTGTAATAGAAATCATGTTGTACTTATATTTATTGTAACTTCTCTCTGATCTCTCTCTATTTAAATGAAAACAGAGATCAGAGATGGGGATGATTTTTGGGGATGAAAAATGATGAAGAATGATGGTGGATTATTCATGATAGGATAGGGATTGTTGCATGCTGTAATTCTCAAGCATTTGCTGTTGTAATGATTCCACAATTTGCTGATTAATACCTGATTTGGGAGTTGTTGTTCATTCTTTTCATCTGAAGTAGCCCAGTAGCATCCGCTGGCGGCTAAGGGCCCAGCCTCTGGTGGAGTACGCTGCTGCTGATGTGTATCATATCTTTACAATTGCTGCTGTGTGATGGTTTGATTTATTTCCTATTCTTTTGAATTGCATTATTTTATAGTTTCATGTTTTTATAGTGTGCTGTTAGAATATTTTATGGAATTATTTTATTGCACAAGTTGAGATTGAATCGCGTGGCTGTTCTTTTCCATCATAACAGAGATTATTATCATTTTCAACTTATATTGTTATGCTGTTCATTTCAAATGTAAAGCTTCGCTGTTCATTTCAGATTGTTGGTTATTCGATTCCACTAATTAGAGTTTGCTGTTCAGATTTATTAAATATGATTTGTTGTTTAATTCCTTTAATTATAAGTTTGTTGTCCATTTACTTCGCTGTTTAGTTTGGTTGATTAGTTGCAAGAGTTTGCTTTTAAGGAGTTTTCCTAGTTTACTTTCAATGGCAGCTTTGGTTTAATTTCTATTTCCTTTAATTGCTTTAAAGCAAGACTGTCAACTGTAAAGAACATTGGTTATTGCTTCCTCGTTCCGAGATTGATTGTCTTGTTCTAGTTTGATTTCAATTGCATCAATCTCTAGAGGAATGAGTTATTGCTACTGTATCCTCAATTGATGGTTGTTTGAGTGAATGATTTAGTTTAAGAACATTTCAGTTTCTTGCTATTCCATTTCTTAATTGTTGTTCCATTTCTTATCTGTCGTTCCATTTCCTGTTATTTGCATTATCTTTGCTTTGGTGTAAAGAACGATCTGAAACTGTAGTGGGCATTGGCATTTGCTGTCTAGTCCCCAGATTAATGATCTGTTCCTTGATTACTTTTGGTTACATCAGTTTCCAAAGGGATGAGTTATTGTTACTGGACCCTTGACTGATACATTGCTTATTTTTTCGAATGCATGATTTAAGTCTTAAAGTGCTTTGCTGTAAGTAGATTTTATTTCCAGCTTTCATTTACTTTTGGATTTTGAGCACTATACTGCAAAACATTACTCTTGAGTAAATCGCTGCCTCAGACTGAGTACACTCTTGAAATAAAAAGTCGTCCCTAGGTTGATAATTAATGTGAAGGTAATTAGGAGTTAAAAAGACACCTTTTTATCGCTCCACATTTTGGCGCCATTGCCGGGGAGAGTGTAGCCATTTTTAAAGAGTAGTGTGCATCTGATGAGTGCCTGTTACGAGAGAATTTGGTATTAAAAACGGAAGGTAAGAACCTGCGTACGGAGCATGTAAAAGCCCTGCTCCCCCGCCCGCTTTCCAGCAGGACTGTTAAAGAACCTAGGGTAGAAATAGATGTTTGAATTTTTGTGTGAATGACTTAAAAAAAAATAGAAATTTTGAAAAACAAATCACATGATTTCATTCAAGTGGTGATGTAAGCACCACCCATTTCACTAACTAATTGACAGGAACATTGGAAGAAGGAGCTTTGAAGGAACACATGAAGGACATCTTCTGTTATGGTAAGAAACTGTCCAACATTTCTACTTTTGAATTTCCTGCTCAACTAATTCCACACCCTCACTGCAATAAACCAGTACAACATACTTACAGTGTTGAACTGCCAAATTTACCCACCCTTCCCACCCATTCTATCTCACATGCGCCATCAGAGAAAACTTACAATGAGATTCAGAATGTTTCAAATTCAAAAATTGTAGAAGTTATGGAAGAAAATGAGCTTACTTCTAGGTTGTATCAACAAACCATTTTAAAAGCTCAAGAACTTCATGATATGATGGATATGGGAAATCAAGAAAATAAAGGATATATTGAAGATTGGTTTCACTCCATCACTTGTTTGCAACATTGCTCCACACTTCAACAATTTTTGACTCCATCTTTTCAAGGGAAGTTGGCTTCTCATACCCTAATTTTTATCAACATGTATTTTTCAAATTTGGGTATGTGCATACTAGAGGCCTTATTTCTAAAATGGTTCCACTGGAAATACTCTTATACATAAACATATTCGATTCTCAAAGAAGAGTAGGATAGTGGAGAAAATAAAATAAAATAAAATAAGGACATAAATAAATGCATTTTGTTTTTTTTGTAAAAATAGTTGTTTTTTTGTTGCAACACGCTATCGAAATCAACATCGGTGATAAATATTTCAATTTATTTGTGTATGTAGATGAATCATAATAGAAATAATAAGTTCTACAAACACTCATTTTCATTTTTATCACCAATTTGAAAAAATGCTTGAATATCATTTTTTTGGCTTGCGGGCTTGATGAACTTTCTGGAAAAACAGTCGGGACAGTCATGTTTTGAGGGACCAAAAGTGAATATTTTTAAAACCTGTTTCTACCCTAGGTAGCCCTTGATGTCTAATTTCTAACCCAATTTGAATCAGTCAATTTGGATTTGAAACGAAAAAGTTAGAACCAAAACATTGACTGGATGTCTAGTGGGCAGCTCAGGAACAGAGTTGGGACAGTCAGTTTTTGGAGGCCTAAATGTTTGAATTTTTAAAAATTGTTACTATGGTATATTCCCCTATGAATCTAGTTTACAATGCAATTGGAATCACTCATTTTCAATATCGTATGGGGAATTTATGATCAAAATACTGACTGTCTATCGTAAATCAGCACCCTTAAAACTATGTCTTTCCGGCTGTTCCTTACAGTATTTGACCTATCAATTCTTCTTGTCTTCAAAACCTGTTTCTATTGGAAATAAATAAATGAATCTATTTTCATTTCCAATTTGAATCATTCGAATCCGACATCAAACGAAAAACCTATGCTTAAAACATTAACTGTTGATCTGAGCTGGGTAATTGAAAATGACTATGTTATGCAGGTTGTTCTAACTAAAATTGACATATCATATCATTGAATTTCTAAAACCTGTTGCTACTGGAGATAAACCTTTGAATTAGCTCTCATTTGGCTTTGGAATCACTCAATTTCGATGAAAAACAAAGAAGTTGTGATTAAAACACTGTTGGATAGTATGGTCGACCACTACTCTCCCGCAGGTGACAAATAAATTTTACTTTGTTATTTTCTCAATGGATTTGTTATATAGAGTAACTACTTGTTGTTTTTTGCATAATTCTTGGATTAGGGGAGCCCGATCACCTCTCTTTATCCATGATTTAATGTTTTATTGCAGGTAGACACTCGTTTTTTTGCAGGTCCTAGGAGAAAAAGAAGGTCAATTTATGGACAAATGATTCTTGAAAGAAATTTTAATGAAACAAAGGAATTTCATCCAAGTCATTACCCGACGGATTCATAATAGAAGAAATGAAGAATTGATTTCGATTTGAAGATTCATGTTTTGTCACTGCTGCCAAAACATTTTTCAAAAAGATCATTTTTTTACATAATATCATAGCTGTTGTAGCTTAATTTACATATTGTTTTTAAATAAAATGTTGTTTCTTTTCTAATTTCTCTTATATTTTGTGTTTCAGGTGTTGCTTCATTCAAAGTGTAACTCATCCTCAGCATCAATGCCGTGAACAGCTAATTTGTTTTTTTTGCATGTTTGCATTTTATGATTGTCCATTTTGCTGTTCCTTTCTGAATGGAACAGCACTTCTGCACTTTCACGTTTTGCTGTTCCTTTTCGAATGGAACAACACTTCTGCACTTTCACGTTTTGTTGTTCCTTTCCGAATGGAACAACACTTCTGCACTTTCACGTTTTGCTGTTCCTTTTCGAATGGAACAACACTTCTGCACTTTTCATTTTTGCTGTTCATTTTCCAAAGGAACGACACTTGCGTTTTTGCTGTTCCTTTTCCAAAGGAACGACACTTTTCATTTTTGCTGTTCCTTTTCCAAAGGAACGACACTTGCGTTTTTGCTGTTCCTTTTCCAAAGGAACGACACTTTTCATTTTTGCTGTTCCTTTTCCAAAGGAACGACACTTGCGTTTTTGCTGTTCCTTTTCCAAAGGAACGACACTTGCGTTTTTGCGGTTCCTTTTCCAAAGGAACGACACTTTTCGTTTTTGTTGTTCTTTTTCCAAAGGAACGACACTTTTCATTTTTGCTGTTCCTTTTCCAAAGGAACGACACTTGCGTTTTTGCTATTCCTTTTCTAAAGGAACGACACTTTTAGTTTTTGCTGTTCCTTTCTCCAAAGGAACGACATTTGCATTTTCACATTTTTTTGTGTGTATTTTTGCTTTTTGGTGTGCATTTCTTTTGTTGTTCCCTACAAGGAACAACACTTTTTTGAGTGTTTTTGCTGTTCCTTTTTCCAAAGGAACGGAATTTTCATTTTCACACTTTTTTGTGTGCATTTCCTTTGTTGTTCCCTACAAGGAACACCACTTTTTGAGTGTTTTTGTTGTTCCTTCAAAAGAAGCAACACTTTGGGATTATTTTTGGGAGCAATCCTTCCTTCCTCTTGTGGAATTATTCTTAGTTCATCTCAACCACATTTTACTAATTCCCCTTCATGGCATGAAGTACACTATTTTTATGAGGACATGAATTATGGATTCTATTGAAGCGAGTTAATATCATTCACGTTATGATCTTTAATAGGACAACTCCTTGATGATAGATTATTTTCAAAAGGGACACAATTATTTATATATTACTTTACTGCATTGTTTCCTGTTGAACATGATATTGATTGATCATTTTAATACCATGCTGGTTCCACCATTCCTCGTTATAATCTTCTCTGTCTGTAATAAATGAGATTATGGGTATATTTTTTTTCCTATTGACATGTTCAACTTCTTCCACCATCCCTGCTCTTAAGGAGTACTGAGCCTCCCTCTTTTTATCATAAAAATGTGTAATAATAACAAAATTTTGTTCGGAGATGGAGGATAGGGGGTCTCATTATGAGCCAGCCTACCATGTTCATAAGGCTGTAACAAAGTGACATTCCCATTATGGCCACCACACCAGGGTTATGATCCATTGGATAGCCAAATTATCCATGGAACAGGAGGTCTCATCACGAGCCGACCTGATCACTTTTGCTACATCCTAGTGAATGGCAGTGTGGTTATCTGGTTACCATGCCAGCACATTGATCTCTTCTATAGAACAACACTGAAACTCTCTAGTTATAAATTGAGGATTCTGGCTCATATGGGTTAAAAAGCAACCCTGCCGAGGCTATGGACGCCTGCTGGCAGCAGAGGCTCTGCTTATGGTATTGAAGTTATATCTTATCGTCAATTATTACTATAATACCCTTTTCTTATTTTTTCTTTTTATCAGAGAAGTTATTTCCTTAATTTTCCCTGTTTTGAACCCTTATGCATGAGAAATTGTTTTTAGATCAATCACATCATTTTCAGCTAGAATGCTGTTAGTTAAGCATCTTTTTGGCATATTGTTGTCATTTTTCATTTTGCATAAACTATCATCAATCCAAAGCGTCCTATATCTTATTCATAACTATCTTTACACACTCTGCTCTCATTATAATCATAACTCTCGTTGTCCTATCATTGATATGTGTACTCTGCTTCATTTACTGATATATTGTTCATTCCTGTGCCTTGCCGTCAGCATAACCCCTCTCATACGCTTTATGGTCATGGCATTCCTTTTCCAATTGGAGGGGGGAATGTATGCATTATGGGATAGCATGAGATATGATTACTGCACTTTGCCATACCTTGTTGATTTGAGAAACTATTAGTATTACCTGTATACAAAAGTTTTTTTTGATTGAAATTTTTGCATACATCTTAATCTATTGCTATTCAAAACTAACACTATGGATTCAAGAACATTGTATGCCAAATAGTGATTTTTTTACAGGAGAACAACAAGTATAGGGCAAAACTCTATTTGCAGCATGACTACACTATTGCAACTAACAGAAGAGGCTCGAGCAACTCGTGAACGTGAACAATTCTTCAGACATGATGTGCTTACCTGGATTCCACCTTTTGCATCACTTTCAACACCAACTCTGCCTACATCAGCTTCAACAACTGCCAGTCCATTTTTCTTTTTGGAGGTAAAACTTGAGGTAAAATAGCATAATTTTCATGATTTATTACGAATTTAGGAGAATTTCATAAAAATCTATTTTGAGCATTATTTATCATCCTTCATTCCACATCTTTACCACTTTCTCTTTTTCAGCAGCATATCATTTTCGAGTATGGGGGAATGTTCCTTTCATTCATTTCTTTCTTATAACCATGTTATTCATATTCTTTATCATCCATTTGCTATTCTTATTCCTTCTCAACACCTCCCTTATTTCATGTTGTTTTACACCAAGCATAGAATTCAACAGTTGGTAGCAACCACCTCTATTTGTCTTCTAGCATTGCATGAGGACATGCTAATTTTTCAGAGAGGGGGAGGAATTGCTATGCATGATGGATTTTTTCTACTTTCTTCCTCATTTACGGCATACAATTTCATTTTTACACAGTGCAGAAATTGATTTCCATAATATGAACTCAATTCTTGTGATTTTTGGAAAACACAGACGTATCATTAATACAAACCCAGACAATTTCAAGAAATATTGGTTCATAAAATTTCGGAAATCATGCACTCTCACCTACAGCCATTTTGTTTATATCTCATGATCCGTGCATCAAAACGATCTGATTTTTGGATCATAGAGACATTCATATATTATAAATTTACTTGCAACATTTCAACAAAATCTGGTTTGTAGTTTTTGAGAAAATGGTTAATGAAGTTTGCTGTTATCTATATCATATTTTGCTGCAACTTCATACATATAGTTGAATGTCAATGTAAAAATTGTTATGCCTTCATCAAGATTGCTAAAATTGAATATTCATTAATTAAGGAAGCATTCATTTGTTCTCAAATTTTTATTGCTTGGTTAACACATGGGTTTTGTCTTGGGGTTGCATGAAGACATGCAATATATTCAGGTTTTCGTTGCATGAGGACATGCAACATATTGAGTGTGGGGGTATGTTGGGCCGTTAATATGCCATTATTATTATCACTTTTGAACACTTATTCCACCTATTTCTACTATTCTTCAACATGTCATTTATTATAATTTATTATTTAAATCCATTTTATAATGATTTATGTTCTTATGAATGAATATTATTTATTCTCCTTTATTTCTAATAAATTGATAATTATGCATGATTTTATCAATGAAAGTTTAATAAATTGGTTATAACATTATTCACCATTTTTAGCCTCCAAGATAATTTCCAGATTGAAGATTTGATCATTAAAAGTGCCAACTCAGAGATTCGCTGGAATAATAAGTGACAGTTTTGCGGTTGCGATTCTGAGCAAATGAAGATGAATTTGGAAAATCCGGAACATGGGTTTTGTCCAGAACGGACCCAATTAACTTTGGTAAAGAATGGTTTTCCCAAACTCGGCTTGTACTGAGAGAAACGCAGGGTTCTTTGAGCATGATTTTCTCAGATTTGTTGTTGCGGTCGTCCTCCAAATCTCAACTACAAAGCCAAATTCGTCTGGTTCTTGTTGAAAGCTGGATGGAAATATATCTTCTTATTTATCAATTGGTTGGAAACAATCCAATTTTGTAATAGAAATCATGTTATACTTATCTTTATTGTAACTTCTCTCTGATCTCTCTCTATTTAAATGAAAACAAAGATCAGAGATGGGGATGATTTGGGGATGATTTTTGGGGATGAAAAATGATGGAAAAATGATGAAGAATGATGGTGGATTATTCATGATAGGATATGGATTGTTGCATGCCGTAATTCTCAAGCATTTGCTGTTGTAATGATTCCACAATTTTCTGATTAATACATGATTTGGGAGTTGCTATTCATTCTTTTTCTTCTGAAGTAACCCAGCAGCGTCCGCTAGCGGCTAAGGGCCCAGCCTCTGGTGGAGTACGCTACTGCTGCTGTGTATCATATCTTTACAATTGCTGCTGTGTGATGGTTTGATTTATTTCCTATTCTTTTGAATTGCATTATTTTATAGTTTCATGTTTTTATAGTGTGCTGTTAGAATATTTTATGGAATTATTTTATTGCACAAGTTGAGATTGAATCGCGTGGCTGTTCTTTTCCATCATAACAGAGATTATTATCCTTTTCAACTTATATTGTTATGCTGTTCATTTCAAATGTAAAGCTTCGCTGTTCATTTCAGATTGTTGGTTATTCGATTCCACTAGTTAGAGTTTGCTGTTCAAATTTATTAAATATGATTCGTTGTTTAATTCCTTTAATTATAAGTTTGCTGTCCATTTACTTCGCTGTTTAGTTTGGTTGATTAATTGCAAGAGTTTGCTTTTAAGGAGTTTTCCTAATTTACTTTCAATGGCAGCTTTGGTTTAATTTCTATTTCCTTTAATTGCTTTAAAGCAGGACTGTCAACTGTAGAGAACATTGGTTATTGCTTCCTCGTTCCCAGATTGATTGTCTTGTTCTAGTTTGATTTCAATTGTATCAATCTCTAGAGGAATGAGTTATTGCTACTGTATCCTCAATTGATGGTTGTTTGAGTGAATGATTTAGTTTAAGAACATTTCAGTTTCTTGCTATTCCATTTCTTAATTGTTGTTTCATTTCTTATCTGTCGTTCCATTTCTTAATTGTTGTTCCATTTCTTATCTGTCGTTCCATTTCCTGTTATTTGCATTATCTTTGCTTTGGTGTGAAGAACGATCTGAAACTGTAGTGGGCATTGGCATTTGCTGTCTAGTCCCCAGATTAATGATCTGTTCCTTGATTACTTTTGGTTACATCAGTTTCCAAAGGGATGAGTTATTGTTACTGGACCCTTGAATGATACATTGCTTATTTTTCCGAATGCATGATTTAAGTCTAAAAGTGCTTTGCTGTAAGTAGATTTTATTTCCAGTTTTCATTTACTTTTGGATTTTGAGCACTATACTGCAAAACATTACTCTTGAGTAAATAGCTGCCTCAGACTGAGTACACTCTTGAAATAAAAAGTCGTCCCTGGGTTGATAATTAATGTGAAGGTAATTAGGAGTTAAAAAGACACCTTTTTATCGCTCCACACATGGAAATGAGTGGTTTGATCTTTGGGAAGAAATGGATGGATCAATGGAATATCTTCAACATACTACTCGATGAGAGAATGATGGAAAATAAAATTAGAGAAGCCATATAGTTGATAGTGGAAGCTTCTCTATTGTTTTAACTTTTGTCCTCAAATTGACTCTTTTAAATTTACCATTGAGTACAAAACTCTAATTGGATTCTTATTTGTAAATAGAAATGTATTTTATTAATATGTATAATTTAGAAGAGAACATAAATACTAAATTAAAACAATCTGTAGAAATTGTTTAAAATTATAACGCCAACATGATAAACATGGCCAAAGATTATGATAACAAATTTGAAAACATAAAATTTTGATGTTATTCTTGTTTTCCATACTTCTAAACTATTTAAACAAATTTATAATATGTTTTCTCTTAATGATGTTTAATGTTTAACGTAGAACCATGTTTCCTCTCATCACTTGATCTTTACAAAATCATAATGACAATTCTGTGATTTGTTTTAGGATTCACTATGAAGTTTTCCATTTATAAAAATAAGCATTTTAATATCATATTAAAATAATATATAAATATAAAGTTATTAAAATGAAATAAAAATAAATTAATTAATATCACACTAGATATTGCGTTCATTTTCCATTTATAAAAATGAGCATTTTAATATCACATTAGATATTGCATTCATTTTATGTAGTTTTATTCAAATGAATTTAAAGTATTAGTAATTATTATATTCCTCTTCATTAGTCATAATTAAAAATTTATAAAAATAACAAATAAATAGAAAGTTATTAAAATAAAGTAAAAATAAATTAATTGAATATTTAATTAAAAATAAATTAATTAAATATTTAATATCACATGAGATATTGTGTTCATTTTCGGTGGTTTTTTGCTTAGGGTTTTTTTCATTCTATAGATTTGTTGGTCGACTCTCCTCCTCTCTTTTGACATCTCTCTAATATTTATTCCCTCATTCCCTTCTCTTCTTTGCATATTAGTCTTTTTGCATTCTATAGATTTGTTGGTCGACTCTCCTCCTCTCTTTTGACATCTCTTTAATATTTATTCCCTCATTCCCTTCTCTTCTTTGCACATTAGTCCTGAAGACGAGTCTTATTATAGACTCGAAAAGTAGATTGGAAAATGGAGGCTGTGGACAATCCAAATAAAAAATCTCAAAATTGTCACCACAGAAATCTACAAACTCTCATAACAAATATTTACTATTAACATTGAATAATAATAACAATAATTCTGAACTTTCCCCACATAAAAATATAAAACTTTAACACCAAGTAAGTCCAATTTAATGCTTTAACACACATGTATCAATTTAATGCTTTAATTCATAAGATGCCCATTATTACAAGACTCTAAACTTTCCCACTAGACCATGAAATTTTTCGAATATGAATAACTCCATGGTCAACAAATGTCATGAATCCTTCGGTGGCAAGGAACGAGATGATAGGCACAGAGGACCACAAACAACACAAGACAAGAGATAGCAGATCACAAACAAGAATGAAAAACATAAAACACAAGCTTTTCATTACTGGAAGGCCTTTCATTGGCTTGGATTCTAAGGCTCGGGAAAATACAAATTGATAGATGAGACCAGAGCTAATAACAATTAGATACATGTGAAATTCACGTGTGTTAGGTTCGGTTGTAGACGACGTCAGTCGTGGACGGCGATAACTTTCGGCGTGGGTAGCAGTCGGTGCCAGATAATGTTGTCGGCAGTCCACGCCGACATCTTCATTGTGGCTTCATGTTTAACATTCTCCCACTTGAAGCCAAATGAAGAATCATGAATCAAGTCACGCTGAGTCCTACCAAACCTCTACATAACTCATGTTTGTTTCTTGGTAGAATCTTAGTGAGCATATCAGCAGGGTTCCTATATGTATGGATCTTTTCCAAGGATAATTGTCCTTCCTCCAACACATGTCGGATCCAATGATACCTTAATTCAATGTGCTTGGTTTTTGAGTGAAATGTTAGGTTTTTCGCCAAGTGAATGACACTTTGACTATCACAATATAGCACATACTTGTCCTGCTTTATTTCTATCTCTCCTAGGAATCACTACATCCACAACATTTCTTTACAAGCCCCTGTACTCTGCCTCTATTGTAGAGAGAGCTACTATTCTTTGTAGCCTAGACACCCAAGATACTGCTGCACCTACAAATGTATACAAATAACCTGTAGTGGAATTTTTGGTGTTCATATCTCCAGCCATATTTGCATCTGTAAATCCTTCAAGCATAGTCTCATTATGACCAAAACATAAACAATAATGACTAGTACCCTTGAGATAGCTCAAAATCCATTTTACTGCTTGCCAATGTTGTTTGCTTAGATTGGCAAGAAACCTGCTCACTACTCCCATTGAATATGCAATGTCTGGTCGTGTACATACCATTGCATACATGAATCTTCCAACTTCTGAAGCATAAGGAATCCTATTCATCTCTTCCTTCTCCTTGTCATCACTAAGACATAACTCAGTACTCAGCTTGAAGTGAGCTACAAGGGGTGTACCAACTGGCTTGAAATCCTTCATATTAAACTTTTCAAGCACCTTCTTGATATATTTTTCTTGTGACAACCACAAACTTTTGTTTTTCCTATCACACATGATCCTCATGCCTAATATTTGTTGTGCGGGACCCAAATCCTTCATTGCAAACTTGCTTCCCAAATCCTTCTTCAACCTATTGATCATATTCTTATCATGCTCAACAATCAACATGTCATCCACATATAACAATAATGTGATATACTTTCCTTGATCATACCTCTTGATATAGACACAATGGTCAACTTCCAACCTATGAAACCTATGTTCCAACATCAATGAATCAAATTTCTTGTACCATTGTCAAGGTGCCCGTTTCAACCCATAAAGACTTTTCTTCAACCTACAAACAAGGTATTCTTTTCTTTTTTCAATGAAGCCTTCTCGCTACTCCATATACATTTCTTCCTCGAATTCACCATGAAGGAAATAAATTTTTACATCTAATTGTTCACATTCTAAGTCTAAAGTAGTGACAAGACCAAGAATGACTCTAATGGATGCCATCTTAACAACAAGTGAGAAAATTTCAGTGAAGTAAATACCTTCCTTTTGGGCAAATCCTTTCACCACCAGCCTTTCTTTATACCTCTCATTCTTTTCATCACCTTCATGCTTAATCCTGTAAACCCATTTGTTTTGTAGATATTTTCTACCCTTTGGGAGCTTTATCAACTCCCAAGTTTTATTTTCTAGAAAAGAGTTCATTTCTTCTTCCATTGCTTTCTTCCATTCTTTATTGTGCTCAACTTTACAAGCTTCTTGAAAACAATCAGGCTCACCTTCATCATTCAATAGTATATAGTTTGAAGGAGGATACCTTTGTGAAAGCGTATGGGGCCTAGAAGATCTGTGAACCAACTATGGTGGTGTATTATCAGGTTGAATCTCCTGTAAAGGTTCCTTCAAGATTCCTTCATCTTGGTGTCCATCATTTTCCACTTGTTGTCCTTCCTACTCCTAAATTTATTGTTCATTTTCTTGCATTGGTGGGATGTCTTCCTACTTCTCTTCAAACCTGTCAATAAATTTCTTGAACTCCAACTCACCTACATTCCTATTAAACATTTCTGACTCATTAAATATAACATCCCCACTTCTAATAATTTTATGTTTGACTGGATCCCATAAACGATAACCAAATTCTTCATCTGCATATCCCAGGAAAATGTATTTCATAGATTTATCATCTAGCTTAGTTATAATTCCTTTGGGAATATGTACACATGTTTTACATCCAAATATTTTCAAGTGAGAATAATTCAACTTCTTACTAGTCCAAACTTCTTCAGGGATGCAACCATCCAAGACTGTACTTGGATATCAATTTACAAGATATCAAGTTCTCCTTATAACTTCTGCCCAAAAATGCTTCTCCAAACCAAAATTGGACAACATACTTCTCACATTTTTCATAATGGTGTGATTCATCCTTTCTATGACACCATTTTGTTGAGGAGTACCATGCACGATCTTCTCATGCTTTATGCCAAACCTGTTACAATGTTCCTTAAATGCATTTGAGCAATATTCTCCACTATTATCTGTTCTCAAACACTTGAGAAATTTGTTAATCTCTCTTTCAACAATAACATGGAATTTTTGAAATATTTCAAATACTTCACTTTTACTTTTCATAGGGTAGACCCAAACCTTCCTGGATGCATTATCTATAAATGTTACAAAATATGATGCTTCTCCTTATGACTTGATGTTAATATGCCCAGACACATCTGAGTGTATCAGTTCTAACACATTTTTCTTTTTGTCATGGCCACCTCTAAGGAATGAAATCCTTCTTTTTATACCATATATGCAATTCTCACAAAGATCCAGATTATAGGATTTCAAACCTCGTAATAAATTTTTACCAACAATGGTTTTTAAGCCTTTCTCGCTCACGTGACTCGAGCGCTTATGCCACAAATTTGCGAAATTTCCTTCTTTTGTGACAACAGCCAAATCTGATTTCCCTAACATTGCATTCAATGTATATAATGTTCTTGTCTTGGGTCCTCTGGCCATGACCAATGCTCCTTTGCTAATTTTCCAGCCTCCTTTTCTAAATCTTTTGGAATAGACTTCATCTTCCAGCTGTCCCATAGAGATCAAACTCATGCACATTTATGGTACACGCCTGACCTGTTTCAACAATATATCCTGGTCATCCTTCACCTTGATCTAGACATCTCCCACTCCAACAATACTGCAGAAGTGATAATTCCCCAAATGCACTCTACCATAATCATCAAGATTATATGCAACAAAATTATCTTTGCATGGGGTTACATGATGAGATGACCCAAAGTCAATGATCTAATAAAAGCTACTGCTAGATGTATATAAACATGCATCTTCTACTGAAACAGTAAATAACACATCACCATCTGTGACTACAACAGCAGTCTCACATTCATTTGTGCTGGATGACTTGTGATTTGTATTGGTTGGTCTCTGATCCTTTTGTCCTTTCTTCCAGATTCAACATTCTTTCTTCATGTGCTCGGGTTTTCCACAATGAAAGAAAATGAGTCTGCCCCTCCTTGATTTTGATTGACCTCTTGATCTTGATCGCCCTTGTCGGCCCCGATCAATTCCCCTATCATGATCAACTAGAGCTATAGCTTCTCCTCCCTGGTTTTCCATAATTGACTTGCGTTGCAGCTCCTCATTCATTAAATTGTTGCTCACATCATCAAACTTCAGGGTCTCTGTAGGTGTTGAAGTACTCATATCTATAATTAAATTTTCCAAGTTGTCTAGCATATAACACATTAACAAAATGGCTCTAATTTCATCATCTAGTATGATTTTAATAGAGGCAAGCTAACTAGTAATAATATTGAATTCATTCAAGTGCTCTGCAATTGAAGTACCCTCCTTCATCTTGAGATTGTAAAGCTTCTTTATTAATAACACTTTTTTTGATTTCATGTTCTTATGTTATGAAACCAGCTCAAGAAAAGATAGAAAAGATAGATCAATGCCTTAGAATTCAGCCTCTTCGGGGGGGAAAACTCCTTTACATTACATAAATGAACAATTCTTGGATGATACAAATGAAAAGACCTCCTTTCTATATATAGGAGTCTAAGGGGTCATAATATAATCATAACCGACATAACAATAATAATGTAAGGGCACAATAATAACAATAGTGGGCTTCTATGGGGCACAATAATAACAATATGGGCACTACATGGGTACATCAATATAATAAGGGGGTTGTACTAATAACAATAAGGGGTTACACTAGTAGTATGGGGGCTTAACATGCCCCTCTCCTTCAAAAAGTGTTGTCCTCAACGCTTGAGTAGTTCTTGATGCTTTTGTATAAAATTCTTGTCCTCCCACGTGGAATCTTCAACGGGTGAGTTCTTCCACTTGATGAGATACTCTGAAATTGATCGATTTCATAGCTGTCGAGTTCTTGTTTCTGTGACTGCTCCAGGTTCCAATATGATTTTTCCTTCCTCTTCAATTCCTGGCAATATTGTTTGAATTGGGATCTTTTGCAACTTTTGAATAAGTGGCCATACTTCTTCGTCCTTCTTCCATTCATCCCTTGCTTTGTTTATCCAATCTAGTTGGATAATAGAAATAGCACAAAACAATGCTTCCACATCCTTATCCTTTTTTGAGAGTGCATCTGCAACAAAATTTTGCTTCCATTTTCTATAGATGATGTCAAAGTCATAACCCAACATATTTGTGACACATTTTTTCTGTTCTTCTAAAGATAATAGTTGTTCTAAAAAGTATTTAAGACTATCATGATCCACTTTTACCTTGAAGTGTCTTCCCATTCAGTAAGGTCGCCATTTCTTAAGCGCATGTAGTATTGCCAACATTTCCTTCTCATAAATAGCTTGCTTGAGATGTAGTAGTAAAAATACCCAATCATCTACATCAAAACATTTTTCACTACGATGTTGATCTACCTTTTGTTTCATTCGATTTTGCACCAAAGTGGCGTTATCCTTTAAAAGTTGGAGAACTTGTTGTTGATGCTCAATGTGATCTTTCACTACTTGAACCTTTTTCTTCTTGATATGTCCTTCTATCTTTAGAGTTTGAGGAGTGGTAATTCTTGCCAATGCTTTACAAGATATGGTCTGATTCATTTCTTCTTTCTCTAGGGTTAGGTCCTGGCATATACCCTCTTCTTTTGATGTTTCTTGAACCTTTTCTTCCTCCTCTTCATACTCTATGTAAAATAATTTCTTCTCAGCACACTTATGACCTTTACTGCATTTTCTATCACAATTGTAACAAAGCCCTTTTTCTCTTTTTTCTTCCAATTGTTGTGGTGTAACCCTTGTAGGTTGTGGAAGGCTAGGAGAAACAACACTTCCATATTTATAGTTGAGAGGGGTAAACTTCCTTGTTGCCATAATTTTACTTTCCATTATGTAACAAAGCCCTTTTACTCTTTCCAATTGTTGTGGTGTTGCTCTAAAGAAGGTGTTTCTCTTTGTATCTTCATAATGTGCTATCATTTCCTCCGTGAAAATTGACCACGTAACAAGTTGTTTACGAGAACAAATCTCTTTATACCATAAAAATTGATCCGGTTCTAAATATGAAGATGCAATACATACCTTTTGTAATAGTGGTACATCATGTAAATCAAAATATTGCTCCATCTGAAGTATCCAATTTACCGGATCCTTGCCATCAAAATTCCTCATATTGCCTTTTCTTGATTTTAGGAGCTCGATATTGAAATGACTATAACTCTGTAATTTCGGCTCTTCCAGTTCTGAAATTGCGACCTGTAGTAGCTCTCTGTGTCCTATTTCCAATGCCACCAGTCTGATTGAATTTAGATTCTCCAAGAAAGAGCTATGTACAATCTCCTAAGATGACCTGATTATATAGCTTTTCAGAAGAGCGAACTTGTATGAAGTGCCACGTGTCACTGTTTCGACCTTAGGATCTGAAAAATATACACAGGAAACTATAATCCATCCTCTTTCTGTACCTTCTTACAAAATTTGAATCCGATGCTCAGAGAGAAAGTTATGACGATTTTCCCTAGGTCACCTGTTTGGAATGTAATTCAGGAGTTTGCAAAAAGACCAACTTCCTCAGATCATATCTCTGCAAATATAGCACGAAAAGCTCTGAAATTTGGACCTGAGGTTCAGTACAATTTCTTCTCAAATGGGTTTTTTTTTTCGCTTCTGAAACATCGCAGAAAAAAGTTATAGTGAAAATGCCATGATGACCTATTTGGAGCAGCGAAACTCTAGAATCCAAAGCTTTGATACCAAATGTTATGAAACTAGCTCAAGAAAAAATAGAAAAGATAGATCAATGCCTTAGAATTCAGCCTCTTCGAGGGGGAAACCTCCTTTACATTACATAAATGAACAATTCTTGGATGATACAAATGAAAAGACATATTTTATATATATAGGAGTCTAAGGGGTCATAATATAATCAGAGTCGACATAACAATAATAATGTAAGGGCACAATAATAACAATAGTGGACTTCTATGGGGCACAATAGTAACAATATGGGCACTACATGGGTACATCAATATAATAAGGGGGGTTGTACTAATAACAATAAGGGGTTACACTAGTCGTATGGGGGCTTAACATCTTCTCATATAGATCATGGAGCTTCTTCCATAATCCTTTTGGTGTCTTTTCTCTGGACACATTAAAATACACATTCTTTGCTAGATATTGGTGGATTATTGCAATTTCCTTTCCATCTAGCTTATTCCATTACTCATCTGTAATCGACGAGGGTTTCTTTGTTACACCCTCAATCAGAAAATACTAATCCTTCAAAATCAGTATATCCTCTATCTGTAATTTCTATAGGGAAAAATTAGCCCCGCTCAAGTTCTCCATGTCAGTTATTGTTGTCTCCATTCTCAACAAAATTCACACCCACAAAAATCAAGTTACCCCTTACAAAATAAAACTTTTGATCTCCTTTAAAAATTATTATTTTTAACATATAATACATAAACCAATAATATCCTTCATTTTTTTTGTTTTTGTTTTTGTTTTTTTGTTTTTTGTTTTTTTGTTTTTTTAAAAAGGAAGGATATTATTGGTTTAAGTATTATATGTATAAAATAATAATTTTGCAAGGAGATCAAAAGTTTTATTTTGTAAGCCGTAACCTGATTTTTGTGGGTGTGAATTTTATTGAGAATGGATACAGCAGTAACTGACATGGAGAAGTTGAGCAGGGCTAATTTTTCCCTATGGAAATCACAGATGGAGGATATATTGATTTTGAAGGATCAATGTTTGTCCATTGAGGGTGTTTCAAAGAAACCTTCATCGATGAAAAATGAGGAATGAAATAAGCTAGATAGAAGGACGATTGCAACAATCCGCCAATATCTAGTAAAGAATGCGTATTTTAATATGTCCGAAAATAGGCCCAGAAGAGTATAGACAACACAAGACAAGAAATAACAAATCACACACAAGAATGAAAAACATAAAACAAAAGCTTTTCATCACTGTAAGGCCTTGCCTTGACTTGGATTCTAAAGCTCACGCAAATACAAATTTATAAATGAGCACAGAGCTTATAAGAATTCGCTACGCGTGTGTTAGGTTCGGCTGCAGACGACGACATCGGTCGTGGACAGCGATAACTTTTGGCGTAGGCGGCAGTCAGTGCTAGATGGTGTTGTCAGCAGTCCGCGCCGACGTCTTCATTGTGGCTTCATGTTTAACATGATAATTACAACTCTATGATTGTTGGAACCAGGAAATGGGTTATATGAGTCAAATAATTAAAGGCCTAGCTATTAATATTTTCATCCGCATTTAAAAACACTCGAATAATTAAAATTCCCAAATGAATAAGACAAGTACGATCATTGTATCCTTCCGGAGGTAAAACAAAATGCCACTACATAGTCTTCCTCTACCCATACATGGGCCTCCTCTTCATAATCTATGAAAGACTCCACATAAACTGTTGAGCGAGTAATCCACCATTCCTGAAGAAATGGATTGACTCTGCATAAACAATTAAGTGAGTAATCCACCATTCCTGAATAATTGGATGGAATGCATCACTCAAAATTATAAAAGGTTTGTCCTCTCCATGTTCCTTTCCATGCCCTTAACAGTTTGGACTTCACCTCAATCAAGGATGGAGCACCTCACTATCTCATCTCTTATCTCTTGACTTCGAAACATTTTCTCTCTTGTACTCTTTCGTTGTGTTTACAACACCATTGTCAATATATGGAAGTGACTGATATTGATATTTTGTTACTGTGCAAGCAACAACATAAACAACTTCAAGACCATCAAATATTGAAATATTGGACCCACAACTCTTTTAGTGAACGAAGAGCGCCCATTGCAGAGAACAATGAAAAATGTCAATTGAAGAGAGCATCCATAATCAAGAACCCGAAAGTAAAGTGTGGATGCTAAATAATAATATGACAACCTCATTAACTTGTGAGATGAATACAACATTGAGATTGCTGAAAATTGATAACGATTCATGGTGACTTCTAATTTTGAAACCATATAAACTTTTAATGTGTTTTTGAGAATAGACTAATTATTGGAAGCTCGAGGGACTGACTTGAAATAAGAGCTCCATTTTTAAACTTGAAAAAATCTGTAGAGTATCAAAAATTGAGTAATACATACAGGGAATATATATAATCTTAAGAGGTCGATAAAATTGTATAATACGTAGAAACTTCATAACATAAATCTTCACAAATTATATAATAGGTAGAAACTTCATAACATAAATCTTCACACTTCTCAATGTAAGCTAAAGCCCAAATTGATATAGTTGAAAAGTGCGACTGGCATCACTTGTACTCAATCCAATTTTCATAAAATTTAAAATATCACATATAGAATGGAAATTCAATACAATATAGATTAATTAGTCAAACTCCAGCATGGTCCGTGAAATCAATTCATTTGTTCTTAATTCATGGGTAAATCTTTATAGTAATTCTTCCACCTGTGACTCTAAACATAATGCAATTAATTTCTTGTCAGTTTTTGTTAAGCAAGCTTGATTAAACATAATGCAATTAATTTCTTGTCAGTTTTTGTCAAGCAAGCTTGATTCAGGGATCCCACCTCTGGATAATAAATTAAAACCAAACATAAATCTACAATCCACTCAATCCAGTGTTGAAAAAGGATCTAAATTTCATATTAATAGTACTCATAAAAGTAATAGTTATCACAAGAAGATAATAAATTAAACCAATCCTAAATCTACAATCCAAGCAATCAATTGTTGAAAAACCATCAAATATTCATATCAAGAGTATGAGTAATCACAAATAGATAATATATGCTAACCGAAATATGTTTAAAGATTTGAAAGTTGGAAAAAAAATCGGGTGAGTGTAATAAGGAGAACATTGAAAATTAATTTAAAAAAAATCCATATCTTGAGCAATGTAACCCATAGACCCTTTCAAAGTAAGTATTGAAGTACGTGAATCACCAAACTCTGCAACAATCAATCTTGCAAGACCAAAATATGTCACATGGCCTATCATGTCTTCATCCAACAACACATTGCTAGGTTTTAGATCACAATGCACTACTTCCACATGAGAATAATGATGTAGACATTCCATGGCATGGGTCACATCAATGACAATGTTTAGTCATGTTTTTGAGCCCAAGCCACATGCATCCTCACCATGTTTTCATCTCTATCAGGACAAAAATTCTTCTTTAGGCTTCTATTAGACATAAATTGGAATGCTCATCCTTTGAAATGGAGGTTGGAACATGAGGTTATGCTTCTCACCAAATTTCGATGTCAACACTACACTCTGCTTCGAAACTCTTCTCACCCTAGTTGTTTTCCAATTGGAAAACTTTCATAGCAACAATTGTGCCATTACTCAAAATTCTTTTATAAACTAATCCAAAAATACTTGATCCCAACAAGTTGGTCTTGGTGAATCCCCTAATTTCTATGTGAAGTTGTTGAAATGAGATCCTTTTGTGCTCTAACTTTTGAAAAATAACTTTGCACATGTATATTTTGCCTCCAAAAAACCCCCAAAAATAAACAACATAATATAAAAACAATATCTCCACTCATTGGAAATAGCATTTTTTTCACACATGCAAAACGATTTATTGGAAAATCTTGGACAAGCACAATAACATGAATACTTGTGGTCCACAAAGGCTTGGATTTCTAATAAAGAACATGATAATTGTTTGATTTGCAAAAATTCATGCTCGTGTGGATGACAACCACAACACGTAACAACAATCTAGTTGCAATGGGGGACTGTGGAACTCAATCGACACTGGTAAGTTTTGACTCATCGCCTTGACATCTTGCCAATGATTAATGTGCTGCTCCTCTCCCTCTTGGGAATCTCTACTTATGTTGACATAACAACCAACTACTCTTGATGGATGTTTCCATTTCAAGCATCATGCCATCTGACTCAAAAGGCCATAACCCATCACTATACAAGATTATATGATTTAGAGAAGGTGAATATGACAATATATGCATGTTATTTCTCACACCACTTATACCAATGCCAATTCTATGGATAGTGAACAAGGTGTAATCATTCATCCAATAATCTATATGAACATAAAAATCACTCAAAATTCAAACTCTATCTATTGAATTCAATTTATTTGCTTTAGCTAACTCCCTTTCCCCAATATATTACTTAAATAATGAATGATGACATAAAAATAACCAAATTTGGATATTATAAATTTTCATATAAGTTTTTAAATACATAGCTTTTTCTTTAGTAGAAGTTTTTTAGAAAACCTTGTGAATCATTATGTGAAGATGGTAAATGAGGTAAATCAAGTGTTAAATTTTGAAGTAGTTAATGTTAAAGAAATCGAGGATGGTAAATGGGGTAAATCAAGTGTTTAAATTTAAAGCACCTAAAGTTGAAGGGATCAAGAAAGTTGAACTTGTGAACTCTTCAATTTAAAAAAAGAGATTTCATGTTTAACTCATAACCACTTAAACTAACTTTACATACTTACAAATGGTCAACTATTTAATATATAAATATTAATAAAATATTAAATTAAATTTTTTATTAACTATATATATATATATATATATATATATATATATATATATATATATATATATATATATATATATATATATATATATATATATATATATATATATATATATATATATATATATATATATCTATTTTCTACTTTTGGGTTATCTAATTTTACAAATCTAATATCATTTTACATCTAGTTGTTTCTTAGTTCTATCACACATCTGTTTTAGTGTTAATAAAAAAAACGATAATACAATATTAAATTTATTATCACATAGGTTAATCTCTGTCAATGTAATTATATTTACTAATTTTCCATATTTCTACTACTTTAATATCTTTTTGCATGTTGATAAAAAAATCTACAAAATTTGAATTACCTTGATATTTAATTCAACAAATAGTTTTTAATTTTAGGATTCATAAATATGATAATATTATTGTTAATTTAATATTTTAATGAGATATATACTATATCATGTTTTTTTAAAACAGTGAGAAAATTTATCATAGCTCAGTTGTAAAATCAATTGTGAAGACATCTATCTCTATTCAAGAAAATTATAATCACTATTTAAAAAAACACTTCACAGATTGGTAAAGGGACACTCTTTCACTCCAGCCATATGTCTTTAATACTTATCTTTAGTTACATCTAAAAAAGAAAAAAAACTCCTGACCAAACCAAATAAAATAAATATATGCATATTATAAATAAAATTTATAATAATTTGTTTTTAAGTTTGTTAGAGTCATTTCCATTTCGACTTTAACAATCATTCATAATTGTATCTCAAGCGTAGTTATGAACTCACAACTAACTTCCAATTACCAAGATTCTAGGCATGAGAGTAAATTTTTTGATTGGATAAAAATAAAAAGAGATTACCTTAAGATATCGGATAAACACAGTAATTATGGTAAAGTTCCGTATGCAGAAATGAATCGTGGTAAGATAAGTTGAATAACTAACAAAGTAAGTCAATAACAATTAAGGGAAAGGTAACTTTGTCGTTGTTGATAGATTATCAAAAGAGGGGCTTACAATGCTCTGAAAGAAAATTAGGATAAACCATTGCATGAGCTAATGGACAGACCATTTTTTCTTTAGTAAGAAAAAAGCTTTATATTATATAAAACGGTTTATATTATATAAACTAGTAAATAAGTATAGAATAGAAACTATTACATATCATTCTGAAGATGATTGGAAAAACATGTTTTCCATTGCTCATAAGAGGAGCAGGTGAGAGCTATCATGTTGGAACTATATACCGATCATCAAAAACAAGATCATATTAACCTTGGAGCATAAAGCTTTAGTATATCCGGGGTAGTGGGTATCCCCTTTTGTACAACAAAATTGCATGTATAATTTAGAGCAGTAATCAAAATTGACATATGTAGGAAAAAAAAAAAAAGAGAAAGCAAATCCAAATTTTGCAGAAAAAAAGAGAGGCTTGGATTTAACCCGGAAATAGGAAGTCCCCCATGTCGTATGTATTGTGCTCCCAAGTGATCTCCAAATACCAGTTGCCAGGCGCTCCAAGCAGTCCTTTTTTTGATAATCTGTCTGCTTCCATGTTCTGGGATTTGTCTATGTGCTGGATTGTGTAGTCACCTTGAAGCTGCCAAAGGAGCTCTATTCTCTTCATCCATCCTTGTAATATAGGAGTGTTAATGGAGGCCTTACCCAAAACTTGATCAATAATGATCTTTGAGTCCCAGTATATGTGCAAGTGTGGGATATTTAGAAAGTTGCTGAACCACATGAGACCCCATAGAGCAATTGCTTCCACCTTGTTGTTGGTGCCGTGGCCTCCATTCCAAAAAATCCTGAGGATAGTTCAATTGATATAGTAATCCAAACCCCACATGCACAGGAACCCCTTTGTGTTGCTCCGTCAAAAAAGCCCATCGGGTACATAAACTGTGCGTTATTATGCACGTGTGGGTTGTTTCTGGGACGATTGGGTTGTGAAAAGAAAACATAGAAGTTTGATACAATTCGATCAGAGACCTGATGAAAGTCCTCCCTTGAGTCCTGAAAAAGATACTTGTTCCGCTAGTTCCAGATGGCCCATAAAAGATTTAGTGGAATGGCTCTCCAGGAGGATTTCTGAGTGCTCCACCACATCAGAGATTCCTTGATGGAGGAGTGTAATATATACTGAAAACCAAAACTTTTAGATAGTTTCTTCCATACCTGAACAATATGTTGACATTGCAGAAAAATATGATTGTTGTTTTCAGTGTCACTTTTACAGATAGAGCATATACCTGGCCCTTTCCATTGTCTTTTCTGTAAGTTCTCCCAGATGAGATTCTTATTGTGGAAAACCAGCGAAGAAAAGATGATGATTTTATTTGGAATTCCTATTTTCCAAAAGGAAAAAGGGAATTGTAAATCTGCTTGCAATGCTGATACCCTGGAGAGAGAGAAATAAGTATCAACAACAATGATATTATTAGCTGTCATCTTGCCCTTCCATGTGATTGAGTCTCGGGGTCCCGTGTGACAGATGCCAATGTTTTTGATATTTGCTATAATCTTGTTCCACTGCAGGGCCATGTGGCCATTTAGGCCAAGAGAGTGGGTCTTTTTCCAAATGGGAATTGGACCTTGCCAATCAGTTATAGCTTGACCCCAAAAATAAATGCCCTGTCCATTTAGGTGAATTTTGATGTTCTCGGGGATGGAGCATTCCTCCCCAACACCAAGGATTGGGTCAACAGCAATGAGAATACAATTTCCATTTTGAAATTTCCATGTAAGTTGCTGAAAGAAATATTTTTCCATTTTTTGGAAGCTTTGCCAAATGGCAGATCCCTGCTTGATGCCTATGGTGCCTTTTCTGTACCAATACCTGAAATCTTTATTTTTTAGGTATTTGTGCTGGATGATTTTGCTCCAGGGGCCGTTCCCAAATAAGCCTCTCCATAAGGATTTCATCAATAGTGTTCCGCCAAATCTGCAAAGGTCCATAATCCCCCATCCACCTAATTCGTTCGGGAGAGTGATGCTGGCCAGTTTGGTGAGATGGTATTTTTTCCTTTCATGGCTCCCTCCCATATGAAGTTTGTTGTTAGGCGGTTTAGATCCTTGACAATGGATGCAGGGATGTGGTATAGATGAGCCCAATAAACCTCCAACTGTGCCAAAACTGCTTGGGTGAGGACAACTCTCCCACCTAGTGAAAGGCATCTGAACTCCCACCCAGATATCCTTTTGAAAAAACGGTCAATAATCCATTGCCAGTCAACAGATTTGTAACAACAAGGTTTTAAACGATATCCAAGATATTTCATTCCCTTTTGAATAGGCATTGCCTTGATACCAAATAGATCTTCAATATATGTAATAATCTCCATGTCACAATTTCTGTGGTATATAACAGATTTTCCATTATTTATGTGCAATCCTGTAGCATTTACAAATTTGTTAAAAATATTAAAGAGACATAACCAGGAAAAGCGATAGAGCATACCCAAGATCAAAATATCATCTACAAAAAGACTGTGTGAAATGCTGTTGTTGTTGCCTATCATCAGTGGGCGGAACTGTTCCACCATTACCGCTCTTTTTATGTGCAGACTTAGGTAATCCATTACCAGAATGAAGAGTAGTGGGGAAAGTGAGCATCCATGCCGCAAACCTTGAGCAACCTGAAAAAATTTAGTTGGATAACCATTTATTAAAACAACGTAATTTACATTGACTACACATGCCATTATCCAATTTATACATCTAGGACTTAGTCCAATTTTGATAAGAACGCATCTGAGGAAGCCCCAATCCAAGCAGTCGTATGCCTTCCTCAGGTCGATTTGGAGGATAACCACATTTAGCTTCTTGATGTGTATCGAATAAATACTCTCCTGCGTGTTTGCAACAACATCATGGATGAGCCTGTTCTGGAGAAACCCATGTTGTTCAGGAGAGATGTATCACGGAAGAGTATTTCACATTCTGCCGGCAATTGCCTTTGAAATGATTTTGTAAATAATGTTACACAGGGAGATCGGCCTGAATTCCGAGAAATTTTTTGCATTGCTATTCTTTGGAATGAGGGCAATAAATGTAGAAGTGATGTGTTGATGTATTTTTCCCGTGGATCTGGATTCCTCAACCATGATGCTTAACAAGATCAAAAAAATGAGTAAAGAGTTCAATCGTCCATCAATCAGGACCTGGACATTTATCCCTCTTGAAGGATTTTAGTACATTCAGGAGTTCTTCCTCTGTGACTATCTTGTAGAACTCTTCATTTTGCTCGTCTTCGTACATAGTGGGATAAGGCTCTATTCCCCAAATTAGATCCTCCGCCATTATATTTTCATTTATGTCATATGCATTCTGAAATTAATGAACAACCGCATTGCAGATACCTTCCTGTGTTTGGTGAATTTGGCCATCCTCATCCATAATCTCCTAGATGGAATTTATGTTGCGGCGATGGTTAGAAAATCGGTGAAAAAATTTTGTATTGCGGTCACCCTCCTTTATCCAGGTCGCCCTGCTTTTTAATCTCCAGGTAGATTCCTCAAATGACAGTATGTTTTTCTTTCTAATTTCAAGTGCGTGTATTTGGAGCCGGATCTTCATAGGAAGGAAATGGGAGGACATTTTGGGAAGAATCCGATCCAATTCTTTCTGAATGTCATCAAGTTCTTTCTTGTGGACCTTTTGCTTTTGTTTTTTCCAGATCTTAACTTTCCCACGAAGGGAATCCAACTTGTCAAGGAGATTAATCATGGGGGAGGTACTAGGAAGAGCTTGTCGCCCCCAGGTCTCCTGAACAAGATTATTGAAATCTGGATCTTCCAACCAAGATCTGTTGAATTTAAAAGGAATGCCCATACGGATGTTAGTTTTCCTCCATTGCAACGAGATGGGCCTGTGGTTAGAAATGAAATTGCTGATGGTTTCCACGTGAACATCCCCAAGTCGCTCTAACAACTGTTCATGGACCAAAAAGCGGTCCAGTCTTTTGGCCACATAAGCTGTTCCAGAGCGACCATTATCCCAAGTTGGAGCAATTTTTGTAGGGCATATGTCCACAAAATTATGTAAGAGAATAGCATCTTGAATTAGACCGGCCAGAGGGTCTGTTTTCTTGCAACACCCCCATACTTCATCACAACTTATGGTGCAGTTCAGGTCCCCCGCAATGATAAGGGACACTAGTTCCATCATTCCAGAGGAGAAAACCCGATCCCAGAAAATGAATCGGTCCTTGTAGGGGGCATATATATTGAGGATGTGAATGTTGCCAGGTATTCTGCGAAAACTAGCTTCCAGCAGAATACCTGCAAAACACCGAAAAGCCTTAATAGAGACCCAAGAAGGATCCCATAAGGCCACCAAACCCCTAGAGAGACCAGATGAAGCAGTTGCAGAAATGTACCAATTTGGAAACATTTTCTGAAAGTATAGAACAACCTCTGTAACATTATGCATAGATTCCTGTATGAGAATGATATATGGGTGAAGAGAGTAGAGCAAGTTTTTGAGAGCTAAGAATTTTGGGCTAGCCCCCAGACCCCGGATGCTTAGGGATATGATGTGGGTCATGGGAGGAGATCATTGGGCTGCATGCTCTAAGGGCCCCAGAGGAAGAAAAATCTGCAATTGGTACATCAACAAGGAAGCGGTCCATTGGGGAGGCAGATGAGATATTTTTGTTTCTTCCCTGAAAATGTCGGCTACCTTGGTTTTTCTTTCGACAATAATATTGCCAGCCGAGGTAGGGCTGATGTGTGGGGAGGCAGATGACCTAGGCTTATGGATGGTGAGGGAGTGTAGGTCTAGGGTCTTTCTTTGCAAAAGGAAGTCCAGGTCACTTCCGACAGAGTTCGTAGGAGATGTAGTAGGTGAGTTAGGAGGAGTGACACTGAGGTAGGGACCTTTGTCCTTGGATTGACGATGGGGTAGAATAGGAGTAGGGGAGGGTACATATGTGATATGCGAAGTGGATGGAATGTTGTGATAGGGATGTGTAGATGGAAAAGGAGCAGGTATTTCCTGACAGGGGGTAGGTTCCAAAGGCAGAGGATAATTAAAGTGAGTTGGACCTCCAGGTAATGGAAAAACTGACTTTTCAGATATATTTGGGGAGGACGGAATGAAAATTGGAGATGTTGCCAGAGAACTGAAAGTGAGAGGGTGGCGAGAATTTTTCTTTCGAGGCATACCTGGATGAGTCGTTTTCTGATACTGTGACACAAGCCTTTGACCCTTTATGCTTGGACGATCCCTATCAGAATTGGACAATGTGGAGGCATTGTAACATTTCCATCCATGTAGGCGACCTCCAGGATGAAGAGGACATTGTTCGCGCAGGTGTCCTGTTCGGTGACAGAAAGAGCAGTGAAAGGGCACCCCCTAGTAATCCAGTCTCTGATGGAGATTAATATCCTCCCAATGTAGTTTGATGTGATCACGAAACCCGCCATGATATTCCTTCTCAATGAGGATCCAAGCTACTCTCTTGTCTTGTGGACCAAGGCATCTTGGGTCCACATAGACAAATTTTCCAATGGCATTTCCTATGTCCGTTAGAGCCTGTTTAGTCCACAGTTTAGTCGGAAAACTGGGCAATTTAACCCATATCAGTTTGTTGGTGGGCGTATTGTGTAGATGGTTATATCCAATGTATCAATTATGTAGGGCTAGAAAGCTTTTTTCCATGGACCCATGGAATGGATCTGATTTTCTCAAGATCCTCTTGACTGAGGAAGTGGAAATTGTACCAGCCTTTCGTTAGTCTAACTATCGTAGGAAGGTAACCAAGCATAGTTTTCCACTTCTTTCCTAACCAATTTCTCATCTCAGAGTCCTCCATTGCTGGGAAATACCATCGGCCAACAAGAGCACGCTTCTGTAGGTTGTTTATGCGATCAACCAGGGTGGCACTGTCAAGAGCTATAAGCGGGGGTGGTGGAATGGTTTTCATAGAACGATGTTTATGATGTCATTCATGGAAGGCATGTTCGCCACCCTGCAGTGAATGCGGAGATAAGTCGACAACCGACGCATGTATATCTCCAAGAGTAGTATGCCATCTATCCAATGATCATGGTCCCATGTGGAGCGATTCTGCTTCCATGGTGGCACGGATTAAAGCTAAGTTGGCAGACACGTCGGAGTCTGTGTCCATCCAAAGTGTAGAAAGCGAGGGAGTGACAGTTTATGGGGTGTCAGTCTGACAGGGAGGAAATGGGTGTTAGGTCAATATATTAATGAGAGCAGGTGTGAAAGATCCAAGTGAGATCATATTGCCTTGGGAAAGTCAATCCCCGTGAACGAGGCGATAAAGTGCGTGTGCGAGATTAAATTCCGCATGCCACGGGGGGGAAGAAATGCCGTCATTTGGACAATCCAGAACAGGATGCAAAACAAATGTACTGACAGAGGGAATATTGGCCTGATTTGGAATGTTGTGAGGTCAGAGAGTGTATGGGGAGGCGTACTAGTGATGCGAGGGAAATTATGAGGTGTGGTGACCATAGAAATGCATTCCACCTACCTTTCCGGGAAAGAGCCGATGATCCCCTGAGTTTGCTATTCCGACCACCGAAAAAACCAAGGCCAGACCAGAGCGAAACCAAAGAGGCAAACAAAAATTATCTGTAAATTCACTAAATTATACCTCAGATTAACAATAATTAGATCATGAGATAGATATAATTGGAAAAACCTAAATGTGGCTTGCGTTAAACCCTTCAAAGAAACAGGAACTAGAACATTGAGCAATTTTGTGAATATCTTAATTTCCAAAACTAAATGCAAGCACTGGAGTTTAGAAAACAATGCAGCAGCAAAAACATCCCTTACATTTACACCAGAATCTACTTATCCGGAATCTCAACTCAATGCAGGGTCGAGAGATGACAATAATATCTGAAATTTGAGGCCAAAATGGATGAGGGATGGATAGCCACCAGGTAGAAATAACAGAGAGTAAATTTTTAATGGCATCAGTACAAGATGGCATGAGGAAAATGCAAAACAAAAGGCGTATAACAGAGCTAGAAGAAAGTCGTTTTCATGTATGTAGAAATTTTGAATAATATAACACTTATTCACAGAGATTATCCTCATTATACACTATTTGCGGAATGCATGCATAATACATAAACTCCTCTACGTTGATAATCAATTTGCGGAATCAAAAACAATCGCATGCGCACATTGAAACATCAATCACACATATCAACACAGTATGTAATGGGGAAAGCATACAGCTGAAACCCCCAACTATTTGTATATTATAATGATAGAGAACATGTAACAATACATAGTACAATACTCCTCACAAGTACTCAGTACTATCTCCACCTGCTACACACAAACTAGCTCAGATCTGAACAAGTCACGGGTTCAAATCTCCTCCACTGTTTGTCTGCCTCTACTGTGCAATCCAAGTTGAGAATAGAATGAGAATAGAATGATCCAGGTTCAAATTCCTTTTGCTTGTACTGCGCAATCCTCATTGGCAATCTCAATCAATGATTGTGCAAATCTCATGCACAGCTATAGTCACAACTGATAGTAGACTCACCCTTTCACCCACCTCTAACACTTGTCTCCATTGAACTGTCCATGCACTGAGTTAACTGATGTATTCTTTAGTTGATTTATGAGTTAATAATTAGTGAATTAATTAATAATTAATTCACATCACTCATCACTAGTGTATTTGGCAGTTAGACTAAATACAACTAGTTCAACTAAGTCAAATTGAACACAACTCCATCAACTCCTCAATCAACTCCACCAAACTCAATCACTTGAGTTCTAACTGAAGTCCATCATGCAATAGCTCAACTAACCCATAGGAAAAGCGTATTTCCTTCTGGCAGTTGCATGTGCCACATCCGTAGCTCGAACTAAAGTGCTGCAAGAGGATAAGATAATGTTTATAGTCCAAATATTATTAAGAGCTAATAATATTCGACTGTTCTATTTTTAGACTGGTAGTCTAAAAATAGACTCCGCCCATATGTCTAAAAATAGAGGTCCATCTATTTTTACCAACATGACCAATCATCCATAAATAGCATCATGCAACTCATAGACCATGATCCATATGTCTAAAAATAGACATAGTCTAAAAATAGACTTTGCGCCAAAAATAGCCTGCGGGCCCACTTAGTGAAGGCGACTTCTTTTCACTAAGCTCCATCATCTTGTTGCATTTTCAACACTCCCTCTCAACAAGATATGGATTATCTGCAACCCCTATCCCGTAACTCTGGAATGTTCTGCATGCAACACATTTTCCCGGTCCACTTGCTCCAACAACACTTGGAACAAAAACACTCCCAACTGACCACTCTGTTGGGCTAGGAACATACTCTGATGCTGAAGCTCTACCTGTTGTTGACAAGTTCTCCCTCTCTGACATCTGCACTACTGCAACATCTCCATGCATCTCGCACCATTGCACACCTCTCTATGCCATCTAGCACTGTGCAAAACACTTGTGCCTCTCGCATTGCTGTAGCCTGCTAGCTATGCGTTGTCCTGGGATTCCCTGCACTGTCGCTCTCTCTGCCGCTCCATCCACATCTGTCTCTACCCAATCAGCCAGTTCCTGCTACTCCACATCGGGGCTCCCATAGCAAGGTCTCATCCAAGAGGTTGGGTACCTCAAGGATCCAGCCCCTCCTCCTTGGGATGATCATTCTACATCACCCCACCTCCTACCTAGAGGTCTCTGCATGAGTAGATGTCTCTACTCGATCTCCTCTCAGCTTCCCTTATTGTGGCTGCTCCACAACCTCCTGAAGTTGCTGCACCAATCGTGGCTCCTTCACAATCGTCTGAGACTTCTTCTGGCTCTGCATGTTGAGAGGTAATATAAGCTCCCTCTCAACCACCAAGTCTCCATCAGTTGCCTCACTGCTCAAGGCTTTGCATGCATCTTGAACCTCAAGAGCATACAGGTTCTTGACCCGTGAACCAATCTGCTTCGCCTGTCTAGTGATGATGTGTCCAAGGAAAACTGTTCCCTTACTGAAGACTACATCATAACCTCTGTCATCCAGCATCGCGATCGACACCAAGTTTCTCTTCAGTCCTGGTACATACTTGACATCGGTCAAGGTAAGGCGAGCTCCATGCTCCCTCTGAAAAATAATCGTGCCTACACCTGAGACACTATACTTCTCATAATTACCCATCGCTATGAGTATCTGGAGATCTTTCTCCTCTAAAGTACTGAACAAACTCTTGTCACCGATCATCTGGAAAGAAGCTCCACTGTCAAGAAACCAACCACTTCCCACCATGGATGAAACCATGCATGCAAAGAGTGTGAAATCCAACTCAAACTGTGAAGCAAGTGCCTCACCTTCAGATCCTTCCCCGGATCCCTTCTTGGATTTCCTCCGTGGATAATTTGCAGCATAATGGCCCACCTCATGACAACGAAAGCATCACACTTTCGATTTGTCAACCTTCTTCCCATCATTGGAAGAACTGGATTCGGAAAGAGAAACCTTCTCCTTCCCCTTCTTTGCTTTGGAAACCAAAGTGCAATTTTCTTCATCAGATGCCTTTGATGAAGATCCGTCCCTGGTATTCCGCCTGATCTCCTCTTGCACAAGATCAAACCAAAGTCTCTCCCATCCTGGCAATTTCTCCCGACCATTGACAGAGTCCTGATAGGAATGCCAACTCTTCGGAAGACCAAGGAGAGCCAAGCTCACCAAGTCCTCATCATCGAAAGTCACCCCCACACTTCCCAGCTCATCCCGGCATTGGGTGAACTTCGTGAGATACTTGGGCATACTGTCTCCATTCTCACTTTTAATGTTTCTGACTTTATCCTTGAGTGCCAACTTCCTCTGGTCGCTCTTGCTTTGGAATAAATTTGTCAACGCTTTCCACATCAAGTATGGAGAAGCCTTTCCATGCAGGCTGGATACAATGTGATCCTTCACGCCCTCCAACAGAATCCTTCGACACTTTGCTGTCTTCTTTTGCCAAGCCTCAACGTGAGCAGCATCAGTAGGCTTTGGGACCTCAACATCTATGAACTCCTTCAACCCATTGTCATCTAACACTGCCTCCATCCTGTCTTTCCATGCAATATAATTCGAGCTGCCTTTAAGGGCATACTCCAATCGCAATCCGTTGAAAGACATTTCAACTTTGACACCAAGAAAACACTGCTGGAAATTCGAATTCCACCAGCTCAAAACTCAACCGCTTCTGATCTAAAATTCGTGAGAAAAGGGTATTTCTCGTACGGAGATTGACTGTATGGGAATTCACCGGATATATCACCTTCCAAAAGAAGGATGAATCCAGAGGCTACGTGGCCCGATTACAGACTCTGCCTGAAGAAATAAAATGTAATCACTTTCTGAATAATAGATCTGATGATCAACTTTGCTTTGATACCATGTAGAAATTTTGAATAATATAACACTTATTCACAAATATTATCCTGATTATACACTATTTGCGGAATGCATGCATAATACATAACCTCCTCTACGTTGATAATCAATTTGCGGAATAAAAAACAATCGCATGCGCACATTGAAACATCAATCACACATATCAACACAGTATGTAATGGGGAAAGCATACAGCTGAAAACCCCCAACTATCTATATATTATAATGATAGAGAACATGTAACAATACATAGTACAATACTTCTCACAAGTACTCAGTACTATCTCCACCTGCTACACACAAACTAGCTCAGATCTGAACAAGTCACGAGTTCAAATCTCCTCCACTGTTTGCCTGCCTCTACTGTGCAATCCAAGTTGAGAATAGAATGATCCAAGTTTGAATTCCTTTTGCTTGTACTGCGCAATCCTCATTGGCAATCTCAATCAATGATGGTGCACATCTCATGCACAGTTATAGTCACAACTGATAGTAGACTCACCCTTTCACCCACCTCTAACACTTGTCTCCACTGAACTGTCCATGCACTGAGTTAACTGATGTATTCTTTAGTTGATTTATGAGTTAATAATTAGTGAATTAATTAATAATTAATTCACATCACTCATCATTAGTGTATTTGGCAGTTAGACTAAATACAACTAGTTCAACTAAGTCAAACTGAACACAACTCCATCAACTCCACCAAACTCAATCACTTGAGTTCTAACTGAAGTCCATCATGCAATAGCTCAACTAACCCATAGGAAAAGCGTATTTCCTTCTGGCAGTTGCATGTGCCACATCCATAGCTCGAACTGAAGTGCTGCAAGAGGATAAGATAATGTTTATAGTCCAAATATTATTAAGAGCTAATAATATTCGACTATTCTATTTTTAGATTGGCAGTCTAAAAATAGACTCCGCCCATATGTCTAAAAATAGAGGTCCATCTATTTTTTTTTTTTTTTTTTAACAAGGTTGTTTACTGATATATTATAAAACTTCAAGGAGCGAGTCCTTTTACATAAGATGAAAAGAACAATGAGGGGAGGATCCAAAATGGGTACGCAGACCCTTGATCCTTGTCAGAGGACTTGTAGATTGAGATTTGGAAAAGATAACGGCTATATTGCCGTACAAACAGGCCTACTAGAAAGCAAAATTTACAAGACATAGAACGAGTTACAGTTGTTGGTTTACTGAATCATCGAGCTGAGGCTCCTTTTTCTCACTGATCTTTGTTGAGGCCTTTGCATGCATGCTTTGAGTCATTGCTTTTATGTGAGTTATTGCTTCTTCCAGGTGGTTGCATTTTTCTTTAAGACCTTCAATCTCCGCTCTCTGTTTCTCCAGCTTTTTCCTTTTTGATTTACCATCAGCCTGAAATTCTTCCTTGAGGTCATTAAAGTGTTTTACAAAACGGGTGATCATGAAACAATGGGCTTTGCATAGTGTGTAGCTGCTGTTGGTGATAACTTGCTCCAAAGGGTTCTCTGCCATTTCTCGCTCCGCTAGATTCTCTGCCATATCGTTTCCGCTCTTAGAGATAGCTTGAAGAACTTGGAGCTGAGGAAGATACAGAGGGAAGCAGAAGGGAGTGGAATAATGAAAGAGGGAAGAAGGAGTGATCTGGCAGATAGTGCGGGCCTGAAAAAGAAACGCTGAGGAGAAACCGCCTTTGACAGAGAGAAAAATGAAAGGGAGGGGATAGAAAAGGGGGGAGGAAGAGACCTGGGAGGAAGAGAGCGAAGAGGAAGGAGGGAGTTGTTTCAGACAACCAGAGAGACTGTTAGCGAGAATGCAAAAAGGAGCACAAAAAACACAGCGATTACCACTGAGGACGGAGGGAGACAACTTTCTTCCGGTGTTGGTCGCAGAGCTCAGACGAGAACTGAGGAACACCTAAGGATTTCTGAAAAGAATAGAGCCTTTACTCTTATGATCATGAAGAACTGAAGCTCTGAACTGAAGGGAGAGTGAGGTTCCCTGATGAATATATAGAAGGTCGAGAGCCTGGGCATCCAAATCTGAGGCATGCGACTCAGAGATTTTGTTGATCATGTGATCATGTCTTGGATTGCTTATGCAGTCAATATAGATTTTGAAGGGACTGGTGCCTAACCTCTGCTTGGAATTGTCACGAGAACTCTGACTGAGCATATTCCCGTACCTGATTGTTTTGTCAGTGTAGATTTCCTTTGCAGCGTTCATGATGAAGAGGATGCCAATATCAGAAAGGGTGGAGTCAGCGGACTGCTTATCGATTTTGGGAGGAAGGGCAGACGAGATTATGGGATGACTGAAATGATCGAAGTTCAGAGGAGTTGCTGAAGGATGGGTCGAGTTAAGGGATTGGCTTGTCATAGATATGATCATTCTCTCGGACCTGTCCAGTAATTCTGTTGACTGCCCTGTTGGCAAGTGAGTTTGCCTCCGTGTTGTTGTTCCTCAGAACATGTTTGAAGCTGGTGTCTCCCAGATGACTTATATTATTCATGATTCTTAGTTTGATGTTACTGAGAGCCTTTTTTTTGAATTCTCCCCCTGTAGCCAATGCAACGATCACAATTGCTGAGTCACCCAAAATGATTGGGTTCTGAACTTGCATCTGCTTCATAATGCTTGTGCCTAAAAGAAGGCTGTAAGCCTCTGCCATATTATTCGACATTTGACCCAGGCCCCATTCATAGGTTGTGAGAATTTTTCCATACTGATCTTTTATAATTCCCCCTACCCCTGCTTCCCCGGGTTGTTTTTTGAAGCTCCATCAAACTGGAGGGTGGTTCTGTTTTGCTCATGTATCCATTGGTTTATGTCTTCCTTAGTGCCCCTGAGTTTCCAGATGTTCCCCCTCTTGCCAGCTGTGGAAGGAGGTTTCTTATTTTTGTCATAACTTAAGCATAATTTATTGAACCAATCTTCCTCATCTTTTTGCCAGCTGGATCGGTCCGGTTGAGAGATAGAGTTGGCGCTTATTATCTCGGAGACAAGGCCCATAGTTTTTGCCAAGGTGCGAGCTGGGTTTGGCTTCTGGTTGTTGAAGATGCAGTTATTCCTGGTGAGCCAAATTTTCCAGCTGAGCGTTGAGGGTATACATTTCCACAAGCGAGTGATGATGGCCTTGCTTTTTCTAGAATGAGGGTAACATTTCTCCCAGTTTTTGTGTAGGGAGGTCCATATATTTTTACCAACATGACCAATCATCCATAAATAGCATCCTGCAACTCATAGACCATGATCCATATGTCTAAAAATAGACATAGTCTAAAAATAGACTTTACGCCAAAAATAGCCTGCGGGCCCACTTAGTGAAGGCGACTTCTTTTCACTAAGCTCCATCATCTTGTTGCATTTTCAACAATGCATGTTCACCCATTTTGCAGAAATAGAGCGGAGATTTAGGCATACCTGTTAGATGTCCCGAGTCCAATTGTGGTAGTAGCGTTCATATCCCAAAAGGAGGAGACATATCGGAACCACTCATACACCACCGAAAAATAAAAATAAAAACTGAAACTGTCTTTCAGGGCGTTAGTGAGAAAGAAAAACAAATCTAGGGTCACCGTCTGTCGAGGAGGCAATTTAAAAAACCAAGCCCTAGCAGAGGACACTGTAAGCCCAGTGGCCAGGCAGAATTCAAAAACCCCCTGTGTTACCTTTCACTTTCTCACGACATCCTATGTTCACCGCCATGATTGTAACCTTCAACCTCCAACAGACCATTTTTTTCTTCGTGACTTCAGAAATTGGTTGTTGTTTTTTGCAAAAGTGAAGTCTTAATTTTGTTTTCTAGCTAGCTTCTATACTTATACTTTTTTCAGTGTGTGATAATCATGTATTGTGAGCTATGATTTTCATCTAGGAAGCTGGTAGACTCTCAACATAGCGATAATTTACTAGTCGCAATGTTATAGGTTTATTACTTTGAAAACATCTCTGTGTAAATCCTGGTAAATTCTAATCAAATATATTGATTTTTTTTCTTGAAAAAAAATTAAGCCAATAATAAGTTTTAAATATTTAATATTTATTAAATCAATAATAAATTTTTAAATATTTAATATTTATTAAATCAATAATAAACTTTCAAATATTTAATAAAAAAAATTGAAGTCAAAAATAATTTTTAAATATTTAATATTTATTTAAATTTATGATTTATTAAATGAATAATAAGTTTTAAATATTTAGTATTTAATATTTAATATTTAGTTTAGTTTAGGAATTATTTTAAAATGTAACGATTTCTAAATTTCTAGTAATCAAAACAACCTATGAAATATTTTTATTAAATTTACTTTATTTTATTTCATTATATACATAATTATTTAATAATAAGTTGATTAATAAATTTAAATATTAAAATAAATTTATAATTTAAGTTGTGAGACCTGAAAAAATATTAAGCCAATAAAAAGTTTTAAATATTTAATATTTACTTAAATTTATGATTTATTAAGTCAATAATAAGTTTTAAATATTTAATAAAAAAATTAATAATAAATTTAAATATTTAATATTTATTTAAATTTATGATTTATTAAATCAATAATAAGTTTGGAATATTTAATATTTAGTTAAATTTATGATTTATTTTATAATGTAATGATTTCTAAATTTTTTTAATCAAAATAACTATGAAATATTTTTATTGAATTTACTTGATTTTATTTCATTATATACATAAATATTTAATAATAAGTGCGTTAATAAATTTAAATATTAAAATAAATTTATGATTTAAGTTGTGAGACTTATATAAGCTTTCCTTGTCTCCATTATTGGACCAACACAATGTATATCAATCTATGTTGGAATTTTGAGGATAATTACGCCGTAAGGCGTTACCCTATGAAATGAACTTAGTTCTTGTCCACATGTCACCGTACCCATTAGATTATATTTATCCCACGCTGTAAGGCGTTATCCTATGAAATGAATTTAGTTCTTGTCCACCTGTCATCACTGTACCCATTAGATTATATGTTAGACGATTAGATGATTTTCAGCCGTTTGATCAAAGATAGTTTCAATAATTGGTTAGATCAGTGGTTTATTTTTATTGACCTACTTTGAAAAACTATCCTACATTCACCTGCAAACAAAAATGTGACCATGCCTCTCTTTTTTTGGGATCTGTCAAGCATACTCACAATGCACAGATTTTATACTTTTGAGATTGTTTCATCCAGTAGAAATCAGGAGGAATCTGTAAATTTACAGGTTGCTGACTAGCCATCGGCCTAGAAAATTTATAGGTTTTTGAGTAGCCATCCACCTAATGTGAAGGAATTTGTAGTGGATTATTGAAATTAAAGATCAGAAGAAGACAACATTCAGAATCGAATTAAAAGTGAAAGACATTTCACGATGATATTCAGAGGTATCGACTTTCGGCTCTCATTTTAATGTCCTTAGTATACTGCATTTGATTGAAATCATGCTTTATCTGAGGTATCGACTTTCGACTCTCATTTTAATCTCTTTAGTACACTGCATTTGATTGAAATCATAATTTACTTTATAAGTGTGCTTTTACCATTTTAGCGTGGGAACACGTTTTAAATTTCCACGCACTACTAAACTTTCCTCGATTGGAGGAATGAAAATTAAACAATATACGTCATATTGGGGATTCTGAATAAGTCAATGCTTTCAAACTCATTGTTTAAATGGTAAGAATTTATTGGTATTGTAAAGTTTTGGTTGTATGGGTAAAGCCCAAAACATTGTTTATTCTATAGATTCTATTATAAATTATGTTTATTGAGGAATAGAGCTTTCTGACATTCATGTGAATTTATCTTTTGTTGGGATTTTTAGTGTATTATTTTTGAAGTAATTGGTAAAACAAAATAAGTCTTTTTTCACTTTAATGTTTTTTTTACCTAAAAAGAGTTACAATAGAGAAGAGTTCTTACAAAATAACCACCACACTATTAAAAAAAATAGACATCACCATTTCCAACTGTTGTGTTGATGAGAGCTGCTAAATTCTCACCTAAAATTAAGATGTGAAACATTGAAAGAGACCTTACTTTTATATGTTTTTCCCGAGGATGATGAATTTGAGGCTATGAAATACTATGGCCTCACATTGAAATTAGTAGCGGTAAGGATGTCTTACCTCAAATTGAAATTAGTAGTGGTTAGGATGTCTTACTTGCTGCAAAATAGCATGTAATTTATAGTATGACCATCAACAATTTAACACTACTATGAGCTAAAATAATAAAATATATTAAAAAAAAAAAACCATAATTTATTAAAATTTATATATTTCAATTTTTTTAATAAAGCATTAAAATTTTTGAACTACTTAGCACATCCAAAGATGCAGTAAGTGTCATTGACAATTTCAGAAGAGAACTCTCCACTGTTGAAAATATAGAAGTGTTCATATTCCATTTACTAGCAATTTTAATTAATAAATATCTTTTTGATTGGAATTTAACAATATAATTTTTGTGAAATTGTAACTTTTGATTATTTAAAATGTGTTTTCAAATGTATAAATAAATTTACCAGCTTAAAATTTCTTTAAAACACTTAAATTTTGAAATTTCTGCAACTTAAATTTACAATTTTAAAAAATATTTGAACAAACTTTAACCAAATCCAACAAAACAAAATTTCTTTAAAACACTTAAATTTTGAAATTTCCACAACTTAAATTTACAATTTTAAAAAATATCTTAACAAACTTTAACCAAATCCAACAAAAGCAAACACTACTTAGAAAATTATTACTATTATTTGTGAAAAAATTGTGGCTTTGTTTTAGTGAGTCTTTCCATTTAATTCACATAGAGCACATATTTGAGTAACACATTTGTCGTACATATTTGAGTGACACATTTGTATTTTATGATTATTGATTCTGTTAGGCCCCTATACTACTAGTGTAACCCCTTATTGTTATTAGTACAACCCCCTTATTATATTGTTGTACTCATGTAGTCCCCATATTGTTACTATTGTGCCCCATAGAAGCCCACTATTGTTATTATTGTGACCTTACATTATTATTGTTAAGTCGACTCTGATTATATTATGACCCCTTAGACTCCTATATATAGAAAGGAGGTCTTGTCATTTGTATCATCCAAGAATTGTTCATTTGTGTAATGTAAAGGAGGTTTCACCCTCGAATAGGCTTATTTCTAAGGCATTCATCTATCTTTTATATCTTTTTGTGAGATGGTTTCATAACATTTGGTATCAGAGCTTTGGATTCTAGGGTTTTCGCTGCTCCAAATAAGTCATCATGGAATTTTTGCTATAACTTTTGTTTTGCGACTTTTTAGAATCTAAAAAGAAAACCCATTTGAGAAGAAATCTCGCTGAACCACATTGAGGACTTTTAAAAATTGAATATAAGGGAAAATGATATTCCAGAGAAGCAGAGGATTGATGTCTCCATAGGGACTTTAAAGTATAGCATTCAACATGAGGTTCGTCTTTGGGAACTTGATTCATTGGAGAAGGCATTCAGATTGGCAAGAAAAGTGGAAAGAAAAATTATGGAAACAAGGAATTCTACCCCTCACAACTATAAACATGGAAGTGTTGTTTCTCCTAGCCTTCCACAACCTACAAGGGTGACACCACAAGAATTGGAAGGAAAAAGAGAAAAAGGGCTTTGTTACAATTGTGATAGCAAATGCACTAAAGGTCATAAGTGTGCTGAGAAGAAATTATTTTACATAGATTATGAAGAGGAGGAAGAAAAGGTTCAAGAAGTGAAAGATCACATCGAGAAAGAAGAAATGAATCCAACCATATCTTGTAATGCATTGGCTAGAATTACCACTCAAACTATCAAGATAGAAGGACATATCAAGAAGAAAAATGTTCAAGAAGTGAAAGATCACATCGAGCATCAAGAAATGAATCTGACCATATCTTGTAAAGCATTGGAAGAAATTACCACTCCTCAAACTCTAAAGATAGAAGGACATATCAAGAAGAAAAAGGTTCAAGCAGTGAAATTTCACATAGAGCATCAACAACAAGTTCTCCAATTTTTAAAGGATAATGCCATTTTGGTACAGAATCGAATGAAATAACAGGTGGATCAACATCATAGTGAAAAATGTTTTGTTGTAGGTGATTGGGTATTTTTACAGCTACATCTCAAGCAAGCTATTTATGAGAAGGAAATGTTGGCAATACTACATGCACTTAAGAAATGGCGACCTTACCCAACGAGAAGACACTTCAAGGTAAAAATGCATCATGATAGTCTTAAATACTTTTTAGAACAAATATTATCTTTAGAAGAACATAAAAAATGGGTCACAAATATGTTGGGTTTTGACTTTGACATCATCTATAGAAAAGGGAAGCAAAATTTTGTTGCAGATGCACTCTCAAGAGAGGATGAGGATGTGGAAACATTGTTTTGTGCTATTTCTATTATCCAACCAGATTGGATAAACAAAGCAAGGGATGAATGGAAGAAGGATGAAGAAGTGTGGCCACTCATTCAAAAGTTGCAGAAGATCCCAATTCAAACAATATTGCTAGAACTTGAAGAGGAAGGACAAATCATATTGGAACCTGGAGCTGTCACAAAAACAAAAACCCGACAGATACGAAATCGATCAATTTCAGAGTATCTCATCAAGTGGAAGAAATTAACCGCTGAAGATTCCACATGGGAGGACAAGAATTTTATACAAAAGCATCAAGAAATACTGAAGCATTGAGGACAACACTTTTTGAAGGAGAGGGACATGTTAGGCCCCTATACTACTAGTGTAACCCCTTATTGTTATTAGTACAACCCCCTTATTATATTGTTGTACTCATGTAGTGCCCATATTGTTACTATTGTGCCCCATAGAAGCCCACTATTGTTATTATTGTGACCTTACATTATTATTGTTATGTTGGCTCTGATTATATTATGACCCCTTAGACTCCTATATATAGAAAGGAGGTCTTGTCATTTGTCTCATCCAAGAATTGTTCATTTGTGTAATGTAAAGGAGGTTTCCCCCTTGAAGAGGTTTATTTCTAAGGCATTCATCTATCTTTTCTATCTTTTTGTGAGCTGGTTTCATAACATTTGGTATCAAAGCTTTGGATTCTAGGGTTTTCACTGCTCCAAATAAGTCATCATGGAATTTTTGCTATAACTTTTGTTTTGCGACTTTTCAGAATCTAAAAAGAAAACCCATTTGAGAAGAAATCTCGCTGAACCACATTGAGGACTTTCAAAAATTGAATATAAGGGAAAATGATATTCTAGAGAAGCAGAGGATTGATGTCTCCATAGGGACTTTAAAGTATAGCATTCAACATGAGGTTCGTCTTTGGGAACTTGATTCATTGGAGAAGGCATTTAGGTTGGCAAGAAAAGTGGAAAGCAAAATTATGGAAACAAGGAATTCTACCCCTCACAATTATAAACATGGAAGTGTTGTTTCTTCTAGCCTTCCACAACATACAAGGGTGACACCACAAGAAATGGAAGAAAAAAGAGAAAAAGGGCTTTGTTACAATTGTGATAGCAAATGCACTAAAGGTCATAAGTGTGCTAAGAAGAAATTATTTTACATAGATTATGAAGAGGAGGAAGAAAAGGTTCAAGAATTGAAAGATCACATCGAGAAAGAAGAAATGAATCCAACCATATCTTGTAATGCATTGGCTAGAATTACCACTCCTCAAACTATCAAGATAGAAGGACATATCAAGAAGAAAAATGTTCAAGAAGTGAAAGATCACATTGAGCATCAAGAAATGTATTTGACCATATCTTGTAAAGCATTGGAAGAAATTACCACTCCTAAAACTCTAAAGATAGAAGGACATATCAAGAAGAAAAAGGTTCAAGCAGTGAAAGTTCACATCGAGCATCAACAACAAGTTCTCCAACTTTTAAAGGATAACACCATTTTGGTACAGAATCGAATGAAATAATAGGTGGATCAACATCACAGTGAAAAATGTTTTGATGTAGGTGATTGGGTATTTTTACAGCTACATCTCAAGCAAGCTATTTATGAGAAGGAAATGTTGGCAATACTACATGCACTTAAGAAATGGCGACCTTACCCAATGGGAAGACACTTCAAGGTAAAAATGCATCATGATAGTCTTAAATACTTTTTAGAACAAATATTATATTTAGAAGAACATAAAAAATAGGTCACAAATATGTTGGGTTATGACTTTGACATCATCTATAGAAAAGGGAAGCAACATTTTGTTGCAGACGCAATCTCAAGAAAGGATGAGGATGTGGAAACATTGTTTTGTGCTATTTCTATTATCCAACCAGATTGGATAAACAAAGCAAGGGATGAATGGAAGAAGGATGAAGAAGTGTGGCCACTCATTCAAAAGTTGCGGAAGATCCCAGTTCAAACAATATTGCCAGAACTTGAAGAGGAAGGGCAAATCATATTGGAACCTGGAGCTGTCACAAAAACAAAAACTCGACAGCTACAAAATCGATCAATTTCAGAGTATCTCATCAAGTGGAAGAAATTACCCGCTGAAGATTCCACATGAGAGGACAAGAATTTTATACAGAAGCATCAAGAACTACTCAAGCGTTGAGGACAACAATTTTTGAAGGAGAGGGACATGTTAGGCACCTATACTACTAGTGTAACCCCTTATTGTTATTAGTACAATTGCCTTATTATATTGTTGTCCCCATGTAGTGCCCATATTGTTACTATTGTGCCCCATAGAAGCCCACTATTATTATTATTGTGACCTTACATTATTATTGTTATGTCGGCTTTGATTATATTATGACCCCTTAGGCTCCTATATATAGAAAGGAGGTCTTGTCATTTGTATCATCCAAGAATTGTTCATTTGTGTAATGTAAAGGAGGTTGCCCCCTCGAAGAGGCTTATTTATAAGGCGTTCATCTATCTTTTCTATCTTTTTGTTGCGTTGGTTTCATAACAGATTCAAATTTTCCTCTATTTCCTTCACTTTAGTGGCACATTTGTTTTTTATGATTATTGATGCAAATTTTCCTCTATTTCCCTCACTCTAGTGACACATTTGTCTTTTATGATTATTGATGCAAATTTTCCTCTATTTACCTCACTTTCTTGAGTGTTTTAAACATAAAGGTTGTGGCCATAAGGTGTCTTTATGCATTATTACTATTATTTGTAAAAAAAATGTCGCTTTGTTTTAGGGATTCTTTGCATTTAATTCACATAGAGCACATATTTGAGTAACACATTTGTCGCACATATTTGAGTGACACATTTGTCTTTTATAATTATTGATGTAAATTTTCCTCTATTTCCCTCACTTTAGTGACACATTTGTCTTTTATGATTATTGATGCAAATTTTCCTCTATGTCCCTCACTTTAGTGACACATTTGTCTTTTATGGTTATTGATGCAAATTTTCCTCTATTTCCCTGAGCATGTCTTAAGTGCTGAAAAATAGCATGTAATTTAACACTATTGTGAGCTAAAATAATAAAACTTATTAAAAAAAGAAAAACCATAATAATAAAAATTTACATGTTTCATTTTAAAAAAAAAAGCATTAAATTTTTGAAGACACATTTGTCTTTTATGATTATTGATGCAAATTTTCCTGTATTTCCCTCACTTTAGTGACACATTTGTCTTTTATGATTATTGATGCAAATTTTCCTCTATTTCCCTCACTTTAGTGACACATTTGTCTTTTATGATTATTGATACAAATTTTCCTCTATTTCCCTCAGGATGTCTTACGTGCTAAAAAATAGCATGCAAATTATAGTATGACCATAAGAAATTTAACACTACTGTGAGCTAAAATAATAAAACTTATTAAAAAAAGAAAAACCATAATTTATTAAAATTTACATATTTCAATTTTTTTAACAAAGCATTAAAATTTTTGAACTACTTAGCACATCCAAAGATGCAGTAGATGCAATAAGTGTCATTGACAGTTTCAAAAAAGAACTCTCCATTGTTGAAAATATAGAAGTGTTCATATTCCATTTACTAGCAATTTTAATTAATAAATATCTTTTTGATTGGAATTTAACAATATAATTTTTGTGAAATTGTAATTTTTGATTATTTAAAATGTGTTTTCAAATCTATAAAGAGAATTCTCCATTGTTGAAAATATAGAAGTGTTCATATTCCATTTACTAGCAATTTTAATTAATAAATATATTTTTGATTGGAATTTAACAATATAATTTTTGTGAAATTGTAATTTTTGATTATTTAAAATGTGTTTTCAGATCTATAAATAAATTTAACAGCTTAAAATTTCTTTAAAACACTTAAATTTTGAAATTTTAATTTACAATTTTAAAAAACACTTAAATTTTGAGATTTCCACAACTTAAATTTACAATTTTAAAAAATATCTAAACAAACTTTAACCAAATCCAACCAAATTTATTTTCTTTAAAACACTTAAATTTTGAAATTTCCACAACTTAAATTTACAATTTAAAAAAATATCTGAACAAACTTTAACCAAATCCAACAAAACCAAACACTACTTGGAACCAAACACTACTTAGAATACCACATTTGACCCATATTTTCATTGTAAATCTCGTGATCCAATAATGTTTTAAACATAAAAGTTGTGGCCATAAGGTGTCTTTATGCATTATTACTATTATTTGTCAAAAAATTATTACTATTATTTGTGAAAAATTTGTCGCTTTGTTTTAGTGAGTCTTTGCATTTAATTCACATAGAGCACATATTTGAGTAACACATTTGTCGCACATATTTGAGTGACACATTTGTATTTTATGATTATTGATGCAAATTTTCCTCTATTTCCCTCACTTTAGTGACACATTTGTCTTTTATGATTATTGTTGCAAATTTTCCCCTATTTCCCTCACTTTTTTGAGTGTTTTAAACATAAAAGCTATGGCCATAAGGTGTTTTTACGCATTATTACTATTATTTGTGAAAAAATTGTCGCTTTGTTTTAGTGAGTCTTTGCATTTACTTCAAATAGAGCACATATTTGAGTAACACATTTGTCGCACATATTTGAGTGACACATTTGTCTTTTATGATTATTGATGCAAATTTTCCTCTATTTCCCTTACTTTAGTGACACATTTGTCTTTTATGATTATTGATGTAAATTTTCCTCTATTTCCCTCACTTTAGTGACACATTTGTCTTTTATGATTATTGATGTAAATTTTCCTCTATTTCCCTCTCTTTCTTGAGCGGGGTCGTGCATTTGGGTGATAGGAAGTACATGTTTTAATGAAAAAATTGTCCGGTGATATGAAGTACATATTTTAATGAAAAAATTGTCCATATTCTTCAAGATTACCTATCACTTTCTTTCATGAATGGTGATATGAAGCACATATTTTAATGAAAAATTTGTCCATATTCTTCAAGATTACTTATGCTTCATGATCACTTTCTTTCATGAATGGGGCCTCACATTTTGAGTGATATAACATTTGGTTGACATAGAGAACATACTTTAATGAAATTTTGTTTTTTTTTTTTTTTTTTGCTTTTAAGTTTGAGGAGTATCTTTTAATAATTTCAAATTTGTATTTTTAAAATAAAAATAAAAATAAAAATTAAAAGTATATGTATGCTAAGATATCTTTCCTATTTGTAAGCGTACATTTGGATTGTGTGAGATATTTATAGGTAGAAAAATTTTAGGGGCTAATACTAGTAAATAGACTCATTTCCCATTTTTTTTCCAAAAAAAAAATGTAAATTCTTTTTTCTTGAAAAAGGAAACACTCAAATTTCTTAAGATAATGGAAATTTGAAATTTTATGTATAATCAAGGTAAATTTAATGTGTAGTTAAAGTAAAATAAATTTTGTGAAACCAATTTTCATATTTTGTGAAAATAATTGTGACAAATATTGTCTCAATATGCAAATCAACCATGATCAACCATGGTGTCATGATCAACCATGGTGAATAATGAATGTCGAGAAAGATTGTCTCAATATGTAAATTACTATTCCAAAACTTCAAACCTTTTATTTTTGCAACCAAATTTAATTGTTTTTGTAAATAAATTCTTTATTAACTTACAAAGGCCTAATTAAAAAATTAATGTGTGTTTCAAGTATCTTCTACAAGAACAAAGTGTCATTGGCTAAGATTGGATCTAAAATTTATTTTAATTTGATTTTATACGTGCAGTCAAACTAAAAGAAATTTGAAATTTTATGTATAATAAGGTAAATTTAATGCGTAGTTAAAGTAAAATAAATTTTGTGAAACTAATTTTCATATTTTGTGACAAATATTGTTTCAATATGCAAATCAATCATGATCAACCATGGTGAATAATGGAAATTTGAAATTTTATGCATAATCAAGGTAAATTTAATGTGTAGTTAAAGTAAAATAAATTTTGTGAAACTAGTTTTCATATTTTGTGAAAATAATTGTGACAAATATTGTCTCAATATGCAAATCAATCATGATTAACCATGGTGTCATGATCAACCATGGTGAATAATGAATGTCGAGAAAGATTGTCTCAATATGTAAATCAACCATGGTCAACCATCTCTATTTTAGTGTTTATAATATTTATCATAGGGTTTGTATAACATTATCTCAATATGTAAATCAACCATGGTCAACCATCTCTATTTTAGTGTTTATAATATTTATCATAGGGTTTATATAACTTACAATATTTATTTCAGGATTTATCATAGGATTTTCTCAATATGGAAATAAATCATGGTAATGTAAATCAACCATGGTCAACCATCTCTATTTTAGTGTTTATAATATTTATCATGGGGTTTATATAACTTGGTTTACAATATTTATTTCAGGATTTATAATAGGATTTTCTCAATATGGAAATAAATCATGGTTGTTGTGAGAAATATTGTCTCAATATGTAAATCAACCATGGTCAACCATCTTTATTTTAGTGTTTATAATATTTATCATAGGGTTTATATAACTTGGTTTACAATATTTATTTTATGATTTATCATAGGATTTTCTCAATATGGAAATAAATCATGGTCAACCATGGTCCAACATCGCATTGTGACAAATATTGTCTCAATATGAAAAACAACCATGGTCAAACATGGTTTATATAACTTGGTTTACAATATTTATTTTAGGATTTATCATAGGATTTTCTCAATATGGAAATAAATCATGGCCAACCATGGTCCAAAATCGCATTGTGACAACTATTATCTCAATATGAAAAAAACCATGGTCAACAATGATCAAACATGGTCCAGCGTCACATTTTCACAAAGATTGTCTTGATATGAAAATCAATCATTGTCAACAATGGTCCAAACAAAGATTGTCTCAATAAGAAAATCAACCATGGTCAACCTTGTTCATTTTAGCATTTATAATATTCATCATAAGGTTTATATACCTTCGGTTTATAATATTAATCCATTGGGTTTAATATTGATCCCTTGGATTTATAATCCCTTGGGTTTATTAATCTAAGGGTTCATTTTCCTAGGGTATAATATTGTTCAACGGGTTTATCATATTAATCTTTAATATAAATCCCTTGGGTTTATAATCATGGTCAACCATGGTCCAACGTCACATTATGACAAAGATTGTCTCAATATGAAAATCAACCATGGTCAGAGATTCCCAACCATTGTCAAACATGGTCAATCATGGTCAACTATGGTCCCATGTGACAATGCGACAAATATTGTCTCAATATGAAATCAACCATAGTCAAATATGGTCCAAGTCCATCCTCAAACATGGTCAATCATGGTCAACTATGGTCCAATGTGACAATGTGACAAAGATTGTCTCAATATGAAATCAACCACGGTCAACCATGGTCCAACGTTGCATTATTACAAATATTGTCTCAATATGAAAAACAACCATGGTAAACCATGCTCAACCATGTTTATTTTAGGGTTTATAATATTTATCTTAGGGTTTATATATTGGGTTTATAATATTAATGCTTTCATTTAATATTAAACAATGTTTATTTTAGGGTTTATAATATCTATCTTAGGGTTTATACGTTGGGTTTATAATATTAATCACTTTGGTTTAATATTATTCCCTTGGGTTTATAATCCCTTGGGTTTTTAGTATTAATCCCTTGGGTTTAAAATATCAATCCCTTGGGCTTATTAATCCAAGGGTTCATATTCCTAGGGTATAATATTATTCATAGGGTTTATAATATAAATCCTTAGCTTTATAATTATGGTCAACCATGGTCAACCATGGTACAACGTCACATTCTAACAAATATTTTATCAATATGAAAATCAACCATGGTCCAATGTTACATTGTGACAAAGATTGTCTCGATATGAAAATCAATCATGTTCAATCATGGTCAACCATGGTCCAATGTCACATTGTGAGAAGAATTGTCTCAATATGGAAATCAACCATGGTCAACCATGTTTATTTTAGGGTTTATAATATTTATCTTATCGTTTATATACCTTGGGTTATTAATATAAGGGTTCATATTCTTAGGCTCTAGTATTATTCCCTTAGGTTTATAGTCCCTTGGTTTTTTAGTATTAATCCCTATGGTTTATTATTCCATTGGGTTTATAATATCAAGCATGGTCAAGCATGGTCAAGCATGGTCAACCATTATTGACCATGGTCCAACATTGCATTATGACAAAGATTGTCTCAATTTGAAAATCAATCATTGTCTAAACTATGGTCCAATGCCACATTATGACAAAGATTGTCTCAATATGATAATACTGGTCAACCATGGTCAATCATGGTAAACTTTGGTCAACTATGGTCCAGTTTTGCATTGTTACAAAGATTGCCTCAATATGATAATACTGGTCAACCATGGTCCAGTGTCGCATTGTGACAAAGATTGTCTCAATATGAAAGTCAATCATTGTATCAACTATGGTCCAATGTCGCATTATGACAAATATTGTCTCGATATGATAATCATGGTCAACCTTGGACAACCATGGTCCAACATCACATGTGACAAATATTGTCTCAATATGAAAATCAATCATTGTCTCAACCATGGTCTAACGTTGTATTATGGAAATATTGTCTCACTATGATAATCCTGGTCAACCTTGGTCAACCATGGCCATCCATGGTCAAGCATGGTTGAGCATGATCGAACATCACATTGTGACAAAGATTGTCTTGATATGAAAATCAACCATGGTTAAGCATGGTCAAACATGGCCCAACCTCATTTTGTAACAAGGATTGTCTCAATATGAAAATCAACCATAGTCAACCATGTTTATATTAGTGTTTATAATATTTATCTTAGGGTTTATATACCTTGGGTTTATAATATTAGTCTCTTGGGTTTTATATTATTCAACCTTGGTCAACCACGGTCAACCATGTTTTATAAAATAAATCATGATAAACCATGGTCTAACGTTGCATTGTGACAAAGATTGTCCTAATATGAAAATCAACCATTCTCTCAACTATGGTCCAATGTCACATTGTGACAAATATTGTCTCAATATCATAATCATGGTCAACCATGATCAACCATGTTCAATCATGGTCAACCTTGGACAAAGATTATCTCAATATGAAAATCAATCATTGTCTCAACCATGGTCCAACATTGTATTATGACAAATATTGTCTCAATAACACAATCATGTTCAATCATGTCAATCATGGCCACCTATGGTTAACCATGGCCACCTATGGTCAACCATGGTCAACTATGGTTGAGTATGGTCAACCATGGTTAATTAGGGTCAACCATGGTCCAACGTCATATTGTAACAAGTATTGTCTCAATATTATAATATTGGGTTTGATATTATGGTTTATAATATTAAGTTTAAAATATAACATATATTAACTTAACGCCTACGGTGTATATTAACCACATTTATTAATGTGGTTTTGCTAGTTAAGCTTATTGGAGCTGGGAATGATGTATTAGTTTTTTTTCCGAAGGTGGTAAAACCTATCAACTCAGGTGTCAAACCAACAGTGAGGACAGCCATCTCTGGCTGCTATCCGCGAATGCTGGGATGACTCATCACTGTTAAATAGGAAAACCACGCCACCTGACATAACCCTGCTGGTGGTCCGTAATCGGGAGCAGGCTCTCACTCCTGCCAGATGCCTCTGGGTCTTGGGCCGTTAACCTGTTTCCTTACGTCCGAGGAAGACGAGCTCCTAGCCAAGCAGAAGCAGTTTTACGGCATACTCTAGGCCGAGGAATGATGTATTAGTTACATACACATTAATTTATATAAAAATATATATATTATAAAAACATAAAAACAAATTGTAGAATTTTTTTAAAATCACAAGTTTGGGTTGAGAGTTCTTCATATTCTCATTGCCCCCAGGGATTTTTGGGGTGTTGAATCCATATATCCAGTCAAAAATTAATTTTAAACAAAAAGAATTCCAAAATTAATATGTTTAGACAACGTTGTTTCCATAGAATTATAAGAGTCCTGAATTTATTTAAAAATAAAAATAAAAAATCAAAATCTTATTAGACCTGCTGAAGAGTATATTGTAATGAGTTTGTCAAATTTATCTTTGACTTTCAATTATTTTTTCTAAATAAATACAAAATTTTTACAATAGTTGTGAAATATTTAAATATTAAACTAAATATTTTTTAATTACAAAAATAATTTTCAATTTTTATAGAAAATATATTCTTATTTTATGATTGGTTAAGGACATTGATATGACTAATTACGCCGAAGGCATTCTCTCTATGGCATTTGATGTGCAAACAATGTTCATTTCAGCGAACCAGTGAGCTTACATTTCTTCCTCCTTCGTCCTATTACAATATGAAATGTGGACCAATGTCTTTCCCTCATGTGACTGACATCGTTGGGCTTGTACACACTGTTAATCCGACATGGACAACAACCTCTTTGCTGGCCGATTCACCAACAATGATCTTTCTCCTTACGCCTTGTCAGAATACGCCTTTCTTTATGTGAGTGGACACGCTCCGTCTAGCCGAGAGAATAGAATAGAACAATGTAAATGATAACAACCACTTGGTTTTCCCTATGCGGTTACAAAATGTGTGAATCAAATTACTAACTCGAAGGCTCTGATCTTTCTCCCTGCATTTCGAACTTGCGACATGATTCGATCCACTGCTTGACGCAAGAACCGCTTTCAAAAGGATATTTTAGTTCGACATGATTCAGTTTGCTACTCTTCGCTAAACACCCCCGCTATTTTAAAGAATCCAGATGCCTGCCCCACCGTAATGATTAGGAGCCATGCTAGAATTTTTCTCTCATATTTTATGCAATGGGGGACTGCACCATGGAAGGATGGTTGTACACGATACATCCCAAGTGCTTGAGATTGCATTCTTCGAGCAAGAAGTACTTTATGCTGCATGAGAATACTCTCATCTGCTTCAAGTCCCCACCCATAGACAATAGAAAGGAACTTGTAGAAACAATGCAGACAACGATGAAAATATAATTTAATTTTAGTTGAAACAAAAAAATTTAGTTGAAATAAATATATAAATGGTTAAAAAAACATCGAAATCGATTGTCACGGAGAAAAGAAGAGAAGTGAACACAAGGAAGCAACTGGACTCCATCCATCCTCAGCATTCGATAAGCCACCGCATAGGGAAAACCGAATTTTTCTATCAGTTCGGCCAAATGGAAGTAATGGGCGAATATTTTGGACCCATTCACCAGAATTTGGAAACTGTCGTTCTGCAACGTCAAAGGTCTAGATTTATTTTATTCAAAATAATTTTTAAAAGCAGTGTTTAGGAGTGGAAGAGGACGATGACAAACAGTTTAATGATCCGAAATATTACAGGTTATTATTTGCTTGGTATCCAAGATTGTGCGATTTTTACATATTAATCTTTACTTAGTATCCAAGATTCCAATGCTGGATATATAATCAACGCCTCTATTGCTTCCCCCCTCTTATCTCATCTGCAAAGCTTTAAACTATTGCGAGCTTGTAGAAAGTATTCTATGCATTTATTTCTCTTCAATTGTGATCGAATCCAGGATTGTTTGTAATCATTGGAAAAGATGACTCAGAAGAAACATGATCACCACCACCACCATGAGAAACATTCGCAAACCCATCAGAGAGAAGCGGAAAGCAAGAACGTCACCTTCAGAATTGTTTACCTTGTGACAAATACTACGTACAAGTTTAATCAATTAGAGTATGACAAGGCAAAGAAAGAGGAGAAGCATCATAAGCATATGGATCATTTGGGAGAAATGGGAGCAGTCGCTATTGGGGCCTTTGCAATGGTACTTTATATATGTTTTATTTATTAAATCTAAATTAGAGCCATATATCAATTAAATTATATTTTCATCCGCCGCGATGCTAATCTTATAATTGTAACAACCCTAGTGAAAATTCCATGTAACAATGTAAAGAAAGGAAAAAATACGACCACGGGTAAGGGACACGTATTCCAAGCTGAAAGTTGGGCAAAGATATTCTAGTGGGAATCACTGGATGTGTGTTTTGGCTAAGTAAAATTGGAAAAGGCTAAGGCAAAGGCATTAAAAGGAAAAAAGACATTTTTGGCACGTTTATTTATGAAAATAAAGGAAATTAGGAGAAAAGTAAGGTGAAAAGTTGCAGGTTGCATGTGAGGAGGAAATTGAAGGAAAATAATAGAAAATGAAGAAATTAGAGGCATCATTAATAAAAAGGCTTATGAGGATCAGTTGGCAGGCTTTTGGCTCAAGCTTAGTCAGTGTCAACCTTTTGTCAGTTCAAGTTTGGAGCTCTCTCATTATTCTCTCTCTCTCTCTCTCACACTCTTGGTCACTTAGAGTTTTAACAATGTAAACTTTGAAACGGGAACTGCTACTGTTACCCGTTTTGTAGAGATAACAAAAAAGTGACCCGATTTTGAAAAGGGGTGATGCAGAACACACATGTTTTTTTTAAAGCATAGTTTTTGGCACTTCAATTTTTTTTTATGTACATTGCGTTTTAGAATGGTAGTGATTTTCATGCTGATTTAAAAAATTGGTTATTCTGCATCAAACCCTTTTTTTAAAAGGCCTATTTTTTGACTTTAAATTTTTCTAACATATGAAATGTAAATAATTATTTCGTAAATTTAATAATTTTGGAAGTGGTCTTCTTTTTCATATTTTCTAGTTTTTTATTTTTTATTTTTTTTTGTAGTGGGGTTTTTATTGATTTGCATATTTAAAGAAAGTCGATATTTTGCATTTTCGATATACTACATATTTATACATCGTTAATTAAATTTTCAATCCAAATGAAATAATTGTCTCTAAAAAAAATATAAAAATATATGTAAAAAAGACAAAAATAAAAAATAAAAAATGTTAAAAAAAATTATCTCACAAACCATAAAAGAATTTGGAAAAAAAAAACAAAATTAAAAAATTATATATATATAAAATTAAGTAGGTAAATATTGAGAAATAAAAAAAAACATTAGCAAAAACTAGGGAAAAGAAAAAAAATTAAAAACAAACTAGTTTAAAAAAAAGAAATAGAAAAATAACGAAAAAAATAAAAAAGATAGTAAAATTAAAATTAAAAAAAAAAATAAAAAATGTAAAAATAAAAAAAAAATATCTCACAAACCATCAAAAACCTTGGAAAAAAAAAACAAAATTAAAAAAATATATTTTTATAAAATTAAGTAAGTAAAAATAGAGAAATTAAAAAAAACATTAGAAAAAAGTGGGAAAAAAATTAAAAACAAACTAGTTAAAAAAAAAAAGAAAGAAAATTAACGGAAAAAAAAAATTAAAAAACTGGTAAAATTAATATAAAAAAAAAAACACAAAAACAAATTTAAATTATAAAAAAAAACCCCAAAAAAGCGCTTATTTTTTATTAAAAAAAGAAAAAATGCAATTATTTTTATTAAACATATATATTTTATTTAAAAATAAATAAATAATTTTAATTTTTTTAAACCATCCTTGTTTTTATCAAAAAAAATAAAAAAAAATTAAACAATTTTTATTTGAAAAAAAAAACAATTTAAAATGAAATTTTTTTCTATGTGAAAAAAAATATATATTAAAAATTAATTATTAAAAAAAATTAACAAATAATTTTAATAATTATTATTATTTTTTTTTTTTTAAATTAACAAATAATTTTAATAATTATTATTATTATTAATTTTTTTTTTTTTTTTTTAATTTTGTTTTTATAAAGAAAAAAAAATCATTAAAATTTTTTAATAAAAATTATTAAATTTTAATTTAATAAACCATTTTAATAAAACTTAGATTTTAAATAATTATAATAAAAATTAAATTATTAAAAAAAGTTATCAAATAATTTTAATAATAAAAAAAATTTAATGTTTGTTATTTTTTTAAACAATTTTTTTTTATTTTTAATTAAAAAAACATATATTAATTTTTTTTTTAAATTAAACTATTAAAAAAATTTAACAAAAACATTTATTAAGAATTTTATTTATTTATTTATTTATTTTTTTTTTTTAAGTTTCATGTTATAAAAAAAATAAAAAATCGCGCTCACCCCCGGCCGCGCCACCCCCGGGCAGCTGGTGGGCGCTAGGGCGATTCCGGGAATCGCCCCAGTGCCCGCCAGTAGCCCAGGGGTGGCGCGGCCGGGGGCGAACGCGATTTTTTTTATTTTTATTTTTATTTTATAACATGAAACTTATAAAAAAAAAAATTAATTCTTAATAAATGTTTTTGTTAAATTTTTTTAATAGTTTAATTTAAAAAAAATTTAATATATGTTTTTTTTAATTAAAAATAAAAAACCGTTTAAAAAAAAACATTAAATTTATTTATTTTTATTAAAATTAGTTGATAGGTTTTTTTAATAATTTAATTTTTATTACAATGATTTAAAATTTAAGTTTTATTTAAATGGTTTATTAAATTAAAATTTAATAATTTGTATTACAAAATTTTAATGATTTTTTTGGGTTTGTTTTCAAATAAGTAATGAAAATTTAATTAAAAAAAAATATTTTTTTTTTCAAAATCAAAAACACATTTTTTTTTAAGTTTAAAATGCTTTTAAATTTATTTATTTAATTAGAAAAGACTTATGTTTGAAAAATTTTGATATTTTTTTTGTTTTTTGTTTTTTAATAATTTGAGCTTATTTTTGTCTTTTTTGTTTTTTCTAAATGCTTTTAATAGTAATTTTACTAGTTTTTAATTTTTATTTTTTTTGTTAATTTTCTAATTTTGTTTAATCTAGTTTGTTTTTAATTTTTTTTTTTTTTTTTTTTTTGCTAGTTTTTGCTAATGATTTTTTTAATCTTTCTATTTTTATCTACTTAATTCTTTTATGGTTTATGAAACAATTTTTTTTAAACATTTTTTTATTTATTTTTTTGTCATATATATATATATATATATATGTTTATTTTTTTAAGTAATTATCGTTTTAATTTTAATTTCACTAGCTTTTAATTTTTTTTTGTTAATTTTCCATTTTTTTTAAAATCTAGTTTGTTTTTAATTTTCAGTTTTTTTTTTTAGTTTTCTGTTAATGGTTTTTTTTTTTTAATTTTTCTATTTTTACCTACTTAATTTTAGAGTTTTTTTTAATGTGTATTTTTTTCTTTTCCCAAATTTTTTTAGTTTACATATTTGTTTTGTTTTGTTTTTTTTGAATATGTTTTTTTTACTATTTATTTGTTTATAATTTGTAATTTTTTTCTAGTTTTTTAATTTTGTTTTTTATTGGTTAATTTTGTTTTTTATTTCCATTTTTATGATTGATTTTTATTTTTGATGTTTGTTTGTTTTTTTTTTTATTTATTTGATGTTTTGTTTTTAGTATATATTTGTATTTATTTTTTGTTATTTTTATTTTTATTTTTTTTGTTTTGTGTTTTTTCATTGTTTTAACTTTTTTATTTTTTATTTTTATTTTTATTTTTATATATTTATTTTTTCTATATGAAATTTTAATGTTCATCGGGGTTATGATAAAATATTTTATGCTATTATTTCGAAATGTTAAAATTTTACCCTTGAAAAACAATTTGTTATCCCAGCATCAACACTTTTCGTTTTGAGGGTGTTTTCTGCACAAAATTTACCATTGAAAAAAAAAAAATGTTATTCGAACATCAACACTTCGTTTTGAAGGAAATTTTTGGATAATTTTTGCACAAAAAATTGGTTTTCACCGCCATTTTTAAAACATGTTGAAAATTTACCCTGGAAAAAAAAAGGTGTTATTCCGGCGTCAACACTTTTCGTTTTTAGCATTGTTTTCGATGTTTTTTCGGGGTTTTTTGGCCAGAGTTCCCATTTTGAGTTTATAGTTCCCGTTTCAAAGTTTACATTATTTTTTCTTGGAGCACTCTAGCTTTGGAGCACAGAAGAAAAACAAGGAAAGGAAAGGAAAGGAAAGGAAAGCAAAGCAAGGATTAAGGAAGGAAAAGAAGGATTAGGCAACCTCAACATGAATACTTGCAGGTAACATTTTGCATGTGTGATTTCCTAGTTTGTTTGGACATGCATGGATTTTCATGTTGGTGTATGGTTCTCTTATTGTTGGTGGCATGGTTTTCTTGTGTTATGACTGTGATTTTCAGCCTAGCCTTGCCTTTTTCTGGATGCCATGTTGTTGGGATGTTTATTTCAATTTTTGAGCTTTGGTTTGCCAGATGGATTTCAAAATATAAGGTAGAGGTGGTCTCGAGTTTCATTCTCAAAGGTCTAGAAATCCATTGAGTAATTTTGGAGGGATACTCGGTAAAGCCCGAGGGAGGAGTCTCAGTTTAGGGCCTAGTTATCTGGGCTTGGAATGCGGTAAAGCCTGAGAGACTGGTCTCGATTAGAGTGTAGTGATCTGGGATTGGATTGCAGTAAAGCCTGAGAGACAACGAGATGAAAAATTCCTCAAGGATAGTGATGGATTCTGGATGGAATTCTAGGTTCGGTTCGGTTGTGATCAAAGCATCGGTTTTCGTGTGATCACGGTTTGATGAGGGTGGAGGTGGTTTAACCTCTGGATTCCCTTGGTTCTTATTGGATTGGTTGTTCTATGAGATCCCACATTCATGCTTAGAATATGGCACGGGGGTGACTAGTTGAAAGAAAGATTTGGTTCAGCCATGTCTATGGTCAGGTGGTACGTGGAAGTCCCGAACCTGGTTAGATTTTCCTATGATTAATAAAAGCTAAGTTTTATTACTTTTGCACTTGTTTATATATGGATTTAATGGTTGTAATATCTCTGATATTTACATGGTTTTATGCTAATTATAAGCATGGTTAAATGATTGGTTCATTTCATGGTTATTTCATGTATTTACTTGTAATTTTTAAATGGATGGATGTAAGACCTAATTGATGATATAATATTTCAATGGAGAAGGATGTGATCCTTTTGGTTATGTTTCATAAGTTCTTTCACTCATTTATTCTTTGTGTTGCATCCTAGACATGTAGGTTGCATTGATGCCAGGTGTTTGACAAAATGTCAGTCTCAGTTGGGGATGCTCATGCCTATTCCTAAGGTTGATTTTTGATTTGTTTATATTGTCATCATGTCTTTGATGGATTCTAAAGGTTATAAAAAGTTCTCAACAGAGGTCAGGATTCTGGGATACAAAAGTGGATCAAATCCTAGGGACGATGGTGAAGGTCTACTAAAAAAAGTCCAGGCACGCTGGCACATAGGCATGTGAGAGTGACTTTCGCTTCTGGTCGATGTCTTTCTTATAACATGCGAGCAGCCAGGGGTTAAAAGGCTTAAATCATTAGTGGGACTCAGGGACAGGATGTTTGAGTGGCTGACATGTATCTTGAGGGTGTTGTTACTGATGTGGATGGGTTTGTTTGATATGTTTTGTCAATTCCATTTCCTTAAGGTCACCAAGGAAGTTGAATCCCTTATAGTAGCCTCTCTCGTCACATGTTTACCCCGACTGTCCGGTTGCTTGGATGGACCTGGGAGGAGGGGGTGTTAAAGATTGGTATCAGAGCGTGGTTGCACTCTCCTTGGGTGAATGTGTTGGTCATGCATGCATGTCAGTTTCCTGTGTGTCTCTTACACTTCCATTCCATGTGCTTGTTGGATTGCATAATGATTGATCATGGTTGTAATAAGGTTGTCATGATGAACTTGATGTTGATTTTGTGGAATGCATCATTAGAAGTATATGACTGGTTACATGATTATATGCAACTTGATTACACCCATGTAAGTTAGGTTGCATTCTTGATTCTTTGATTACATGTATTAGTCTTGTAGGCCAGTTACAAGAATTGATCGCTTATGCTTGACTACATTTGTTCATGTGTATGTGTAGTCGATTAGGCATTGCTTATGCATGTTGATGGTTTCATGTGGAAATGTGTACAATGGAGTAATGGTTGTTGTCATGCATGAGGCCATGGTTTGTGAAGTTGATATGGTCATGCATTGATGACTAGACTCTAGCCAGAATGATGTGAATATGGTTTGGTACTCATGTGTTATATGTCTATATGTAGTTGTCATGCATGAATGGTCTTGGTTATAGTTATGCATGAATAGTAGGTCAAACATGACTTGTGAAGTCATGGTATGCAATTTAGGTCATCAGGGTGATATTGGTATGTTATGATGCTAATGTGTTGGCTGAGATAGAATAGGAGATGCAGATCATCATAATGAGGTTGCAACATTGGACTTTGGGATAAGTTCAGATTGTCATACATGTATTGTATGTTGACATGCAGGAATGTAAGTTAAGGATTATTATATGCATTAGGTTTATGTACATGTCTTTTTATGGTATGATTATATTCACGATAAATGTTAGTTGATTAGTGTAGTTATATGAACATGTGTCGGATAGTCAAGAATGATAGTAACCTGCAGTTGTATGCATTTCTATTGTTGTTTTACATTAGATAACATGATGATTAGGTTATATGTTGTTGATGATCATGATATATAGCTTATTGTTGTTATATACTATTAGCTTGATGATTAGGGTTATCTCATTGAGATCTTGATGTTGTAATTTGGATTAGCCATATGTGCGATGGTTATGTGAATCATTGCATTGAAGATCTTGATGTTATACATCTTTTGTTAACCTGGCTTGGCCTATGCAGATGGTTATGGTTGCGATATTTTCGTATGAGCCGAAATATTTTTGATTTGGTGTCGTACTAATCTAGACCAATCGTACATATGTAATTGCTATGCATAAATGATAATTTCTTATGAGTTAGGATGTGAATATGTTAGTTAGTGATTTTTATGGATAACATGATATTATTTATATCTAAGTTTATGTGTTGAGAAGTTATATCGTGCAGACAAGATAGCCTCCCTTGAGATACAATAAGGTACGAGTTTTCTTATGTCGTATATTTGGTACTTGACTATTTGATTATCGTCTAGTTAATTTATTTAACATGGTATGCTGCAAGTTGGTTGAATGTTTAATGAATTGCATAATATGTGTATGTGTTCAAATGATTTTGTTTTAAGATGATTGTACTAACACATATATGTTGAGATAGTTGATATGTACTTGAGTATAGTAGGTGATAGTTGTAGCATTGTGTGTAAGGACTATGAGTTGACAATGGATTATGACATGATTGTTAGTCTTGGTAAAGGTTGATTTCAAATTGATAGATATATTGTCTTGATCTTTGAAATGTGAGACTGGAATGTGTGAGCAAGTGCAAGAAACATGCTTGGTAGTAGCGTGACAAGGTAATAGTTGATGTGTTTATATAACTAATAGTTGGGTGATGTGACAACGTATAGTAAGCCTTGATTGCAAGAAGGTAAAATGGTAAAAGGAAGGAATTGGACAAGAATTCATTTGGCTATGTTTGGAAACCCTAATTCAAAATGAATGAGTGATTTTCATACATGAAGTCTTCTTAACCTTGATTTGTCTGAAATTATATGGATATGTGCTATATTCTTGGACATGTAATTGATAGGTATATTATCTAGTCTCTAGTTATAGGTGGATTTGTCAAGGGAATTGGAGTCCCTTGAGAGATGGCATGGACATGTTTAGCTACAAAGAAACGTGTTTGGCACAACAAGATAACGTATCTAGTGTATTGTTATATTTATTTATGCACTGAAAATTATGTGTTTATGACAATATGATGCATGGGTTGCATGGAAAAGAGACTGCCATGAAATCTTGAAGAAGGCTCAGGTTGAGCTTCCCTTGGGAACCACGGGGATTGAGTCATGGTGTCTGATGTTGATCTTGTGCTTTGGTATTTTGCAATTGTTTCACTTGATTTTTTATTTTGCGGGTCTCTCGTGCACAGCGATGCCACTTTGTTGCGGTGTCATATCGTTATTGGTTTTCATGGTTTTCTTCTTGTTTGTTTCTTGGCTTGCCTTTTATGTTTTGAGTCTTGGGAATTGGTTTGGGGAAGATGAAGAGTTGATGGATCTTGGGAAAAGTTGTGTGGTACCCGACAGGTGATGTAAGACTTAGATGAAGCTTTGTTCATGAGTAAGCACAACGGAAGGTAAGACTATGATAGTCGGTTGGACTGGTTGGGTCCATTATGGTAAATGGATGGTGGTAGCACAGACATGAGAAAGGCAACCAAAAAATGTAAAGTAAATGGATCTGAGGTGTTGGATGCCTTGGCTATGTTGGGAATCGTTTTTCTCAATGTCATGCATGTTGTGCATGAATAAAGGAAGTTCTCTTAACCTTGACCTTGATATCTGGTAATTATGTTATGATCATGATTATGCTGATGTTTATATATATATACATGTAGGTGTTTATCTATGTCATGTTTGACAAGGTCATCATGGATCATGATTATTAACACTAACATTTATATGTATATATATGTGTGTATGTATGTCCTTGTCTAACAAGACCATGATTGTTTTATACTAATATATATATATATATATATGTGTGTGTGTGTGTGTGTGTGTGTGTGTGTGTGTCCATGTATCTATGTCACTATCTGACAGGGTCATTAGGAATCGTTCTTGTAGAGGAATGATTTCTTACGTAGACGAATGACATGAAGAGGTTCATGGGCTTACGAGGAATCAATGGGGAGGAGTAACCCTGGAAAATATAGGAGGTCGATATCATGTGTTTATGAGTTGATATTACGTCTATGTTATGGACATGTTATACCAAGGGATACAACAATGAAATTAAAGCAATGTGGTTTGCGACATGCTGGGACAAGCATGCATAAGACACTGGAACTAAGGTTGCTTGGTAAAGACAATATGGTTTTGGATGTGTGGTACTATTGTTGTGCGAATGTTGCATATGTAATGGTATGTGCATCTAGTGTTGAATGTATATTGCATATGCAGTGCTAGGTATAGATGGAGACTTGTAGATGTTGGATATGTAGTATTTTTTTACAGACGATGCTATGTACAGGTGGTGTTGCATGCATGTTGTACATGTGGTGCTATGTACATATGGTGTTGTGTGCATGGTTGTATAAGTGGTGTTATGTGCATGTGGTGTTGGAAAAGCATGCATAAGACACTGGAACTAAGGTTACTTGGTAAAGACAATATGGTTTTGGATGTGTGGTACTATTGTTGTGCGAATGTTGCATATGTGATGGTATGTGCATCTAGTGTTGTTTGGATATTTCATATGCAGTGCTACGGGTAGATGGAGCCTTGTAGATGTTGGATATGCAGTGTTTTTTACAAATGATGCTATGTACAGGTGGTGTTGCATGCATTTTGTACATGTGGCGCTATGTACATATGGTTTTGTGTGCATGGTTGTACAAGTGGTGTTATGTGCATGTGGTGTTGTTTACATGTTGTACAAGTGGCGAGGTGTGCAGGTGGTTCTGTGTACATGTCATGCATGTGGCATTGTGTACATATGGTGTCGTGCACATGTTGCCCGTGTGGTACTGTGTACATGTAGTATTGTGTACATGTTGTACAGTGGTGTAGTGTACATGTGGCATTGTGTACAGTGATGTTGTGCACAAGTTGTGCAGGTGGCTACAATATACAGGTGGTACTATGTACATGTGGTACATATGGTACTGGTGTATATGCATGTATTGCATGGTGTTTTATGACGTGTGTAATTGTATGTGTGTGATGCACACTATGTGTATGTGCACATGGTTTAGGAGAAGGCACAGGGTGTTTTTCTCGTGTGGCAACCAATCCAGAGTGCGTACAAAATAAAGACAAAGGTAGAAGCTAAGGATTAATGAAAGGATAAGTATCAATATTTTATTTCAGTTTTATTATGCATATGATTTATGACTATGGTATATGATGATTATATGTGATCTATGATTCTGGTTTATGATGGTTACATCTGATTTATGATCTTGATCTATGATGGTTGTGTTTTTTTCTAACCAGATGTGATATGTTTATACATGATGTTTTCATCAAACAATTATTTTGACTTTTTGTGACAGGAAGCGAACACGTTTGCAAGTGTACCTTATTGACGAACTACCAATGAGGTATGATTTGAGGTTATTTCGATTTATTTGAATCTAATGGAAATTATGTGCTTGGAACATGAATGAATGAACATGATCGGTTAGGTGGTTGAAATCGACTGCAAGAATTGGTAGAAGTAGTAAAAGAAATTGGAACATGCAACAATATGCTAGTAAAGTACTTCAGGAGCAGAGCCATTGTGGGACACTGGTACCCAGTAGTGTCCATTGATTTCCATGAGAATGCTATGACCGGTAAGATGGTTTTGAGGAATGTATATGCCTTGTTTGTTGATCTTTCGATGTGAGGAAGCCTTGCCAAGGGATGGATTTCCTGGGACAGGGGATTCCGGGGAACTTGGAAGGTGAGTGACTGCATGGAAGGGGGTGACCGGATTTTTCGAGGGACTGTGTAGTAGAGAAGGGAAGGTCGCATATGTATTTTTTTTGGTCATTAGCATTGCAAGAGGGAATCAGATGCACATTGGGAGTGCACCCTGGAACAATGAGCTGGTAACTGTTCGCTGAGGCGACAAGTGGCATAGGATTATAACACTCGACATTGGATGCAGCTTTGACTGTGGTAGAGCATTCAGGACTTCCTGACAAGGCAGTGAATCCTGGTATTACTTTTGAGGGTGGAGTTGTGATCCTCTGGATTCCCTTGTTGATTGATATGGGAATCGTATCGCTTTACTTGCTGGTTCAGTAAATGTGCATATGTGGTTATTGTAAATATTGTAATGAGGTGTGCTATAAAGCTCCAGTATGTGGTATGGTTATTATATTGTCATGTTGTCATGATGTTTTTATTTTGAGCAGGTCTTTCATTTTAAATACTGCAACGAGCTAAGTTATAAGGCTCCATGGGCAGTGTGTTTGCGTTTCAGCGGTTTTGCTGAGGTCATGGTGTGGTTTAACACAAAGGACGGTGTTCCCCAAGGGGGGGGGGGGGGGGGTTCTATAACAACCCTGGTGAAAATTCCATGTAATAATGTAAATAAAGGAAAAAATAAGACCACGGGTAAGTGTTACACAACATTTTGTCACTGTCCCTGTACTCCCTGTTCCTTGATCCCAGAGGAACTCTACAGTGAACCCCACATACTTTGCCTTCATGAAGAAACTCCCATTATGTCCCTCTTCATGAGAAAATCATTTCCCTTTTGCACCATTTCCCTTGAAACTTCTGTTTTGCCTAGTTTACAAGACCAACACTAATGGCCTTTGTCTCCCCCGCGCCAATGTGCAGGGATTAACACTATTCCCTGCGCCGACTGGTGTGATTGAGCTATGTTCCAGTCACGCTGGTCCTGTTCTGGAAAGTTTTTTAAATTAGAGCCGAAGCTTCCAGCTCTAGAAGCTCCATAACGAAAGTATGGTAAATGGTTTGGCTGGATGGGGTTGAGGATGATAGTTTGGGCTCCTTTCCCGTATAATGATGGAACTAACTCAAGGGATAAGTCCTTCTCCCATGAGAAGAGGATCCATCTCCCATCCATATTTCCTATATAAACCTCCCTTCTTCCCAAGCACAAGCTAGTTAGAGTTTTGGCTGGGTGTGAGTATACTATTTTGGATTAGACAAGCAAGCTATTACTAGTTGTAGACATCTAGTTGTGTGAGGGAGAAGTGTGTTTGGTTTGGAGTGAATCCTAAAGGGAAGAGCCTTTAAACTATTGTTGTTTGAAGCCATCATGGAGTGCTAGCAGAAGTGTGTGGGAACCCGGTCTTGTCAGAGGAAGACTACAGCGTCAAGACGAATGGTTGTAATCTCTTTTTGATATTAATATATGAAACTATTGATTGATTTCCTACATGTTTTGTAATATTAAATATCCATGTCTTAATTCTTCTTAACTCATTAAGTAGGTTGAATTTTGATTTGTCTATTATTATGTTTGTGTTTTGTTGTTGTTTACTTGTTTCAGGAGCTTGAAGAAGGAAGCGAGAGATTTTTCGAGAGAGCAAGTGAGGACATCATTAAGTAGGATAAGTGACCAAGAGGTAGGCCCTCTTGATTGATTCTAACCTAAGGAAATATTCCATAGAATGTATCTGTTGTGGCTGGACCCATTATTGGGCTAGAGGAATTCATTCATGTCCGCACTTATAATTTTACTTCACCACAAATTGGTGACTCCGCTGGGGAGATCCCGTCTTTTATTTGTTTTGGATTTCATGATTTCGTGAGAAATTTATAGTTTCATGTTTTCCCTTTGGTTTTGTTTCTTTTCTCCTGCTTACTGGCCTAAGTCTAAAATTCATAGTAGCAGATCTAGTCCCTGCTTTGATTTTTTTTAAATTTTTCCTTAGTTACCTCAGCCAGCGCGTTTAATCTGCTAACAATCGCGCCGACCAACGTGAATTGTGGAGGAACAGTCACGCTGACAAGCCTCTGGTGCTTGTTATCAGTTAGTTAGTCGCGTCAATTCCTGTAAGTGAAGATTAGGGCTTGACCCAAATCTTGGCCAGTGTGTTCTGCTCTTATGTTTTTGACCCCATGAGCCTTTTTTAATGTTTTCTCCCTGATTAGAAAGCTACTTTTCATTTGGTTTTTGCTTTCTTGTTGGCTTGTCATCTTGATATTTGATCGATTGAGTCATTGAGTGCCCAGCGACACTAGGGCATCTAGTTAGTCACCCATTGAGTAGCTTGTGGACTCATTAAGTTAGGTTGTGGGTGTGTTTTCTCCTTGCATTTGTTTTTGGGTCCTTTTACGACTTTGACCTCTTTTTGCACAAGTTTGAAAAAGTTTTGTTTACATTGTTGGTCTTGTGTTTGGTAGAGTCGGTGTTTCATTGATCTGAATGAACTTCTCTTTTCATGTTTTCATTTGCTTGAAGAGCTCATAGTCTCGAAAACTTTTTCATTGAAAGATTGTATGCGAAAAGTTTGTTTTGTTGTTTCATGAGAAAGTATGAAATTCTAGCTTGTTGCATCATTATGATTTGCATCTCTTAAAAACTAGAATTGCATCAACATTTGAAAAAGGAAGAGAAATTTTTTCATTTTGGAAGGACTGATAGATAAGTGCTTGTCAGAAAATTAGGAATTGGAATGCATTTTTCATTAGTTTATTTTTTGAAAAAGTGAAGTAGTGAAATATCATTTCATTTTAAGTTGCTTGATTGTTTGCATTTTATTGAGTAGTTTCTACCCTCTCTAGTGTAGGCATTTCATCGAATTGAAAGGATCTTGTCCCATTTAGTTGCATTTTAGGTTTTTTGAGTAGCATCGCTAAGACCTGGAAATTGAAACTTAACTAAATATCAACTCTAAAATGAGTTCAATTAACCTAAGGTTCATTTGACATTAACGATCATATCTAGAAGGTCTAGGCTAGAGACGTGTTCCTGCATCTTTAAACCTAGCAGCTATCATTATCTTCAGCATTGGACAGCGCTAACACGGATTTGTGCTCCTCGTACCATTGAGTATATAACGGGATACCCCACTAGGCTGCAATCCTTTTATCCTTAGGAAGCTGAGTCGGCCACCTTGCGAACGTGATACACCAAACACAACATTCGGGGAGATTGCTTGCTTGTACTTCTTGGTTCTCCAGGAGGTATTCTGTAGTTCACGGTTGCCTGGTAATCCTATTTACCTAGATCATCTAGAGTAGTCATTTGATATTTTTGACTCATTAAACTTAAAATACCATTCAAGCACTTGTCCTTTCGATCTTGTTTCCAATCGAAAGTGATAGAGTCATAATTGTTTCTTTCTCAACTCTTAAAAAATGAAATAACATCAGTATTTTATTCATCTTAATAATTGATTGCCCACAATCCAAAACATCTTGTTAATATTTTTGACCAAATTGTGAGTTCCCTCAAAAGGACATTTTTAGATTTTTGAAGTTATTTGTTCTGTCGACTAAGACAAGGTCATTGTGGCTGAACCATTTGGTTCACCTAATTCCTCTTCCTCTCCTCCATCTAAAAGATTATCTGAGGAGTTGTTTCCTGAGTTATCAGGGTCACTTGAGGACCAAAATGTTGAACTCACAATTGTTTTGAGTGTTCAACCATTGTCATCTCGTCCTCTGCCTACTTTCGATTCAAGGTCATCTGCTGATCTTGGCCCGGAATCTCCGGATAATCCCATTCGAACTCTAGATAACTCACCTGACCATTGACGGTCAACTTGGACTGGTTATATATCCTCTGAACCCTTTGTTTGACGTTGTTGAGATATCACCGCAACATCCTTATAGTCCGTACGACCAGCCGGGTGTTCCTTTGGAACTATCCCCCAGTACACCTTCGGCCATTCGTCGTCATCTGTTTTCAAACATGGAACCTGAAGGCGATGCTCCAGTCACTTCTCCGGATGAGTTCGAAGTCTCTACTCCACACACTATTGAGGGGGGAGAATCGAAATTGCAGTTTCCTCCCGAGGGTTTCCCTTATTTGGAAGGTATTCCCGTCAGCTTGCCACCCGATTATGTGTCTTTGGGGCACTTAGTTTCAGGCACACCTAGTGCCTCATCACTCTACCATAATCTTGTTTGGGCGTCAGGCATCAGGCCTACGTTAGGTCCATTCGTCATGAACACGACATCCAAAATAGTTGTTACTTCAGTCCCAGTGCAACCCACCGTCCCGAATACTCTTGTATCATCGATCCCAGTTACACGTCAGTCACAACTAGTAGTTTCAAAGATTGTCTCTGCCAGTTCTTCTGCCCCATTAGTCAGTGGCCAGATTGCACCGACTGGGGGTCAGAATCTGAATGTCTCTATGGTGTCAGGTGCCACTAATGTGAGCGGCTCACAAGCTCACATGCTTGGTATAAACCAACCCTCTTCTGGTATTATTTATAACTATGCTGACCCTACTGGATCAAGCAATGTCCAGTACCAACAGGTTAAAAATCCTGTTGGTCCATCTAGATTGAGAAATGTTTAGTATCAGTAGCCCTATGGGGCTGAGGTCCAATACCAAAATCCTTACGTTCCATATGGTTCTCAAGGATTGGTTAGTCAACCTTGCACCCTCCAATCTGGGCAGTACATCCAACCTGGCTACAGCCAGATTCAGTTCGGTAATTTCCCAGGCATGTTCAAGTACCCTTGCAACAACAAGGACAACCTTTAGAACAACCAGGGTAGCCTTTGTTACCACAAAGGAAACCTTTGTTGCAGTAAGGGATTTCTACACAATAGCAAGGGCAGATTATCCCGCAGCAAGGTCACCTGAAACAACCGCAAGGTCAATCCTTCCAATAGTTGCAGTAGGTTGTGCAACAACAGATGCAATATGCTCCGCATACCTCTCAACCCATACCCTTGCAAGGGAAACCTCTGCAAACCCAGGGACAAATTTTGCAATCGCAAGGTCAACCCTTGCAACAACAAATCTAACCAGGGCATCAACAACCCTTGTATACATATCAACAAGGTCAACCCTTGCAGGGACAGGGTCAAGGTCAAGTCCTGCAGCAGCAGGCACAGAATCCTCTTGTCCTAGGTCAACAGGTTCAAAATCCTGTCGGCCAAGGGCACCAGGTACAAAACCCCTATGTCTAAGGGAAACAAGTGTATCAACCTTATGCCCAAGGAATGCAGGTCCAGAACCCTCTTGTTCAGGGACAATAGGCTCAACAACCTTATATTCTAGGACAACAGGTCCCATATCCATATGTCCAAGATCAACAGGCTCAATAGCTTTTTGACCCATACGTTGCTTATCAGCGACCTGTGCCTGGACAATTTCAAGGTATTCAAGGTCATAATTCTCCCTATGGTCAAGGTAATCTGCAATGGGGGCAGGGTCAGATGCCATATGGCCAAAATCCCCCACTATGGGGCCAAAATCCTTACCAGCAGGGTTGGGATCCCTTATTGACCTCCCATGCCTTTTAACACTCAATTACCTTTCTTGGCTACACTTGAGTTTCTAGATGTATCGCACCTTACGAATGATCCAATCCTTCATTCGCTGTACTGGCCTTCGGTGCCATCCAAGATACCAAGTGATTGCCCAAAGTTTGATGGAAAAGATAAAGAAGATCCTCAAGCCCATGTAATGACATATCACCTCTGGTGCTCATCAAACTCGTACATGGACGATTCCATTTGTCTTCGTCTTTTCCAACGAACCCTCATGGGTGTCGTAGTGAAATGGTACATCGAGCTACCTTGAAGTACTTTCCATGACTTCAATTCATTAGCCGTGGCTTTCGTCACACATTTTCAGCTGTCGGTTCATTATGAAGTTGGCTATTTGCTTACATTGCTTAAGAAAGACACCGTGACACACATCTCTGATCATATCCAAGAATGGAGATGTAGACGTCGTCTGATCAAATTTGAGATGGCTGATCAGTTGCTCACTGAATGGTTTACCAAATCATTCATATCCCCAATTGCTCGCGATATAGCTATGGGTGGATGCGTCACTGAAGCACAAGCCATCGCTCGTGCCCAGTACTTGGACCTGGTTTACACTTAGTCTGGCACTTTATACGAGTTGTTACCCAATGCTCCAGGACCATCATTCGATCCCGCAACATCAAAGTCACCAGTTGTTCCTCCCGTTGATGGAGTTATTGGTTTAGTATCTCAGACCCCTGCTAAAACTTCTTCCAAACATAAGTCGATCTCGAATGCTGCTCCTAATAGTTCATCTCAAAATCCGCCAGGCCTTGGTAAAACCTCAGAGGTCCATGCTATCCAGTCTACCGCAGCAGACAAATCCTTGAAAGGGAAAAAGAAAGGCAAAGGCAAAGCTAAACCCGATGCCCTGAAACAGGGTCCTCCCAAATCGTCTGCTAGCGAATCTTCACAACGGAAACCTAAGTATCCCTACCTCATTTGCGAGGAAGATCACTACACTAAGGATTGTCCTCGACGATCTGAAGTTAGTCGCCTGCTCAAAGGGACCCCTGCTGTCCTTAAAGGGACATTTCCATCTTAGCAAACTCAAATGGTAGACCAACCTCGATCTTCTTCCTCTGGATCTCAAGTGTTCATGATGAGCATGGCCATTAATGTAGCTACCTGATCGAAAGATTATCAAACTCCAGCTCTGACAGCTGGGAAATAAAAAGAATCTGCAACTTCTTCTTCTACCTCGAGTTTTGGCCCTCTACAAATCGAGCACCCTAACCCTGATTCTGCTACGCAACCACCCTCTCGAGGTGTGCTACAGAAATCCTAGTATAATCCCAATGCCCAAGCCGCTTAGCACTACAATATTGTTGAAGATTTGGCTCAGGCACCGTTAGCCATGTTGGCTCTCGAGGTACTCCAAAGCTGCCCATCACAGTGGAAATATTTGCTTTCAGCTATTGGGGGCATCCATCCCACCAATTCTAATTTGATATGTTTTGATCTGGAGAACCATGTTCCATGAATCCCTCATCAGATTTCCTTTCTTATTTAGGTAATAATTAACGAGAAGACCATCCACCGTACTGTCGTTGATGAAGGTGCTTCCACTTGCATCATGTCAATTGCATGTTGGAAGGCTAATGGTTCCCCTGCACTGAACTAGTCTCCGAACACTTAGGAAGATTTCAATGGGCGCGATTCGTGACCCTTTGGTGTCTTACCTAACCTTGCCATCACCCTGGAAGGCAAGACTATGCAAGTCAAAGTAGAGATTGTTGATGCCAATCTCAATTATAATCTTCTACTCGGTCGAAGTTGGACTCATGCCATGCATGCCATGGCCTCCTCTTTTTTTCGCCTGATCTGTTTTCCCCATCAAGGGAAGATTGTCACCTTTGATCATTTGTCTTTTTTTCCTCTTCCTCCTCGGATGGCAATGTTCAGTAAATCAAGCACTCTGGTGCTCCCTATGTGAGTGTGGGGGAAGGTCTCTTCAAATATTCTGCCTTAATGGGAATTTTTCCACTCCCACCTCCTCATGTTGCCTCTGTCAACATGGACTCAGTCAAATCTATTCCCTGGGTCATACCTGCACCAGATCTTGTTGATGCTTGGGGTGAGGTCATGCCACTTAGTCTCGCCGAAGTCAATTACATGGTAATTGTTTCATCTTCAAACTCTACATCCTCTGATTCTCATATGTCAAAGACCTTTCTCGATATGTACTCTCAATCCCTCTGGCTTGGCACTTTGGAATCATCTTATCCCTTAGCCGAGACCTTCCTCACTGATGACGGTCTCATGGAAATCATGTCTCTCGAGGAACCACCATGGATCGATACTCATCATTGCTCCTCATTCCTGCATCGCTCGGTGGTCATGTCTACTACTTTCAAAGAGTCCTAAGGAAATTTCCACCCCCGACTGTTACTCATGAAGTATGGTTGGAAGGAAATTTGGGTAATATTACCCAAACGATGCCGATTGACATTTCTATCAAACTTGGTGTCATTGAACATGTTCATATTGGGGTATCTTGTTCTTCGGATGAGATCAAGACATGTACTCATCTATTTCAGGAATCTTGTGATGTGTTTGCATTGCCTTATGAAGAAATGCCTGGCATCGATCCTAGCATTGCGGTGCATGAAATACCAACGTATCCACATGCGAAGCCCGTTCACCAATGGCTTCGCCTGGTGCACCCTAGGAAGGCCATTGCTATTAAGGGTGAAGTCGAAAAGCTTCTCAAAGCTGGGTTCATTTATCCCATCCCCCTTACAGACTGGGTGTCCAATATTGTTTCGGTCACTAAAAAACAAGGCACAATCCGTGTTTGTGTGGATTATCGAGATCTTAATCATGCCTGTCCTAAAGACAACTATCCTACTCCCTTCATTGATCAAATCATTGATGAATGTGTCAGGAGCGAGATCTTTTACTTTATGGATGGTTTTTCTAGTTATAACCAGATTAATATCGCACTGGCCGACCAAGAAAAGAAAACCTTTATCTACCCATGGGGTACATTCACGTACAAGAAGCTCCCTTTCAGCCTCAAAAATGCTGGAGCCACGTTTCAATGGGAAATGTCCTATGTGTTTCATTATATTCACAACATTGTCCAACCTTACTTGGATGACATTCCTGCCCATTCTCGTAAGCGCTAAGATCACCCAGACCATCTTCGACAGATTTTTCTATGTTGCAGACACTATAAGTGTTGAAAAGTGTGCAACAAGAAATGCTAAATTTAGAAGGTGCTATAAATAGAAGTCCTAAAAATAGCATGTCTAAAAATAATAGTTTGGCCAGTGAAGTCATTGACCACCTTGGGTGTGAGGTGAAGCTGCTAAAAATAGAAAGTTCTAAAAATAGCATTTATGTGTCCCTTCCTATTTTTAGCAATCCCTGGTCTAACTATAGGAAGTAAAAACGAATTTGGTCTTAACAGCAGTTTAAATATTAATTAATTAATCTCCATGAGTTAATTAGTTATGTAAACTTAAACTAGGAGTCTTTGTGAGATCATGCAATTATTTTCTCTCTTGATTTAGGAATTTATCCCTTGATTAAAGGAGATAAGGTTCAGTTCTATAATGAGAAGATCAGTTGACTTAGTTTTACTTAGTCAAGTCCAGTTAGATTAATTTAACAAGTTGTTAAATTAATTAAATATAGTTTGTTAATGCTTGCATGCATGTGACAACTATTATTTGAGATAACTGTGTATTCACTCATGGATAACTGATGCATGTCAGTTCTGTCAGAGACCCAGTTGAGATCAGATGAGGGACAATGTAATATCAGATGCTTGGATATTTCTAGTAAGTATTCCTTGCATGGAGAAGGATCTATTTCCAAGAGAAATTTGAATTATAGGAGATTGGAGGACTTGTGGCCTATATATTAAGGCCTAGTGAGTCTATGATCTTCATCTTTTGATTGCAGGAAGTAAAAGATAGCTCTTGAGTTGAATCTTTTTATAGATAGAAGAGGATTTCCACTTGATTGATAATACAGTGTTGGGGTTTTATGTTGATGCTTTCCCCAGTGATATATCTTGTGTTATGTGTGATTATTTCTCTTGATCAGTTATATGTGTTTATGCTTGATGTTGCTGATGAAATCGATTTTGCTTCCGCTTAATGTTTTGTAGAACTAGATCAAGTATTATGCTTTAGGACATTGCATATATCAGTGTGATGTACAGGTGAGAATTGCTACATGGTATTAGAGCTATCTGATTTGTAGAAAAATTCTACATGGTATCAGAGCACTAGTAATCAAGCAAGGAATAATATACAAGCAAGAGAAATAAAGTCGAAGTTTATTATTCGGGATGTAGATATCTAGTTCTCATCACAGTTCAGATTTCATCCAGATGGCCTTCACTAGTTTGAGGCTTGGGTATGCCCTTGATGGCAGCTCAAACTATATAGCTTGGAAGGATCACATGGAAGCAGTATTGGAAGATAATGGCATTAAGGACTGCATTGATCAAGATGTCCCTAAGCCTACCGATTTTACTCAGGTTGCAGACTGGAAGAAGAATGTGGCTAGAGCTAGGAGAATCATCCTGGAGGGAGTTTGAGATCACATAGTCTCAAGCCTCCATGGGAAGGATACTTCATTTGCAATGTGGAAAACATTAAAAGATTTATATCAGAATATAAGTGATCAAAGGAAGTTGGCACTGAAGGAAAAGCTTTGAAAGATCAAGTGTGAGAAGGGCGATACGATCGCTACATTCCTGAACAAGCTCACCAACTGTAGAGATGAGCTTGCAAGCATAGGGATCACAACCACTGATGATATGGTGAGTCTAGCACTTCTTGGCCTTCCTAAGAGCTGGCATAGGTACAAGGAATCGGTTAATGGAAGGGACAAACTGCCAGATTGGGAATGACTATGGTCGTATTTGATGTAGGAGGAGATCAGACGGAACACCAGAGATGGAGCTTCTTCATCAAAGCATGATGAGGAAGAGAACTTGGCTTTAGCATCTAAAGCTAAGAAGGGGAAAGGGAAGTCATCCCAATCCAAGTATTCTCAAGGAGGGAAGAAGTTTGACAAGTTGAAGGTGACATGCTTTCATTGTCATGAGTTGGGTCACTATGCTACTAGTTGCCCAAAGAAGAAGTCCAAGAAGGGTTCCTCCAAGGAATCTGATGGTGATGCATTAGCTTCACAATTTGCGATGGATTTCTCACTGATTGCATGCATGCTTTCATCCAGCATGGGATGTGTTTGGTACTTGGACAATGGATCTTCTTTCCACATGTCAGGTGACAAGACTATTTTCAGCACTTTGGAGGAGAAGGATCTCCAGATACGGATTGAGATGGGCGATGACAGAAAGTACCATGTCTCAGGTTCAAGTACGGTTGTGTTTCAGAGGGAGCATGGTTCTCCCCTCTCTCTTTCTAATGTTATGTATGTACTAGGGCTGAAAAAGAATCTTGTGTCTATTGCTATGCTTGAGGATAAAGGTTGTGATGTAGTCTTAGTTTGGGAAAGGTTTTCCTAAGGCATATTGGCACTGGATAGACCAAACAGATAGGGATTCGAGTTAAGAATCTCTATAAGTTATAGGTAGAAGACTGTGCTACTTTGAGTACCAAAGCAGAGGTGATGCATGGCCAAGATATTGGCGAGTTATGGCATAGGAGACTGGGCCACTTGCATAATGGGGCCTTGAAGATCATGCAGTAGATTTCTACCAGATTACCCAAGTGCAAGCTGGATCAAACGAGCACATGAAAAGGTTGTACTTTGGGTAAGTATGCAAAATTTTCATTTCATGATCGGGATGGTAGAGCAAGAGAAGTTCTAGAGCGAGTTCATTCAGATGTATGTGGGCCCTTCTCTACAGCATCCCTCACGAAGCAAAGGTATTATGTTATTTTTGTTGATGATTTTTCTCGTAGATGTTGGATCTACTTTATGCGAAAGAAGGATAAAACCTTCTTGAAGTTTTGTGAGTTCAAAGCTTTGGTAGAGAAAGAATCAGGGATGAAAGTAAAGGCCTTGCAAAGTGATAACGGTGGAGAGTATATTTCCCAGTAGTTGAAGGACTTCTGTACTTTAGAAGGAATTAGACGGGAACTCACGACACCTCATAACCCACAACAGAATGGGGTGGCCGAAAGGAAGAACAAATCTATTGTGGGCATATCTCGATCGATGTTGCATGACCAATGCCTACCACTTCATCTATGGGCTGAGGCATGCAATACAACAGTATATCTTTAGAATAGAAGTCCTCATTGTATTTTGGAGATGAAGACACCTATGGAGGCCTTTTCTAGGAAGAGACCAGATGTGAGTCACTTCCACATATTTGGATCACCAGTCTTCTGTCATGTGACCAAAGATGCTTAGAGAAAGCTAGAACCAACAGCTAAGTTGGGAATACTTATGGGGTACACGGATACACCTCAAAACTATCATGTGTTTCTGCCTGCCAGTCAATGGACCGTAGTGCGCAGGGATCTAAAGTTCAATGAGCAGCAAGCCATGCGAGTGTCACTTGAGAGGGAGCTCAAGTTGCATGGTGATGATGAGGAACTATTAATTCCTAAGGAGGAGGATCCTCCTGATGATGTGGATCAATCGCATGCAATGATTCCAGTAGTGGAGATCACCACTGCTGGAGAGTCTTCCAGAGACGGGTGGAAATGCTCGCGGGAAGTTGACAGATTGATGCAGGATGTGGGAGAGAATATGGGGTAGCCATCCTCTGAGCACAGACAGAGGAGATCTCCCGAGAGATACACTGGCTACATGGCCTTGGTTGGGGAGTGTGTAGCGACCGAGTCTTATTCTTTTGAGGAGGCAGTGTAGTAGCCAGTTTGGGTGGATGCGATGGTAGAAGAGTATGATTCTATCATGCGGAACAGTGTGTGGGATGTTGTCCCTAGACCGGGGGACAAGTTAGTGGTTACTTCCCAATGGCTTTACAAGGTAAAGTAGGAAACTGATGGTAGTATTGAGAAACACAAGGCAAGGTTTGTTTCCCGTGGTTTCTCACAGGTTGAGGGGATTGACTATCATGAGACCTTTGCTCCTATTGCAAGGTACTCATCGATTAGATTGATTCTAGCACTATCAGCGCAAATGGGTTGGCAGATCCATTAGATGGATGTGAAGACAACAATCCTCAAAGGGGAGATTGAGGAAGAGGTATCCATAGAGCAGCGAGAGGGATTTGAGACCTTCGATCATGAGTCACATGTGTGTCGGCTCAAGCGAGAATTGTATGGGCTGAAGCAAGCACCCCGTGCTTGGTATACCAGGATCGACAACTATTTCACCGGGTTGGGCTTCACCAAGAGTGAAGTGGATGCGAACCTCTACCACATCATTGTAGAAGTAAGCTATTGATTATTGTACTTTATGTCGATGATCTGATTTTGATAGGTGATGATTAGTTGATCAAGTCTTGCAAGCAAGACCTTGCAAGAGAGTTTGAGATGAAGGACATGGGCCTCATGCACTACTTTCTAGGCATGGAGGTGTGGCAGAGAGATGGGGAAGTATTTGTGTCTCAAGGCAAGTATGCCAATGAGATACTCAGGCGCTTCCACATGGAGATGTGCAAGCCCATGGAGACTTCTCTAGCAGGTAACTGGAGGAAGGAGAATGCTACTTCAGGTGAGGTAGTAGCTGCTACAGTTTATAGGCAGCTTGTGGGTTCACTCATGTATTTGGTGAACACACGACCAGATTTGTGCTTTGCGGTGAACCAACTGAGTCAAGCTATGGTTTAGCCAACCAAGTTATTTTGGAAGGTGGCAAAGCATGTGCTGAGATATCTCAAAGGCACTACACCATATGGATTATGGTACAGGAAGACAAAGGGAGTGAAGCTCCAAGGCTTCACAGATGCAGATTGGGTAGGTAGTCCATCAGACAAGAAGAGCACTTTTGGAGGAATCTTCAACCTTGGGTCAGCTGCGGTTTCTTGGTATAGCCAGAAACAGAGATTAGCTGCACTTAGCATAGTGGAGGCAGAGTACATGGCAGCTAGTGAGGCTACATGTGAGGCCATTTGGATGCAGAAGATTCTAGTGGGATTGATTGGTTAGATGATGGATCCTACAGTGATATATTGTGATAATCAGAGTTGCATTAAACTCTTTGAGAATCCAGTGTTTCATGACAAGTCCAAGCATTAGATATCCGCTATCATCATCTACGGGATTGTATGGTCAAGAGGATCATGATGTTGTAGTACATTTCGACCAAGGAACAAGATGAAAATATTTTGACAAAGGCATTATCAATGGGCAAGTTTGAGTTCCACAGAGACAGGATCGGGGTTACTAATAATCCCTTTCTTGTTGAGAGGGAGTGTTGAAAAGTGTGCAACAAGAAATGCTAAATTTAGAAGGTGCTATAAATAGAAGTCCTAAAAATAGCATGTCTAAAAATAGCAGTTTGGCCAGTGAAGTCATTGACCACCTTGGGTGTGAGGTGAAACTGCTAAAAATAGAAAGTTCTAAAAATAGAATTTTTGGGTCCCTTCCTATTTTTAGTAGTCCCTGGTCTAACTATAGGAAGTAAAAACGAATTTGGTCTTAGCAGCAATTTAAAATATTAATTAATTAATCTCCATGAGTTAATTAGTTATGGAAAATTAAACTAGGAGTCTTTGTGAGATCATGCAATTATTTTCTCTCTTGATTTAGGAATTTATCCCTTGATTAAAGGAGATAAGGTTCAGTTCTATAATGAGAGGATCAGTTGACTTAGTTTTACTTAGTCAAGTCCAGTTAGATTAATTTAACAAGTTGTTAAATTAATGAAATATAGTTTGTTAATGCTTGCATGCATGTGACAACTATTATTTGATATAAGTGTGTATTCACTCATGGATAACTGATGCATGTCAGTTCTATCAGAGACCCAGTTGAGATCACATGAGCGACAGTGTACTATCAGATGCTTGGATATTTCTAGTAAGTATTCCTTGCATGGAGAAGGAGCTATTTCCAAGAGAAATTTGAATTATAGGAGATTAGAGGAATTGTGGCCTATATATTGAGGCCTAGTGAGTGTATGATCTTCATCTTTTGATTGCAGGAAGTACAGGATAGGTGCCGAGAGCACAGACAACATCTTGGAGCACTCTAGCTTTGGATCAAGGAAGGAAAAGCAGGAGAATACTTGAAGGTAACCTTTTGCATGTGTGATTTCCTATCTGGTTTGGACATGCATGGATTTGCATGTTGGTGTATGGTTCTCTTGCTGTCAGTGGCATGGTTTTTCCAGGTTATGACAGTGGTTTTCATCCTAGCCTCGCCTTTTTCCAGATTCCATGGTGTTAGGATGTTTATTTCGGTTTTTGAACTTTGGTTTGCTGGATGGATTTAAAAATACGAGGCAGAGGTGGTCTCAAGTTTCATTCCCAAAGGCCTAGGAATTGCTTGACCGATTTTGGCGGGATACACGGTAAAGTCTGAGGGAGGAGTCTCAGTTTAGGGCCTAGTGATCCAGGTTTGGATTGCGGTAAAGCCTGAGAGTCTGGTCTCAGTTTAGGCCCTAGTGATCTAGTATTGCATTGCGGTAAAGCCTGAGAAACAAGGAGACGGAAAATTCCTCAAGGATAGTGATGGATTCCGGATGGCATTCCAAGTTTAGTTTGGTTGTGATCGGAGCACTAGTTTTGGTGTGATCATGGTTTGATGAGGGTGGAGGTGGTTTAACCTCTAGATTCCCTTGGTTTTTCTTGGATTAGTTATTCTATGAGATCCCACATTCATGCTTGGAATATGGCACAGGGGTGACTGGTTGAAAGAAATATTTGGTTCAACCATGTCTATGGTCCAGTGGTACGTGGAAGTCCCGAACCTGGTCGAAGTTTCCTATGATTAAGAAAAGCTAAGTTCTCTTACTTTTGCACTTGTTTATATATGGATTTACTGGTTGTCATATCTCTCATATTTACATGGTTTTATGCTAGTTATAAGCTTGGTTAAATGACTGGTTCATGTTATGGTTATTTCATGTATTTAATTGTAATTGTTAAATGGATGAATGTAAGACCTAATTGATGATATAATAGTTCAATGGAGAAAGTAGTGATCCTTCTGGTTATGTTTCATAATTTCTTTTAGTCATTTATGTTATGTCATGCTTCTTGGACCTGTAGGTTGCATTGATGCCAAGTGTTTGATAGAATGTCAGTCTCGGTTGGGGATGCTTAGGCCTAGTCCTGAGGTTGATTTTTGATTTGTTTATATTGTCATCATGTCTTTGATGGATTCTTAACGTTATAACAAGTTCTGGGCAGAGGCCGGGATTCTAGGGTAGAAAAGTGTCTCAAATCACTGGGACGCTGACATAGGTCCTCATGCCCAATATCTGTTGTGGTGGACCCAAATCATTCATTGCAAACTTGCTGCCCAAATCCTTCTTCAACCTATTGATCATATTCTTATCATGCTCAACAATCAACATGTCATCCACATATAACAATAATGTGATATACTTTACTTGATCATACCTCTTGGTATAGACACAATGGCCAACTTCCAACTTGTGAAAACCATGTTCCAACATCAGTGAATCAAAGTTATTGTACCATTGTCGAGGTGCCAGTTTCAACCCATAAAGACTCTTCTTCAACCTACAAACAAGGTCTTCTTTTATTTTTTCTATGAAGCCTTCTCGTTGCTCCATATAAATTTCTTCCTCTAATTCACCATGAAGGAAAGAAGTTTTTACATCTAGCTGTTCACATTCTAAGTCTAAAGTAGCGAAAAGACCAAGAATGACTCTAATGGATGACATCTTAACAATAGGTGAGAAAATTTCAGTGAAGTAAATACCTTCTTTTTGGGCAAATCCTTTCACCACCAGCCTTTCTTTATACCTCTCCTTCTTTTCGTCACCTTCATGATTAATCCTATAAACCCATTTTTTTTGTAGATATTTTCTACCCTTTGGGAGCTTTATCAACTCCCAAGTTTTATTTTCTAGAAAAGAGTTCATTTATTCTTCCATTTCTTTCTTCCATTCTTTACTGTGCTCAACTTTACAAGCTTCTTGAAAATAATCAGGCTCACCTTCATCAGTCAATAGTATATAGTTTGAAGGAGGATAACTTTGTGAATGTGTATGAGGCCTAGAATATCTGTGAACCAACTGTGGTGGTGGATTATCAGGTTGAATCTCCTATAAAGGTTCCGGCAAGATTCCTTCATCTTTGTGTCCATCATTTTCCACTTGTTTTTCTTCCTACTCTTGAATTTATTGTTCATTTTCTTGCATTGGTGGGATGTCTTCCTACTGATCTTCAAACCTGTTAATAACTTTCTTGACCTCCGGCTCACCTACAATCCTCGTAAACATTTCTGACTCATTAAATATAACATCCCCGCTTCTAATAATTTTATGTTTGACTGGATCCCATAGACGATAACCAAATTATTCATTTGCATATCTGAGGAAAATGCATTTCACAGATTTATCATCTAGCTTAGTTGTATTTTATTTGGGAATATGTAGACATTATTTACATCCAAAGATTTTCAAGTGATAATAATTCAACTTCTTACCAATCCAAACTTCTTCAGGGATGCAACTATCCAAGACTCTACTTGGAGATTGATTTACAAGATATCAAGTTGTCCTTACAACTTCTGCCCAAAATTGCTCATCCAAACCAAAATTGGACAACATACTTCTCACATTTTCCATAATAGTGCGATTCATCCTTTCTGCGACAACATTTTGTTGAGGAGTACCATGCACAGTCTTCTCATGCTTTATGCCAAACTTGTTACAATATTCCTTGAATTAATTTGAGCAATATTCTCCACCATTATCTGTTCTCAAACACTTGAAAATTTGTTAATTTCTCTTTCAACAACAACATGGAATTTTTGAAATATTTCAAATACTTCACTTTTACTTTTCATAGGGTAGGCCCAAACCTTCCTGGATGCATCATCTATAAATGTTACAAAATATGATGCTTCTCTTTATGACTTGATGTTAACAGGCCCAGACACATCTGAGTGTATCAATTCTAACACATTTTTCTTTCTGGCATGGCCACCTCTAAGGAATGAAATCCTTCTTTGTCTACCATATATACAATTCTCGCAAAGATCCAGATTATAGGATTTCAAACTTGGTAATAATTTTTTACCAACAAGGAATTTTAAGCCTTTCTCGCTCATGTGACCCAAGCACTTATGCCACAAATATGCTAAATTTCCTTCTTTTGTGACAGAAGCCAAATCTTATTTCCCTATCATTGCATTCAATGTATATAATGTTCCTGTCTTGGGTCCTCTGGCCACGACCAATGCTCCTTTGCTAATTTTCCAGCATCCTTTTCCAAAGCTTTTGGAATATCCTTCATCATCCAGTTGTCCCATAGAGATCAAACTCATGCGCATTTCTAGTACATGCCTGACCTATTTCAACAATATGTCTTGGCCATCCTTCATCTTGATCTGGACATCTCCCACTCCAACAATACTGCAAAAGTGATTATTCCCCAAATGCACTCTACCATAATCACCAAGATTATATGCAACAAAACTATCTTTGCATGGGGTTACATGATGAGATGGCCCAGAGTCAAGGATCTAATCAAAGCTACTGCTAGATGTATATAAACATGCATCTTCTACTGAAACAGTAAATAACACATCACCATCTGTGACTACAACAATAGTCTCACATTCATCTGTGACTACTTGTGATTTGTATTGGCCGGTCACTGATCCTTTTGTCCTTTCTTCCAGATTTGACATTCTTTCTTCATGTGCCCGGGTTTGCCACAATGAAAAAAAATGAGCCTTCCCCTCCTTGATTTTGATCTGCCTCTCAATCTTGATCGCCCTTGTCATCCCCGATCAATTCTCCTATCATGATCAACTAGAGCTAGAGTTTCCCCTCCCTAGTTTTCCACAATTGACTTGCGTCGCAGCTCCTCATTCATCAAATTGTTAATGACATCATCAAACTTCACGCCTCTGCAGGTGTTGAAGTACTCTTAGCTATAATTAAATTTTCCCAGTTGTCTGGCATATAACACATTAACAAAATGGCTCTAATTTCATCATCTAGTATGATTTTAATAGAGGCAAGCTGACTAGTAATAATATTGAATTCATTCAAGTGCTCTGCAAATGAAGCACCCTCCTTCATCTTGAGATTGTAAAGCTTCTTCATTAAGAACACTTTGTTTTATTTCGTGTTCTTCTCATATAGGTCATGGAGCTTCTTCCATAATCCTTTTGACATCTTTTCTCTGGACACATTAAAATACACATTCTTTGCTAGATATTGGTGGGTTGTCACAATTGCCTTTCTATCTAGCTTATTCCATTACTCATCTTTCATCGATGAGGGTTTCTTTGTTACACCCTAAATCAGAAAATACTGATCCTTGAAAATCAGTATATCCTCCATCTGTGATTTCCATAGGGAAAAATTAGCCCTACTCAACTTCTCCATGTCAATTATTGTTGTCTCCATTCTCAATAAAATTCACACCCACAAAAATCAAGTTACCCCTTACAAAATAAAAATTTTGATCTCCTTTAAAAATTATTAATTTTCACATAATACATAAACCAATAATATCCTTCCTTTTTTTTTTGTTTTTTTTATATAATAAAAAAAGGAAGGATATTATTGGTTTATGTATTATATGTGAAAAATAATAATTTTTCAAGGAGATCAAAAGTTTTATTTTGTAAGTGGTAACTTGATTTTTGTGGGTGTGAATTTTATTGAGAATGGATAAAACAATAACTGACATGGAGAAGTTGATCGGGGCTAATTTTTCCCTATGGAAACCGCAGATGGAGGATATATTGATTTTGAAGGATCAGTGTTTGTCGATTGAGGGTGTAATAAAGAAACCTTCATCGATGACATATGAGGAATGGAATAAGCTAGACAGAAAGGCGATTACAACAATCCACCAATATCTAGCAAAGAATGTGTATTTTAATGTGTCTGGAGATAGGTGCCGAGGAGCACAGACAACATAAGACAAGAGACAACAGATCACAAAAAAGAATGAAAAACATAAAACACAAGCTTTTCATTACTGGAACGCCTTGGCTTGGCTTGGATTCTAAAGCTTAGGAAAATAAAAATTTATAGATGAGCACAAAGCTTATAGGACTTAGCTACGTGTGAAATTCAAGTGTGTTAGGTTCGACTGCAGACAACGTCGGTCGTGGACGGCGATAACTTTTGGCGTAGGCGGCGGTCGACACCAGATGGTGTTGTCAGCAGTTGGCACCGACATATTCATTGTGGATTCATATTTAACACGATAATTACAACTCTATGATTGTTGGACCTAGGAAATGGATTATATGAGTCAAATAATTAAAGGCCTAGCTATTAATATTTTCATTAGTGTTAAAAAACACTCAAATAATTAAAATTCCCAAATGAATAAGACAAGTACACATAATAATCATAGTATCCTTTCGAAGGTAAAATAAAATGCCTCTACATAGTCTTCCTCTACCCATAGTTGGGCCTCCTCTTCATAATCTATGAAAGACTCCACATAAACTGTTGAGCGAGTAATCCACCATTCTTGAAGAAATGGATTGACTCCACATAAAAAATTAAGTGAGTAATCCACCATTCCCGAATAATTGGATGGAATGCATCACTCAAAATTATAAAAGGTTTGTCCTCTCCATGTTCCTTTCCATGCCCTTAACTGTTTAGACTTCACCTCAATCCAGGATGGAGCACCTCACTATCTCATCTCTTATCTCTTGAATTCAAAACCTTTTCTCTCTTGTACTCTTTCGTTGTGTTTACATCACCATTGTCAATATATGGAAGTGACTGATATTGATATTTTGTTACTGTGCAAGCAATAACATGAACAACTTCATGACCATCAAATATTGAAATATTGGACCCACAATTCTTTTAGTGAATGAAGAGTGCCCATTGCAAAGAGCAATGAAAAATGTCCATTGAAAAGAGCATCCATAATCAAGAACCCGAAAGTAAAGTATGGATGCTAAATAATAATATGACAACCTCATTAACTTGTGAGATGAATACAACATTGAGATTGCTGAAAAATTGATAACAATTCATGGTGACTTCTAATTTTGAAACCATATACACTTTTAATGTGTTTTTGAGAAAAGACTAATTATTGGAAGCTCGTGGAACTGACTTGGAATAAGAGCTCCATTTTTAAACTTGAAAAAATCTGTAGAGTATAAAAAATTGAATAATACATACAGGGAATATATATAATCTTAAGAGGTCGAAAAAATTGTATAATAGGTAGCAACTTCATAACATAAATCTTCATACTTCTCAATGTAAGCTAAAGCCCAAAATGATATAGTTGAAAAGTGCCACTGGCATCACTTGTACTCAATCCAATTTTCATAAAATTTAAAATATCATATATAAAATGGAAATTCAATACAATATAGATTAATTAGTCAAACTCTAGCATGGTCCATGAAATCAATTCATTTGTTCTTAATTCATGGCTGAATCTTTATACACTATTACACTAAGGGCACTTTTAAGACATTTTTTAGGACAAAAGAAATCTTTTGTCTTAAAAAGTTACTTTTTATTTTAGTTATTTTACATTAAAATTTAATATCAATTGAATTGTCTTAAATATAAAATTTAAGACAAAAACTGTTTGAGATACAAATATTTTAAGAAAACACATTATATTTAAGACAAAACTTTATATTTGAGACAAAAACATTTTAAGACAAAACTTTATATTTGAGACAAAAACATTTTAAGACAACTTTATATTTGAGACAAAAATATATTAAGACAAAAATTTATATTTAAGACAAAAATAGTTTGAGACAAAAATATTTTAAGACAAAACTTTATATTTAAGATTTGAGACAAAGATATTTTAAGACAAAACTTTATATTTAAGACAATGGCCACTTAAGACAATGGAAATTAAGATGAAACTCATTTAAGATAGTTAACAATTAATGCAAAACCATATCAATTTAAGACAATATTATCTAACACCTACAAAATTGACTCTAACAGTGCGCCTTAAGTGCACCAGCTTGTCGGCTACTATTGTCTCGCGCCTATATAGAGGCTGTTATTTCACTTACCATTCATGTTATCTTATATAGAGACAACAATTTGTTGGGCTCTTGATTTTGTGGGAGTAGCCAACTCTGAAGAACGTGATAACTTTTCCTGGAAATATTTCTCGGACATCAATTCCTCTTTTGTCCCTTTGATCTTTGTTGATATGATTAGAGAAAACTTGTCTGTCATTACATTCGAGAAGTTTTCATATAGATTTTGTTAGCATTAAGTTTATACTTTCAAAAAAGGGACAAAATGTTTTGAAAATCAATTAAGATTTTTATTACAAGCAAAATGGGCTTATGTGTAAGACTAGGTAAAATTTTGGTGTGAAAAGGTGGCATAAGAGTTTAAAAAGCATGTTAAGAAAGTTGTTTATGTCATGCCAATTTTTTTTACCCAAGGCTTGTACTGATCGGATGCTAAAAACAGGTGGTGCTATGAAATATTTTCGTAGTGCACTACGAAATATTTTCGTAGCATCTACAAAATTTTGAAAAAAAAAAGTTTCATAACTATCACTTGGGTCAATTTAAACGCTTTAAAAGTTTTTGATTAAATTTAAACTATGATATGACTTGATGTGATGATTTGAGGTGATTTCAAAATGTTAAAAAGGGTTTGGAGAGAAGGACATTTAAAACAATAATTGTGTGCAAATCAACCATTTCCATCAAACCTAGGTGACTGGCTGGCAACAGACAATGAAATTGTTAGCAGTTTTTGACAGCGTGTGGTAGAGTGCTTAGTTTTTCTCAGTTAAGAAATTGGAAAGTCAGGTCATTTGAGACGATTTGAACTAGAGGGAGTATGGTTCGAGGTATGTGATGAAGTTGCACCTTTATTTAGAAATGTAGGATGGGAGCCGATTTTCCAACGATTTGATGGTTACAATTTGAGTTGGTGTTATGATTTTATTCACTCTTTTGATGGAAACATAGCTCAGATAAGAGGAATGGAGTCCACAGTCACTAAAGATTCAATAAAAAATCCACGGGGTTTCCTACTGAGGGTGAGAAGTGGTTCGATAAATGAATGATGCAAAATGTGGATCTCAACTTCTTCCTAAAAGGAGAATATCATAACCCTAATTGGAGCATGGGAATCCCTCAAAATATGTTGAAGTTTGAATGGTCTAACGTTATAAATATTGTGCAACTCTTTTTTACATGTGAAGGCAGGTATTCCAAAATCTACCTTTACTACATGATGTTCTTATGTCATTTAGCTAGTTTTGGAAATATGAGTTTACCTTATTTCTTACATCAAAGTCTGTTTAAAATGTCCACAAGTCCAGAACCAAATAAGAACTATCACCTCATGATATATGTCACCATGGCTTGATTAAGATACTGTATATACATGAGTTAGATAAGAAAATACAAACCCTGAGGAAGAGGACATGGAGAAACCCTGCACCTAGAATACCAAGAAAGGGTAAGTCTAAAAATCTTGTTGAAACCTTAGCCCTCGAAACAGAGGTTGAATCTATTCATGTGCCTGTTGAGAAAAACCTTGTAAAGGAACAAAAGATTAAGGTCCATGAAAAGAGAACAAGAAGACAAAAGACACAAATGTTAGAAAAAGGGGAAGTAAAGCATCAAGCAAAAAAAAGTGAGAAAGGAAAGCATAGTATGGAAATAGGGGATGAACACACAAAAACAGAGCCTAGGCTTTTCCATAGGAAACCCCATACTCGTCCTACAAATACATTAAGATTGATTTTTAAGGCAAAGTTTAATCCTAAGCTAAAGGAACCATTTATAATTGACGAACAAGAGAATGTGAAGTCTTCAAAGGGAAAGAAAAAGGATAGAGAACAAGGGAAAACAAAGTATGCAAGTAGGAAAGGGAAAGGGGCTCTAAAAGCTAGCAAAACTATACAAAAGGGTAATAAAAGGATGATAAGAAGTCAAGACAAGTTAAACCTCCTTACTGAGGCTATGGAATTTATGGAAGAATGATCAAGTTAAGTCTTTTGTGCGTAACTAAACCTTTATGCATTGTGTGGCTTGGATTTTTGTGTGACTTTTGCATCTGGAGGAGGAAATATGTGGAAATTGAGCCCTAAATCTCCTCTCGATGTATCCAGGTTAAGTAGTGTGATGGAAATATTGGGTATCCACCCTCGATGTATCCATGTTGAGAAACATGATGGAGAGATTGGGGATTTGACCTCCATATTTCAACATTGATGCTCTCATGGTCGATATCTATGATAAAGTCATCAAAAATGAGTGCAATTTGTCAAAGATCGCCAAGGAGACCACAAATCTCAAACAAAGGATCGTTTCCATTATTTTAAGTGGCAAATGGGATGAATTGAAGCCCAATTCCTGCAATGTGGTTAAGGTTTGGGGACATCACACCTATGTTTCCACTACGGAGAAGATGAAATTTGGTTACCATGTATGGCAATGACACAACCATATTATTCTTTACAATTAGGAAAAGGGTTTTCACCTTGAATACATATATGGCAATGATTTCTAGTGCCTTGGGGCAGACGAAAATGTGAGGCTAAGAAGGATGCCCAAAATTCGGTTTTGAGGGAGTAGATGGAGAAAGTCGATGAGGTCAATGCTGAGATTTTGTGCAAAAACATTCATCTAGCCTCCAATCGTTGAATTGAAATGTTTATTTTGGCCATGGATGTCTAGTAAGGGTTTATATATATCATCGGTTTGTCTACTAAGGTTTATTTCAAGTTTTTCTGCTAGGGTTTTCAATTGGAAGATGCTTTAGATGGAAATGCTCCATGGAAATTGTTAAATAAGAGAAACCCTGCTACTTAAACCCTTGAGGTTTAAACATTTTCCTATGCTTGTAAGCTTCATTATCTTCATTGATCCTAAGGAGGAGGATATGGAGAGAGAGAGAGTGTATTAGAGGTGATTCACAAAGATGTTGTGTCGACTCAGATAGTCTTTCTTTATATGAAAATATGATGGATGTCGAGGCTAAGGCCAAGGTGGATGATTTGGAGAATATACCACTAAATAATCAATGTGCTAGTTCTGGAGTGGAAACCCCCTAATTTCAAATCTCAGGATGCCACATCTCCTCTGAATGCAGGTATATATGATTGTGTATCAATGTTTAGATTGTTGGGTTTTAAAATTAATGACATGTCAGATAAATCGGTTCCACGTCTAGTTCGGCTCAAGCGGAGTGTTGTTCAACAAAACTTTGTTGTGGAGAAAATTATCTGGTTAAAACTATTGACATTCATGATTTATAATCCATTTTCAACAAAAAGTCCTACCCTCTCTACAACCCTAGAAAATCAGCCTGCACTTTTTATCCTTAAACTCCCAGTTTTAATGGCCCACCTTAGCTAGAATGCTTGTGTTTTTTTGGACCTAGTGAGACTCAAGATTGGTTAATTCTAATTTGAAGTAGCATGCATTTTTCTATTCTAAAAATTGCCTATTTTTAAATCAAAATTTTAGCAGTTCCACACTATTTAAAAGGCTTGCACCCTTGCTTGCACCTGCTCCTACAGTAGCATGAAATTACGCTCCTACAACACTCCCCTATTGAAAACTTGACCCATCTGACCCTACCTCTCTATGGGTTGAGTAATTTTAGATTGGAATATTATTATCGGATTAATACGAGCTTGAATGGATAAAATACTATACTCATGAGATGGGAACAATCAAGTTATATTTTCATTCAAAATCAGGCCTTCTTACAAATATATGAATGAAGAGGAGAAGGATGTATGTAAATTCTTCCTTTTATTTATTGTAAACACTAAAGTACTTAATATACTATGTATTTATGTAAAGTAAATGTTAGTTACTAATAAATGACCATTATTAATAATCACTATAGCATCCTCCCTTAATGGTGTTTCTAGAAAATACACCAAACTTGTCTCAAAATTTGACAAATTTATCTGGACCAAGTGGCTTGGTGAAATTGTCTGCAGTCTATTGTTCTGTGGTGCAATATTGAAGTTGAACCTCTTCATTTTCTACAAGATGTATGATGAAATGAAAATGTACATCAATGTGTTTGGTGCACTCACAAAACAATGGATTCTTTACTAATTTTAGAACACTTAAATTGTGACATAAAAGAATTATTGGCTTGGTTTGTTCATGCATCAAGTCTGCAACTATTCTTTTAAGCCAAATTATTGCACATGTTCCTTTTATTGTTTCCCTATGTTCTGCCTCCATAGAAGAAAGTGAAACCACATGTTTCTCACTAACCCATAAAATTGTGTCCCTTCCAATACTAAACTCATATCAAGTTATTGATTTTCGATTATTTATTGATCCCACACAATTAGAATTTGTATAACTAGTTAAATGAAATGCATCACTTTCACCATATAGTAATCCAAAACCTATTGTACTTTTATCATATTTCAAATCACTTTTTATTGCTATCCAATGTTCTACTTCAGGGTCTATGAGAAACCTGGATATGTAGTTGATTGGAAAAATCAGACATGTCCCAATGATTGTAAGATAAATCAAACTTCCCACAAGTTGCCTATAAATTGTCTCATTTGTTGATTTTGAGTCTACTTTAGTTGAAAGTTTAAACTTCTCCATTTATGTATGTATTTTTACAATCAATAATATTGTATTTGTCTAGTAGACCTTTTTCATGCTTAGTTTGTAAAGTAAAAACACATTTGTTACTATGCCAAACTTCAACATCTAAGCAATGTTAGAGGAGGCCTAAATATGTAATTTCAAAAGTCGAATGTGATTCATTTTTATCTTGGTAATTGGTCCGGCCTCACTACCTATGATGACAATGTCATCTACATATATCACTAATATATCTATGTATTATCCTCACTTCTAATGTAGAGATTTTAATCAAAAAATCTTATTCTCAATCTGTTATCCTACAAATGTTTGTCAATTTTGATGTACCAAGCTCTTGGTGCTTATTTGGGACCATAAAGAGCCTTACCCAATATACATACCATATGTTCCTTTATAGGAACCTAGAAACCTTGAGGTCGACACATATAAACCTATGCCTTCAAAATATCATTGAGGAAGGTGTTAGAATATAATTCTTACATGTGTAATAAGTCACATTAGTGACTTAGGCTAAAAGATAGGCCTTTTGGTTATTATTAGCTTTTAGAGTTTTGGGAAAATATCACCTCCCAAATTCTATATAATAGAAGTGAATCTTGTTGTAACTGTTTGGTCAATTTAGTGTGATCATAATTGCTATTTAGAATGTCAATCCGGGATTCGTAAACTGACAAAGCGAAGTGTACTATATGTACTAGATAACCATTTCCTTAATCTTTTGTCGTTTTTGAGTTTTTTTCTTAGTTTGTTTTTAGATTTATCTTTCCCTAATGTGTGATGGCGAAAATGAAAGTAAAGTATGGAGTATGAGTGATGATGGTGGTTTCTACAGTAATTTCTCAAACTTGAAAGTGCTCAAGAAGAAAGCTTTAAAACAACTAAACTGAAATCAATTCTTAAAAGAAAGTAAATGCATCAAACAGTGAACTAATGACAATGGCCCAATATCCTTGCTGCTGAAATGAAAAGAAAGTAAAAAGTGAACTTAAAACAACTCAAAGCAAAGCAACTAATTCACACTACTTAAACTCTTCAGATCCTTTACCCTTCAGCTCAATCTACCTTGTGGGAAGAAATCATGAACAAGTCAAGCAATATGATATCTAAATGGCAAGAAATTAAATTGCATAAAAGAAACTAGTCACACTACTTTAACTCTTCTGGTCCTTTACCCTTCAGCTCAATCTACCTTGTGGGAAGAAACCATGAATAAGTTTAAGCAATATGATAACTAAATTGCAGAAAGGAAACTAATCACACTACTTCAGCTCTTCTGATCATTTACCCTTCAGCTCAATCTACCTTGTGGGAAGCAATCATGAATAAGTTTAAGCAACATGATAACTAAATCACACTACAGTTAGTCATATTCTGATTTCTTGCTAATAGAGTCACCTGACTATAGAAAGAAACCATAAACTGATGAGCAGTATGATATCCAAATAACAGAAAAATAAATAAGCAAATCATAATTTTAAAAGACAGTGCTGGAATTAAACTTCAGAAAATGAAAGTTAGCAGGAAGGACAAGATGATCTCATATGTCAATAGTTATCAAAAAGATGAAGTAAGTGGAAAAAGAAGGCTGAGAGGGTGTATAGGAAGGTGCAGGTTTGAGGTGCCAAAATGTTTGGTCAATTTAGTGTGATCTAAATTTCTATTTAGAATGTCAATCCGGGATTCGTAAACTGACGAAGCGAAGTGTACTATATGTACTAGATAACCATTTCCTTAATCTTTTGTCGTTTTTGAGTTTTTTTTAGTTTGTTTTTAGATTTATCTTTCCCTAATGTGTGATGGCGAAAATGAAAGTGAAGTATGGAGTATGAGTGATGATGGTGGTTTCTACAGTGATTTCTCAAACTTGAAAGTGCTCAAGAAGAAAGCTTTAAAACAACTAAACTGAAATCAATTCTTAAGAGAAAGTAAATGCACCAAACAATGAACTAATGACAATGGCCCAGTATCCTTGCTGCTGAAATGAAAAGAAAGTAAAAACTGAACTTAAAACAACTCAAAGCAAAGCAACTAATTCACACTACTTAAACTCTTCAGATCCTTTACCCTTCAGCTCAATCTACCTTGTGGGTAGCAATCCTGAACAAGTCAAGCAATATGATATCTAAATGGCAAGAAATTAAATTGCATAAAAGAAACTAGTCACACTACTTTAACTCTTCTAGTCCTTTACCCTTCAGCTCAATCTACCTTGTGGGAAGCAACCATGAATAAGTTTAAGAAATATGATAACTAAATTGCAAGAAATTAAATTGCAGAAAGGAAACTAATCACACTACTTCAACTCTTCTGATCCTTTACCCTTCATCTCAATCTACCTTGTGGGAAGCAATCATGAATAAGTTTAAGCAACATGATAACTAAATCACACTACAGTTAGTCATATTCTGATTTCTTGCTAATAGAGTCACTTGACTATAGAAAGAAACCATAAACTGATGAGCAGTATGATATCCAAATAACAGAAAAATAAATAAGCAAATCACAACTTAAAAAGATAGTGCTGGAATTAAACTTCAGAAAATGAAAGTTAGCAGGAAGGACAAGATGATCTCATATGTCAATAGTTATCAAAAAGATGAAAATTTGCCCGGGCTGCCTAAGAAAACCTGCAGAAAAGCACTGATCAGTTGACAGCTATAAGAAAACAGAGGTGAAAATATAAACAGCAGTGAGTTAAGAAACATCAAACAGCGTGTTATGTACAAGCTAAAGATTATGAAAGCAAAAACATAATAAAACCAAATGAAAACTTTACAAGGCTTCAGCGCGCAGGGGCCCTCTGCCACTTCAGCCAGTCAACGAGTAATCACACGAATGAACTCAGAAAAGTCTTCTCATGTATTAAAGCAGCAACATATATAAAACAGTGGGGTGATAACAACAACAGTTCGGAAATTACATATCAAAAAGCTTCTGTACAACGTCCATCGACGCGTTATTTATAATGACAAAATGCTGAAACTAACTAACTAACTCCTACGCTATTGACTGTGTTGCCAAAGACACGTAGATCCCTTCAGCCGAGATCTAGCGTAACTGTCATCATGTTTATTAAATCTCCGGAGTGGTAGCTGTTGGATTCAGGTTACGGGAATGATCTCCAGGTGTGCCGGTGTCTTCGTGAGCTGAGGACTGTGCCACGTAACGTTCACGTGCTCAAAACAGAGACGTGCCACCGCTGGACTCCTTGGTTGGCTTTACCTTTGACCCTCGTTGACCGTGACCTTCCATGGATGATTTGGCTGATTTGAAGGGACACGTTCCATGTATCCGTCACCTGGAGCTTGCCCATGTGGCTCGTTTCTTCATGGGACACCTGTAGCACAGCTTTTAACAAAATAGCTGCGGAATCCTGTGCTAGCTGCGGAAACCTGTGCTGGCTGCGGAAACTGACAAGTTTCCGCAGCTGCATGAACAAAAAAACTAAACCAAACAACAGTCATAAGCATAGTGATAAAACCATGTAAAAATCTCTTTTTAGACTATAATGCAATGATTTAACAGCTGGGTAGATGAAGTAAGTGGAAAAAGAAGGCTGAGAGGGTGTATAGGAAGGTGCAGGTTTGAGGCTCAACATACCCCCACTGTGAAGGTGTTGCATGTCCTCATGCAACCAAAATTTAGTTATTTCCCTCTAATCCATATGTTCTGATGCTTCTGCAAGGACATCTAGCCCTCTTTTCTTCTTCTTTGATGCTAACATCATCCTTGGCTTCCTGACTAGACATTTGAACTTGAGGTTAATCAATGCTCTGCTTAACTTTTTGCACTTCTTCTTCAATTTTCTGTTTTTCTTTTGCCACAGTCCTAAATGGAGCATAGTGTTATCATGGACAATCTTGTCTACTTTACTCTGCTCTTTGAGTGCTTCATTTTCCTGTATGATATGCCTATTTAGGACTTCTAACTCAAACACTTCCTGTTTCAAAGACTGAACTTGTGCATCAAGTGGCAGAGAGGTACTCGGTCCTGCAGCTGATTGTTCTAAGGTTTCCAGGTAGTTGTATACCTCTTGCTGGTTAGAATCTACCTCAGGTGTCTTTCTCGGCCTAAACTCAAAATCTGGTGGAGGAGGAATGTTCTCTCTTTCCGGCCGAAAAGGGCTTTCCTCACGTGGAGGACTTGATTCAATGCTTGGCTGAGCTGGGGATTTCTCAAGCGTATCTTCACCTAAATCAATAAAGTGAGATTGTTTTTCTTTGGTTTTATTCCCCTTCCCTTTTAGCCTAGTGCTCCTTCTTAAGTATGAACTAGTACTCTTCTCTTGTGCACTTTGTTTTCCTTTTTGCTTTTTATTGGTTATGGCAGCAGCTTGAAGATCTATTAATCTTTCTGACAGAGGCTGATAATCCTCTTCTATGGATTGCTCAGGGGATGGATAGACTTCTTGGATGGTTCTTTTGCCTTTTTCCTTCTTCTGTTTCTTACTTTTAGCTCTATCTTCTTCTTCCTTTTGGACAGTTTCTTGAGTTTCTATTGTAGGGGAGTCTTGGACTGTAATGTTCTTTTGTTTCCTCCTACTTTTCTTTGGAATCTTTGATGGACTGCTTCCAGAGGCCTCAGACGGCTCTTGGAAGTAGTTTCTTGTCAAAAATTGCTCCCAAGTATCTTTATTTTTCTTTAACTGGTCCTCAATAAGAATTTTTATGAGCCCATGATGGTAGAGATGAGGTTCAATATTGCCTACATGTTTTTGAACTGTAGAACTCATCTTTTTCAAACTTGATAGCAGAAAATGAGGCAAATTAAGAGTGTGATCGTCTATGAAATTCATCATCAGTCTGACATGATACATATACATAGAGCCAAAACGACCTTCACACGTGATAAATTTCTGGATGACTAACAGTAGACTAGACCATTCCTCTTTTAGTACATGAACAGGGATGCCTCTTGTAAATATGGTGGTATCCATACCTTGATTTGTAGCATGGTTCTCTAGATTTGATCGTCCACACTTCTATTTTAAACCACCTTTCACCTTCTTGAGGTAGGCCCGTGGCAGCTGCTACTGTGGCCCCAGTCACTGTGAATTTCAAGTCTCCAACCTCCACTGTTTGTCCGTTAAAATACCTCGCAAACGCTTTGGTCACCTCCTTGTTATGGCCTTTAAACTTCTGGATGAATCTTAGCCATCTGGCTTTCTTCAGCAATTCCTTAACTTGAGGATAACCCTCCAAGTATTTCGGTCCTTCCGGCTCAGCTCTCAGCAATTTTCCCATCCTCTGTTTTAAATTCCACTGAAAGTTCTTCTGCGTGTGAGGGTTAAGGAAAAATAACCCTGCCACAGGGTTTAGGATAGACTGTAATGACTGCAGTCAGGGTTTAGGCTGACTGTAGTGACTGCAATCAGGGTTTAGAGCAAACTGTAGTGACTGCAGTCGGAAATGGAGAACAGTGAATGGAAATACCCGAATTACAGGAGGAACAGTGGGTGAGCAGCGGTAAACGAGTTCATGAAATGAAATGTGGATGCATGCGAGGAGTATGGTATAAGTGGAGTGTGAGTGGAGTAACGGCAGGATTCTTTCAAGTCGGATGACTGCGTATGAGATTTTACACGTCTCAATAAACGGCTGCGGAAATTACGGCTGGGAAGAGCCATAACACAATAGGTCACGTCTCAAGAGTAAGGGTAATAAATGGAAGTGCAGTCATACTTGAGTTTAAACTCGGAGTAATCATGAGACCGTTAGGGAAATGAATGCGAGGTGTATGGAGTGATATCGTGGAATAAGAGTGATAGTGGGGTTAACGTATCAAATCATTGCACATAGGAGAACCCGTTATGGTTTAATAACTATACGTAATTATGACTTGAATTGTTATTTGATAAAGATTTTTGATCATACCTTTGGAAACTTTGTCAATTCTTGCTCAAGGTTTCTAACCAGTTGCTCTTATTTGATATCTTGGAAATGCCCCATGTCTTTAGCTCAATTACACCTGCATTTCATGAATATGGCACTAACAGTTGACTGTATTTTTGAAAACAGAGTGATGTTGGTTGCGGAAATCATTTTTGGCTGCGGAAACGGTTTCTGGCTGCGGAAACGGTTTCCCAGCTGCGGAAACTGAGACAGCATCCACTTGTCTGCACAAAGATAGTTAGAAAAGAACTAACTGAATGAAAATAGTCCTGAAAGGGACTTTTATTGATGAAATGAAATGGAATGAGTGGAATGAAGTGGAAGTGAAGTGGAATGGAGTGAAATGGAGATGAAAATGAGATGGAGGCGAAGTGAAATGACAAGTGAGATGAAGTGAAGATCGAAAGAGAAGGAGAGGAGATTTTTGTTTTTGGAAAATATAGAGTGTCAGGTGTCCCTAATTTTCACTCTACATTTTCTGCATAAGACCGCCAATCTGCGATTGGTTTTCAGGCTTATACACATTTTTTTTTTTCAAAAACTGAAGGAAACAAAGATTAGGCTGATGGGGGAGAAGGATTCTTCTCCACCAGCCTCATTGTAGAATTCTCTTGGAACATTTTGACAAACTCCTCTTTTGAAAGTGGCTTATGATAAATTCTCAATCGGTGGCCATTCACAATAAGAGGAGTCTGAAATTCATCAATGGTCTTGATTCTTACTGCTCCATTGTTAAAGACTTTGTCAATCTCATATGGCCCAAGCCAATGAGTCTGAAATTTTCCTTTGAAGTCTTTAAACTTGGAATCAAACAGTAAAGCCCAATCCCCCTCTTGAAACTTTCTCTCTTTGATATATCTGTCATGCCACTTAGCTCTTTGATGTTGAACTAGATCAGTCCTTAAAATTGCATCTTGTCTCATTTCATCTAGCTCATTCAGCTGCTCCATTATGTGCTTTTGGGCTTCTGATAGATTCATCCCCAACTGAACTACCATCTTGAAAGTTTTGACTTGAAACTCAATGGGGAGCAGGACTTCTTTCCCATAAACAAGTTCATAGGGAGAATGTCCTGTTGTGTTCCTCCATGTAGTTCTGTAGGCCCATAAGGCTTCAGGAAGCCTTTCTGCCCAATCTCTTCTATGGAGATGAACAGTTTTGGTGATGATGCTCTCAAGAAATTTGTTTGTAGATTCCACTTGGCCATTTGCTTGCGGATGGTAAGGAGTAGATTTTCTGTGCTTGATTTTGTATTCTTCCATCAGCTTCTCCATCAAGTTAGATGTAAATTGACTTCCCTGATCTGTCACAATTTCTCTTGGGACACCAAAACGAGTAAAAATATCCTCAAAAAGAAATTGAATAACTGAATTTTCAGTGGCAGAAGGCAAAGCTTTGGCTTCTACCCATTTAGTGACATAATCAGTGCAAACCAATATATACTTCTTTTGTCTAGATGGTGGATTAATGGGTCCAATGAAATCTAAAGCCCATTTTTCAAAGTGTTCAATGAGTACCTGTGGTTGTAATGGCATTTCATTTGAAAGAGTCGGTCTCCCAACTCTCTAGCAGCTGTCACACCTTCTGACATATTGTTTTGCATATTTGAAGAGAGAAGGCCAATAATATCCTAAAGAAAGGATTTTATAGGTCGTCCTCTTGTCAGCAAAGTGGCCACCACATGGTTCATCATGACATGCCTTGAGGATGTCAAGCATTTCATCTTCCCGAACACATCTTCCGATCACACAATCTAGCCCTGTCTTAAACAATTCATTAGAAATGAATGAATAATTTGAACTCTCCTGAATAATTTTCCTTTTCTCATTAGGAAATAAGTGTGGAGGTAGCTTCCCTGTAACCAAATAGTTAGAAATATCTGCATACCAAGGAGTCTTAGTAGTTACTGCAAACAAATATTCATCTGGAAACTTATCCTCTACAGGAGAATCTTCGTTAGTATTTTGGATTCTAGACAAGAAATCAGCTACTGTATTTTGTTTCCCTGGTCTATCTAACACAGTAATATTGAATTCTTGTAAAAGTAAAAGCCATCTTGTAACTCTGCCATTAGTAACAGGTTTGTTCATGAGATATCTAATTGCAGAATGATCAGTATGGACAAAAGTTTCATAGCCGGATATATAATGTCTAAACTTGTTGATATCATGAACAACAGCTAAGAACTCTTTCTCAGTCACAGTGTATTTTAACTCAGTGGGAGTCAAATTTTTACTGGTGTAGTAAATGGCATAAGGAACTAAATCCTTTTGACCCAACACAGCTCCTATAGCTGTATCTGAAGCATCTGTAGAAATATGGAAAGGAAGTTTCCAATTTGGCCCTCTCAAAATGGGTGCTTTAGATATTCTTGTTTTCAAAGTTTCAAATGCAGATTGACAATCAGGATCCCATTTGAATTCACAGTCTTTTGTAAGTAATTTGAAGAGTGGAGATGCTATTTTGGTGAAGTTTTCAATAAATCTTCTATAATATCCAGTAAATCCAAAAAAACTTCTAACATCTTTTTGACAATTTGGAATAGGCAACTTGGAGATGACTTCAACTTTTGATCTATCAACTTTAATCCCATCCCCTGATTTATGATGTCCTAAAACAATCCCTTCAATAAACATCATAAAGCATTTCTCATGACTTAAGGAAAGGTTTGTTTCTTTACATCTTATAAGGACTTTTTCCAAATTGTCTAATGCCTCTTCAAATGAATTACCATAAACTATAAAATAATCCATATAAACCTCTACACAATCATGAATTAGATCAGAAAAGACTCCTAGTACTGCCCTTTGAAATGTTGTGGGTGCATTACATAATCCAAAAGGAAGTACTCGGCAAGCAAAAGTTCCCCATGAACAGGTAAATGTGGCCTTGTCCTGATCTTCAGGTGCTACCTGAATCTGATTGTAACCACTAAAACCATCCAAAAATGAGAAATACTTTTTACCTGCTAAAGTATCTAATACCTGATTGATAAAGGGTAAAGGAAAGTGATCCTTCAAAGTTGCTTTGTTCAATTCTTTGTAATCAATGCAAACCCTCCATTTACCATTCTTTTTAGGTACTATAACCAAAGGAGAAACCCACCGGCTATCTGAAATTGGATAAATGAAGTTTACATTAAGTAACTTTTGGAGCTCTTCTTTCACTATCTCCCTAAGGTTTGGATTCATCCTTCTTTGAGGTTGTCTGATTGGTCTACTGTTTTCTTCAATGTAGATGTGATGAATGCAAGTCTTAGGGTCAATACCTTTCATATCGGTATACTCCCATGCAAATGCGGTAGAATGTTTTTGCAAGATTTTGGTTAGCTCTTCCTGTTGTGATTTTTCCAAGTTTTTGTTGATATTCAATGTTTTTCCTGGAAAGATCTCAATGGCGGAACTACCAAACTCTTCCATAGAGAAAAGAGACATTTGTCTAGATGATAGATACTCGATGTCAGAATCCAACTGAAATTGTGTGTGGTCATATTCTGAAGATGTTTCAAAGTTTTCTAATGTGTTCAGAATTTGACTATCTTCACTGATATAAAAAATGGTAAAGACAGGTTGTATAGTATCTTCATCATCAACCCACTCATGATCTCCTATTTCTGTAATTGCTTTTGCTGGAGGATACAGATTGAATTTATTTGTCGAATTACCATCAGAAATATACATATCCCCAGACCTACAACTGATAAAAGCATCAGCTGTGGCTAGCCAAGGTCTTCCTAAAATGAGAGGATGTCCTCCTAAATTACTCTTGGGAGTTAAAATCATGAAATCTACTGGATATTCCCAAGAGTCTAGGGAGACTGAAATGTCTTCTAATACACCATCTAGTTTAATAATTGATCAATCTACAAGTTGCAATAAAGTAGGTGTAAAAAGAAGATTAGGAAGTTTTAGCTGCTCCATAGTCTGTCTACTCATGATATTGATAGCAGCCCCCAAATCAATCAAAGTATTTGGAATTTCTACCCCATTGATATGTGTTTCGACAATTGGACTACTGGGATCTACATACTTCTGCATAGTAATTTTTCCCATCATGATATCTGCAATTTTTCCTACCAGGTGGATTCTTCTTGTATCTCTTGGTTTCCTTCCTGGTCTTTTAAGACTCAACTCCTTTATTGTTTTCGCTAGAATAGGAATCTCTTTAATGGCTTGTAACAAGGGAATCTTGATACAGACATTCTTCAATTCATCTAGAAAATCATAGTCAGGCAACAAGATTTGTTTTTCCACTCCTTTGTCAATTTGTAATCTTTCAGGAAAAGGAGGTGTGGATGAAGATGCAGGTTTCTCAACTATAGGAGTTGTGGGGGTTAACTCTTCTTCTTTTTCTTTTTGAGTGCTTGGGTTTTGAAGAGATGCTTCAGAACCCTTATTGGCTTCAAAAGAATCTTCCTCAGAAATGCTTTGCTTTTGAGCATCTATAGAAGGCTTATCTAGGACTCTACCTGATCTGAGTTGTACATCATTGAGAGGAACAATCATATAGGTAGGAAATTGTTGACCTTCCATCATGTAAGCATTTTGAGGGTTTTTATTATTGGGGTTTGGCAATGGCTGAGAAGGAAGTTGATTTGACTTCTGTTGGAATGGAAGCAAGAGTTGAGAATTTGGATTCTGTTGAGAAGGTTGTTGTTGTTGTGGAAATGGCAATGATAATTGTGGATTTTGATTTGGAAGTTGTGGTGCTTGTTGGTTTTGAAAAGATGGAGGATATTGATAAAATTGAGCAAATCTCCCATAAGGATTTTGCATACCTTGTACCCATGATTGAAAAGGATTTTGAGGTTGGGACCAAGGTTGTTGCCAAGGATTCCAATTTGGTGGGGGTTGAAAGTTCATAGAGTTGTTAAACCCTTGATTTTGCTGCCCCTACCAAGGTCTCCTTGCAACAAAACAGAGAGACTCGATTGTATTTGGATCTTCTTGAAAGACAGATTTGAGCCCAGGAATTGAAGGACAATCCTTGGTCTCATGGTTCTCTGAACAAATTACACATGTTTCTACAACTTTTGCATCCAAGGGGCATTCCCTTAGAGCATGTTTCTTTCTACATTTTGGGCAAAAAATGGCTAAAGCTTCAGCTTCTGCTTTCTATTTATTGTGAATCTTAAGAGTGTCTAGTTACTCACTAAGACTCCCTAAGGTATCAGTTTTGAATTCATCAAGCATGTTGCCAATCTCAGCCCTACTTACTGATCCAGTTGCAGATTTGTTTGCTCTGATGAGAGAAGGATCTCTAGGCCCTTTTTGAGTTTTAGATTTCCCCCTTGAGAGATGGACACATAGCTCTGCTATATCATGAAGTGGAAGTTGAGATATGTCTCCTTTTCCCATCATGTTCAAAATATCTATCCATTCATCTCTAATGGCTTTTAATAGAAGGGCTTTCAAGGTCTCCTCATCTAAGTTACTCATTTTTGCTCTTTTCAGGTTGTATTGAAATCTTTCAAGTAAATCCTCCAAGTTTTCATCTTCTCTTTGCACCATTTTGAATACCTCATCCTTGTGATTGGTGGGCATACAATAGTCCAAGTACCTATCCAAAAATGTTTGTTTCATATCATTCCACGTCCTAATGGATTGAGTGAGTAATCCAATGAAGCATTTCAAAGCTGCTCCTTTCAATGTCGAAGGAAACAGTTTGAGTTTTTGAGAGTCTTCCAGATAATCATAAGTTCGACACACAACCTCAAACTCAAATAGAAATGTTTTAGGGTCCTCATTTCTTAACCCATGAAAGTTTGGGAGGACATATGGTGAGATGTTCTTCATTGTGGCTCGAGAGTCCTCATCGACTATAGGAAATCCGAATGAGTTATCTCCATCCCTATTTCCCCCAATGTTACCTCTACCTCCTCCATTATTTCCTCCTCCTCCTCCTCTACCTCTACCTCTACCGAATCCGGTTGCTCCTTCCTCTCTCATGGTAGTTTCCCCGGAGACTTTAGAGTCCTTTGGTTCCTCTATTAAGGCCGAACGAGAAGGAATTTCTCCCTCTTCTTCTTCAGGTGATTCTACTTCTTCAATTACAATTTGTCTCTCTGTATAAGGAAGGAAAGGATCTCTTCCTAATTCAGATTCAATGGATGGTGTGGGAGAGTCAACTATTGCCTCTTGAATTCCAGGAATCCTAGGGCTAGGAGTGTAAGTTGGAGATGATGGAGGTGTCTCTTGTCTATTCCTTGAAGTAGATGGAGTTGTAAAAATCGAACTCTTGGCTCTAGCTAAAAACCTTCCCCTAGAATCTCTTGCTCTATGCATGTCATTTTTATTTTTCTTCAAGTCAGGCTAATAATTCTCTTTCTAATCTTCCAAGTCACTCTAGGTGCAAGAAGAGAGCATACTCAAGAAATTATTAAACCAATAACTTTCTCTTTTCTGATCCTCCAGATCACACTAAGTGCAAGAGGAGAGCATACTTTGAGAGGTTATCAATTTTCCTTCCTTGAAATTTTGTTGTTGTTTTTTTTTTTTTAAGAAATTGGCTACCTAATTTCACTTCCCTGGCAACGATGCCAAAATGTTTGGTCAATTTAGTGTGATCTAAATTTCTATTTAGAATGTCAATCCGGGATTCATAAACTGACAAAGCGAAGTGTACTATATGTACTAGATAACCATTTCCTTAATCTTTTGTCGTTTTTGAGTTTTTTTTTTAGTTTGTTTTTAGATTTATCTTTCCCTAATGTGTGATGGCGAAAATGAAAGTAAAGTATGGAGTATGAGTGATGATGGTGGTTTCTATAGTGATTTCTCAAACTTGAAAGTGCTCAAGAAGAAAGCTTTAAAACAACTAAACTAAAATCAATTCTTAAGAGAAAGTAAATGCATCAAACAGTGAACTAATGACAATGGCCCAGTATCCTTGCTGCTGAAATGAAAAGAAAGTAAAAACTGAACTTAAAACAACTCAAAGTAGAGCAACTAATTCACACTACTTAAACTCTTCAGGTCCTTTACCCTTCAGCTCAATCTACCTTGTGGGAAGCAATCATGAACAAGTCAAGCAATATGATATCTAAATGGCAAGAAATTAAATTGCATAAAAGAAACTAGTCACACTACTTTAACTCTTCTGGCCCTTTACCCTTCAGCTCAATCTACCTTGTCGGAAGCAACCATGAATAAGTTTAAGCAATATGATAACTAAATTGCAAGAAATTAAATTGCAGAAAGGAAACTAATCACACTACTTCAACTCTTCTGATCCTTTACCCTTCAGCTCAATCTACCTTGTGGGAAGCAATCATGAATAAGTTTAAGCAACATGATAACTAAATCACACTACAGTTAGTCATATTCTGATTTCTTGCTAATAGAGTCACCTGACTATAGAAAGAAACCATAAACTGATGAGCAGTATGATATCCAAAGAACAGAAAAATAAATAAGCAAATCACAACTTAAAAAGATAGTGCTAGAATTAAACTTCAGAAAATGAAAGTTAGCAGGAAGGACAAGATGATCTCATGTGTCAATAGTTATCAAAAAGATGAAAATTTGCCCGGGCTGCCTAAGAAAACCTGCAGAAAAGCACTGATCAGTTGACAGCTATAAGAAAACAGAGGTGAAAATATAAACAACAGTGAGTTAAGAAACATCAAACAACGTGTTATGTACAAGCTAAAGATTATGAAAGTAAAAACATAGTAAAACCAAATGAAAACTTTACAAGGCTTCAGTGCACAGGGTCCCTCTACCACTTCAGCCAGTCAACGAGTAATCACACGAATGAACTCAGAAAAGTCTTCTCATGTATTAAAGCAACAACATATATAAAACAGTGGGGTGATAACAACAACAGTTCGGAAATTACATATCAAAAAGCTTCTGTACAACGTCCATCGACGCGTTATTTATAATGAAAAAATGCTGAAACTAACTAACTAACTCCTACGCTATTGACTATGTTGCCAAAGACACATAGATCCCTTCAGCCGAGATCTAGCGTAACTGTCATCAAGTTTATTAAATCTCCGGAGTGGTAGCTGTTGGATTCAGGTTACGGGAATGATATCCAGGTGTGCCGGTGTCTTCGTGAGCTGAGGACTGTGCCACGTAACGTTCACGTGCTCAAAATAGAGACGTGCCACCGCTGGACTCCTTAGTTGGCTTTACCTTTGACCCTCGTTGACCGTGACCTTCCATGGATGATTTGGCTGATTTGAAGGGACACGTTCCATGTATCCGTCACCTGGAGCTTGCCCATGTGGTTTGTTTCTTCATGGGACACCTGGAGCTTGCCCATGTGGCTCGTTTCTTCATGGGACACCTGTAGCACAACTTTTAACAAAATAGCTGCGGAATCCTGTGCTAGCTGCGGAAACCTGTGCTGGCTGCGGAAACTGACAAGTTTCCGCAGCTGCATGAACAAAAAAACTAAACCAAACAACAGTCATAAGCATAGTGAGAAAACCATGTAAAAAGCTCTTTTTAGACTATAATGCAATGATTTAACAGCTGGGTAGATGAAGTAAGTGGAAAAAGAAGGCTAAGAGGGTGTATAGGAAGGTGTAGGTTTGAGGCTCAACAGTAACTATCTGAATTATTTTGATAATAAAATTTTGTGTTTGTCATGTGCATGTACCCTATCTAGAGTTTCATCAGTAAGTGTAGTCCAATTCATTTTATAATATGGTATCAGAGTAGATGAGTATCCTTCCCTAGCTGCCATTTGAAGGTAGATGTTGTTTGATTAGAGAGATTCTTAAGAGTTGCAGTGTTGACATTTACAAGAGCCAGTGTTCTTACAGATATGAGCCACTATCATTTCATACTGGAGAAGAGACAACAAGGAAGATGTGTCAAGGTTCTATGTGGTATTTATAAATTTGATTAGAGGTGATTCCATTTCATATTATGAAGGATTATGTTGTCACCCTATGAAGGTTCCTTGGGAAATTTATGATTTGAGAGTGGAGTGGTCGAGCTAATGTGTCTGCTGACTCGAAGAAGATGGCGATAGGATAAGTGAGTGTTGGAAAAGTATCCTAAGTGGAATCTGCACCAGTCTAACTAGTTTTCAGATTCATTTCATTTTCTAGCTCAAATCAATGTATTCTTATCATTCCTCACTTTGTCATCCTCCCAACTACCTTAGTCATATTTCTATCATTGTAGTGAATGAGAGTATAATGTTATTGATCTAATGCAGTTTCTATATAGTTGGAGAGCTTGATTATTGTTGTATCAAGAATATGACACTAGGAGGGATTTTCACCATTCTTATGCACCATGTGTAGAGTCTTGATTGTCTTGATCTAATGGTTTTTTTGAATCCCCCACTGGTGCTATCATTGTGGTATTTTGACAGTTACAAGGTCTCCATGAATTTGTGGCTCAATGAGATCGAAGAGTTATTTTTTAATATATTCCTAGAAGGAATTCAATAGATTAGACTCCTTTTCCCTATATTGAATAACACTAGATGAGATGCAGATCCCTAAGGGATTATTGAGTAGAGAAACAAATATTCCTTGTGTTGTGTGGGCCAATGGAGGAGGGTGTTATGATTGTTTGATGGATAGATAAGGTTCCTAGAGAGTTTTATAATGAATATATTTTCTAACACAAGAGAAAATGGGTTGAGTTGAGTGAGCTAGAATCCAATAACTTGAATACATTGCCTTGATAACCTCATACACTATCATGGATGTGGTAATTATCTTAGATTCCTATGGTTGGGTGAAAAATTAGGATTGTATCATTTTGAAAAAGAATTTTCTATATTTTTTTTACAAATTCATTATTTAATCATATTTCATGTTATGATATGCATGTGATTATGCTTAAATATAGTGATGGGTATTTGGTTTTCAATATTTTTTTATTTTATTTCATGCTTGTTTAATTTCACTATATTTTAATTATCACATCTACACATATGTTTATTTAATTATCTCTCCACAAGGAACCTTCGTTGTGGGGATTGTGGTGAATGGTCTTGAATAATATGCTTTGTTACTACTTGTCCAACAAATAAGGGTTATGGTCATGGATGTCATAGTGTGATGTGGGAGATAAAATTTAAAAATAAACCCATTTTTGTGTTGTTACATGAGAATTTGAAGACATGCTTCACATCTATGTGGGACAAAACACTTTTCTTAGTGATGAAATGGTGCAGTTTGATTGAGTCAATATTGCAGTTTGCAGCCTGATCCTACCATTTCTTCCTATTTTAGTTTGTAGGAGGTCTTGATCCCACCATTTCTTCCTGTTGAAGTCTTTTCATCCAAGTTGAAGGAGCTAAGGGGGTTGAGTTACAGGTGAAGCCAAGGAGGATGCATGGACTACAACTTGCTCAAGGTTCTTCATCATGCATGTTCTTCCTATTGAAATTGAAGCCCTTTTATCCCAATTGAAGGAGATGGGGGGGAGCTGAGCAGGTTGAGTCAAAAGCATAGTCAAGGAGAATGCATGGATTGCAACTTACTCAAGGTTCTTCATCCTGCCAATTCTTCCTATTGAAATTGAATCCTTTTCATCTTGGTTGAAGGAGTGGAGAGGGGTTGAGTTGTATGCACATTCAAGGATGATGAAGGGACTGAGCTTAAGGGGACATGATAATGACTGGGTTAACTGGTTTTTCCTTTTATTTTAGTTTAGAAGAGGTTTAGGGTTATAATACTTTGTTTTGTGACATATTTGCATGCCATCAATGGGTGTGTGGTTAGGGCATTTCCCATTCCACAGTTTCCTTACCACTACATAGCATACCTTATCACTCCCTCCTTGGCATGCCTAACACTCATTGACACTCCCTGACATACCCTCATATTCATTCACTTCCATGATTTTTGACCCAATGCTCCCTTGTGTTAGCCTAGTACTCCCTAGCACTCCTTGGTATGCATTGGCACTCTCTGGCACACCTTAACACTCTTCGACATGCCCTACCACTTCATATCATGTGTAACATTCCATGACACACATTGGCACTTGGCACGTGTTGGAACTTGGTAAGTCTTAACATGCCTTGCATGTGTTGATATGCCTTGGTATGCTTTGGCATGTGTTGGCATGGCTTAAGATTAAACTTATTTGAGATCAATTATTAGAGAGTAGGAGAGAAGTAACAAAGGAAGATTGATCCAAGTGGATATTGGTGGCCACCCACCTACTCCACTTGGATCCCAACATTGTTTGTTTCAATTTCCTTAATTGTAGCACAATTTACTATTTTTGGAAGTTTTTCAGGTCCTAAACTTCCGACGCTATTTTGAGGTCCTAAAAGACATTTTTTTCAGAAGACAGGCAGACCCATACCTTGCGACAAAGGTTTGTAATTGAAAGTTGTTTCTCCCAGATAGATCTTTATAAAGAGGTATTGTACACGTCAAATAAAGATCCTATGCCAAAATTATGACCCAGAAAGGAAGAGCCAAAGTATTTCGAAGAGCTCATATAGGTTCTCGCCATAGTGAGGGCATCTAAAATACAAGTAGATGAAATAGAACAATTCGAGGATGAATGGATCAGGATAGAGCTGGTAACGCTTCCAAAATTTACTAGTAAAAATTTTAATTTATGGGAACTGTCAAAATGAAAACTTTTCTTTGATGTAAAGAGTTGATTGAGTATCGGTCTAATAACCCATATGATGAAGTATGTGATTCCTTAGTATTGGATCTTATAAAACATGCATTGGATGATAAGTCCTTGTGCAAGGCAGCAAAAGCTACATCTTCCTAGGAAGCATGGAAGACCTTGGAAGTAGAATTTGGTATAAAGGAATTTGACATAAAGCAACAAATTCTATTACAATTCCCTTAACTAGAATGGGCCTTTTCCATTCGTTGGGTTGTCATATGAATCCATGTGAAGCAAGATGGAATCAAAGTTCATTGAAAAACTAATGTTATGAATATAATTGGGTGTTTCAAACATGAAAAAATCTGTGTCCGGTCCTTGTCATCCTTTTACAGACACCTCTATTGGAATCTAGTGAAATGTGCATGAAAAATATGAAAAAGAGTCATGTCAAATTTCACTTTCAATAATGGCGAGGTCAATAAATGAGTACATTTCTAGAATACTAGGTGAAAAGGTGCAAGGATCAATAAGTGATAATCCTAGCATCAATAATTTGTAGATAATATTAGTCAAATATGGTATCAATAAAGTTTGGAACTTCTCAATGCTAATGAGTCCAACTAGCTTGGGAAAAAGGACTTCTATAAAGTAGAATATGGAACAAAAGGACTTCTACAAAGTAGAAGGTTGTCCCATTTCCCTTGCAACATTCCAATGAAAAGATCTATACTTATAAGGATGCAAGACATCATACCCTTCCTAAGAGAATGATAAGCAATCTAATTTGTATATGTTTCAAAACATGTTGAATGTAACACCCCCCTCCCCCCTCCCACATCTACCCAAGCAATCGACCAGCCGGGGTAAACATGCAATGAGAGAGGCCACTATAAGGGATTCAACCTCCTTGGTGACCTTAAGGAAATGGAATCGACGAAACACATCAACCAAACCCATCCACATCAACAACAACACCCTCAGAAGACATGTCAGCCACTCAGATATCCTGTCCCTGGGTCCCACTGATGTTTTAAGACTTTTAACCCCTAGTCACTCTCATGCTATAAGCATGCTAGTGTCCAGAAACCTCCAGTTTCTCTCATAGGCCTGTGTGCCAACATCCAGGGACTCTTCCCAACAGACCTGTGCCAGCGTTGGTGGAATTCAAGGCAATTTTTTAGTACAAAATTCAGGCCACTATCCAGAACTTGTTACAACCTCCATAATCCATCAAAGGCATGATGACAAGACTAAAAAATCAAAAATCAACCTCAGGACTAGGCCTGCGCATCCCCAACCGAGACTGAAATTCTGTCAAACACTTGGCATCAATGTAATCTACAGGTCTAGGATACAAGACAAAGCATGAATGACTGAAAGCACTTATGAAAACATAATAAGAAGGATCACCACCTTCTCCATTGAATTGTTATAACATCAATTAGGTCTTGCATCCATCATTTTAATAATTACAAGTAAATACATGAAATAACCATGACATGAACTAGTCATATAACCATGCTTATAACCAACATTAAACCATGTAAATATCATAGATATGAAAACCATCAAATCCACATATAAACAAGTGCAAAAGTAAGAGAACACACCTTCCATTAATCATAGGCAAATCCGACTAGGTTCGTGACTTCCATGTACCACCCGACCATAGACATGACTGAAACAAGTCTTTCTTTCATCCAGTCACCCCGTGCCATATTCTAAGAATGAATGTGGGATCTCATAGAACAACCAATCCAATAATAACCAAGGGAATCCATAGGTTAAACCGACTCCACCCTCATCAAACCACGATCACACCAAAATCGGTGCTTCGATCAGAACCGAACCGAACTTGGAATGCCATCTAGAATCCATCACTATCCTTGAGGAATTTTCTGTCTCCTTGTCTCTCAATATTTACCGCAATTCAATCCCATATCACTAGGCCATAAACCGTGACAAGTCTCTCAATATTTACCGCAATCCAAACCTGGATCACTGGGCCCTAAACCGAGACTCCTGCCTCAAGCTTTACAATGTATCCCACCAAAACCAGTTAAGGGATTCCGATGCCTTTGGGAACGAAACTTGATACCACCTCCACCCTGAATTTTTAAATCCATCCAACAAAGTGAAGCTCAAAAAACACTTCCATAACCCAGAAAAACCATGTCACCGACAACAAGAGAACCATACACCAACATGCAAAGCCATGCATGTCCAAACTAGCTAGGAAATCACACATGAAAAAGGTTACCTGCAAGTGTTCCTGCTGAAGCTACCTGATCCTGCTCTTCTTCCTTGATCCTTTCCTTCCTTCCTTTACCTTTACTTGTTTTTCCTTCCTTGATCCAAATCTAGAGTGCTCCAAGAAACTCGAAGTGACCAAGAGTGAGAGAGAGAGAGAGAATAAGGAGAGAGCTCCAAACTTGAACTGAAAAAAGGTTACCAACTGATCCTCAAAATCCTTTTTATGAATGAGGCCTCTAATTTCTTCATTTTCCATTATTTTCCTTCAATTTCCTCCTCACATGAAACCTATGACCTTTCACCTTACTTTTCTCCTAATTTCCTTTGTTTTTATAAATAAATGTGCCAAAAATGTCTTTTTTCTTTTTAATGCCTTTGCCTAAGACTTTTCCAATTTCCTTATCCAAAAACACACATCCAGTGATGCCCACTAGGATATATTTGCCCAACATTCATCTTGGAATAAGTGTCCCTTAACCGTGGTCTTATTTTCCTTTATTAAGTTTTTTTACATGAACTTTTCACTAGGGTTGTTACATTGAAACATTTAATAGGATGTTGCATGCAAATCTATAACATGCAAGACACACATAACTTTCTTCTCTCTCCTAATGTGAGATAGACAAGTGTCCAACAAGTACCAAGTCAACCCTCCAAAAGATGTCCACAAATTGTCTTTCAACTATCCATAATGTACTCAATAAAAGTCTTGACTTAGATTTGTACTAGGCCCAAATTTAGGCATTCTTTAGTGTCCCAAAAAGCTCGGTCTTCACTAGATAATAGACCCTGATTTCAACTCTGAATGGATCTATGTAAACTTTGAAACGAGAACTGATACTGTTACCCATTTCGTAGAGATAGCAAAAAATTGACCCGATTTTGAAAAGGGGCGATGCAGAACACACATATTTTTTTTAGAACATAGTTTTTGGCACTTTAAATAACCGATACGATTACCCGTTTCATAGAGGTAGTAAAAACATGACCCGATTTTGAAAAGTGGTGATGCAGAATACAATACTTATTTTTTGGAGCATATTTTTGACAATTTAAATATTCTTATGTATCAAATATAAATATTTGTTTTTAAATGTTAGTGATTTTTATGCTGATTTTGAAACGTGTTGATGCAATGTGTTATACAGCATACCTTTTTTTTTTAGAGGACTTATTTTTCACACTTTAAAATTTATTATGTCCATTTTATTTTTTTAATTATGATTACTTAACGAATTTTTAAGTTGTTTTATTTTTATTTTTTTAAATGTTGCTTACTACAAGAAACTCATACAAAAATATATATAAAAAAAGACAAAAAAAAATAAAAAAAATGTTAATAAAAAAATAATCTCATAAACTATAAAAGAATTTGGGGAAAAAAACATAATTTAAAAAAACATATATAAAAAATTAAGTAAGTCAAAATAGAAAAATTTAAAAAAACATTAACAAAAACAAGAAAAAATAAATAAATAAATGAAAACAAACTAGATTAAAAAAAAATAGAAAATTAACAAAAATAAAAATAAAAAGCTAGTAAAATTAACATTAAAAACATTTAAAAAAAAAAACCACCAAAAAAATATATAAAATTTTAAAAATATGTCTTTAAAAGAAACACATGTATTTAAAATTAAAAATTAATTTTTTCAAGAATCATGTATTTTTCTATTTAAAAAATAAAAAACAAAATTGATTAAACACATTTTTTTTTATTTTTTTAATTTTTAATTTTTAATTTTAATTAATTTATTTAAATTTAAAAAATTTTAAAATTTTTTAAACTTACCTTTTTTTATTTAATACACAATTTTTTTTTTTTTTGGGTGGAAAAGTATATATTAAAAAATGTTAAATTAATTGTTAAACAATTTTGTTTTTTTTTTTATTATTATTTAAAAAAATTATTAAAAAATGTTATAAATTTTTTAAAAAGTGTTTTTTTTTTTTTATTTTTTTTTTTAAACAAGTTTTTTTTTTTCAAACAAATTTTTTTAAAGTTTTTTGATTTAAAAAAAAAAAAAAAAAAAAAAAAAAAAAAAAAAAAAAAAAAAAAAAAAAAAAAATGTGCCCTCTTAGGCCCCCGCGGTGGCACGGCCCCGGGCGAAGGCCTGCACGCAAGACCTCCGCCTAGGGCTGCGCCACCGCGGGTGGTCGGGAGGGCGCAAATTTTTCTTTTTTAATAATTTATTTATTTATTTATTTTTATAAATAAAAGAACTTTAAAAAATTATGTTTTAAATTAAAAAAAAACCTTGTTTAAAAAAAAAAAAAACATTTTTTAGTAATTTTTTTTTTTTAAATAATAAAAAGAAAACAAAATTGTTTAACAATTAATTTAAGTAATTAACATTTTAATCTTAATTTTACTAGTTTTTAATTTTATTTTTTTTTGTTAATTTTCTATTTTTTTATTAAATTTAGTTTGTTTTTAATTTTCAATTTTTTTTTTTAGTTTTTTGATAATGTTTTTTAAATTTTTCTATTTTTACTTAAATTTTATAGTTTGTTTTATTTTTTTTTTCTTTTCCATATATACATATTTTTTTTCTTTTCTTTTGACAATTTTTTTTATTGTTTACAAGATTTTTTTATTTTTATTTTTATTTTTTAATTTTAATTTTAATTTATTTATTTATTTATTATTATTATTTTTTTAAATATGTTTTTTACTATTTATTTGTTTATAATTTTTAAGTGTTTTTTAGTTTTTTAATTTAGTTTTTTTTTTTTACATTTTTATGATTGATTTTTTTTTTATTTTTTATTTTTATTTTTTATTTTTTATGTTCTATTTTAGTATATGCTTTAATTTATGTTTTGTTAATTTTTAAATTTTTTTTGTTTTGTGTTTTTTCATTTTTAATTTTATTTTATGTCTTCATTATTTCTTTGAATTTTTATTTTTATTTTTGTTTTATTTATTTATTTATTTTTTTTTTTTTCAGGGTCATGATAAAATATTTTACGCTATTGTTTCGAAATGTTGAAACATTACCCTTGAAAAAAAAGGGAAAAAAAAAGTGTTATCCCAACGTTAACACTTTTTGTTTTGAGGGTGTTTTTTGGACAATTTTTTCACAAAAAATTGGTTTTCACTGCCATTTTTAAAACATGTTCAAAATTTACCCTAGGAAAAAAAAGGTGTTATTCCAGCATCAAAACATTTTGTTTTTAGCACTGTTTTCGATGTTTTTAAGGGGTTTTTTGGCTAGAGTTCCCGTTTTGAGTTTACAGTTCCCGTTTCAAAGTTTACATTGATATGGGCTCAGATATTATCGCAAACAAGGCTTTAAATTCACCCTCGGAGTGGACTCATAATTTATTACAAAACGGGCTTGGAATTTATCTTAGATAAGCTCAGATTTCACAAATTCCATAGAGATGATGTTCCACTGGAGGCTTGTTCAAGTCTTGACCTAGTCAGCATAGGGTTTCAAGGAAAGCTATAAAATGAGAAGAGATATCATTTGTTGGGGGTGGATAGAGCTAATAGATTACCTCCAATTCATAAGAAATCTATTCTTCTTGGTCAATCTCCTTAACCTCTACGATGGCACCATCTATAGGGATACCCATGATCTAGTCTACATCCTCTAGTGTAGGTGTCATCTTTCCCAGCGGGAACACAAATGTGTGTCTACTAAGATTCCAATATGACATTACTTATATTAACTACATATGATATGTATAGATAATTTGTACTTGCCTGTGGTAAATACACATTATCAAAATTTCAACTTTACTTTAGGCTTCACTGATTTTGTGCTATTACTTGTAATTTGGGCCCAAAATTGATTGTTTTGACCCTATCTCAGGGAGGGTTCATCTCGACATTGAGTGAACCCGGAGAGTAATGTGGAATGGTTTCTCCTTTCTGCAATCAAATATTTCTGAGCTTGTCCCTCAATGCCAATCCTATTGGTGTGTAAGGATTCAAAGTAACTTTTCCTTCCTCTAATATTATTTTTTAACTTGAGGAGGTGGACGGTTTTGACGATGGCATATTATGTTCTTCTAAGCAATGTGAGTAGGCCTTTTACTTAGATGTTCTAGGTAAAGCAATTTTCTCATATGTTGCTAGATACGATCCAAGAGGAAGGTCTGTAAAGTATAAATAATTGTGATTTGATCAATATATTATTTTGCAGCCATATTTTAAAGCGGCATATTTGGAGGAATCAACTTTATGTGTCATTTTTACTACTTCTCCCACCTTGAATATTTCTAGATAAAAGCTTTAGGATCCACCTTGAGGCCTTAAATGATCACATTTTTTAGTCTCAACCTTATTATGGACCTCGATTCCATAATTCACATACCTGTTGATAGCGAAACATTTCCCAAAAATAGTTTGTGACTCTCTATGGTATGAGGTCCCAACTAGACCTCACAAAATTTGGTATAAGAGGACCATTCAAATTTTGGCTTAGCTTCCATGCTTATTTGTGTGTAAGTACTATGAGATGTGTGTGATATTTACAATGATGGGTGCACCTATGGGGCTAGTAGCTATATTGAATGCAATAATGCAAGAATTCTAACCTATTTAAAGGGGGAAATTGATGAGAAAATTTGAGTTGATGAGTAGAAAATTACATATATCCACATTTAAGGATTGCTTATTATAAACTTGGAAGGCATTGCACACTTAGCTTATCAAAACAAGATATAGAATAGTCATTGACCAAACCAATAAATACCCAATGTAGAAGGAAACCAAACTGAAACCAAGTACAAGGGATGATACTTCCCAAGGATCAAATGTGCAATTCTTCTTCTCCAACAAGTCCTTATTAAGTACATTTTGAATCTAAAATCCGTTGCAGGTGGTTGTCAAATTTGTCAGCTAGTAATTGAGGAGAACGTTAAGAGTATCTAGCCTATCCATTGGTTCTCGTAGTTTATTCTTTACCTCTTTAAACGTGAAAATTTCCTACTCAAGTATAAAGGATAGCTCATATGTTTTTTGTTTCTTATTATACTATTATGACTACTCTACCTATTCTCTCATTTGGACATTTTCAGCAACAAGTTGATGAACTAGTTGTTGCATTGAGTCTAATCGGTCCTCACTTTTGCTTAGGCAAGCTAGTTGTAGTTTATCCATAACTAAACTTATGCAATTAGTTTAGACAACTTCCTTTTCTTTATTTTTTCATAGCATGATAATCTCCTTCCTCATTCTCTTCCACCTCATAGAAGTTTCTTTAGAGACAACATGAAATAGTTGAAATTCCTAAATATAAAATACATCTTTTGGATCATATGCTAATTGAATCGGTTTAAGCTATTTTGTTGAGGTAAAATGCCCCTTCATTTTCATTGATTTATAATTGTGTATTTTCTTATGTCTTCTTATGTTATCTTTTTAAAGTATACATATTTCAAATTTTGTTCAATTTATAAGTTTAAAAACATAACAAGTACATAGTGTTGTACAATAAAAAAGCATGAGAAGTATTATTTTTACTCAATTTGCATAAGATACAATGTATTGCCTTTGGGTAACAATTATCATATTGGGAAAAATATATTTTGGATGTAGAACTTTAAACGGGTAAGAAACACTTTCCTTTGAAGGGTATTGGTCATTGCATTAATTCAAATACATATTTTTTCAATATACTTAAAACAAAATATGATATCTCAAAAATGTTTCTTATATCTATAAGACATAGATTAAGTTCAAATAGAAAATGAAGTCATAAATGAAGGAAAATGGGTAGTAATTAGAAATGGAAAGTTATTATTAGGGATAGAGACCATAATGATACTAATGATTTGGAATTTAGGACATTATCAACCCATTTTTAGAACTGTCATGGATTTACGTGGCATAAAATTTGTTTGTTAAGTTTTCTCTTTATGGAGCAAACATTTTATGTTTTGTGAAAACATGAAGTACATATTATGACCTAGTGATATAGGCTTATATGTCGATGTGAAAGGCAGATATAACCTAGAATGTCAACCTTTTTAAAATATAAGAGGACATGTTTCCTCTTGTTGATATAAAAACCAAAACCTAAAAATTGGGCTACGTAGGCCAATGACAGACTAAGAATTACAAACAAAGATTATGAAGGAATAAGATAAAAATAGATTGGTAAGGGGAATTTTTATTTTTTAGATATGGTCCAACATTATTATTTGAGGGGAGAGTCTTCAAAGGGATTCCATGAGGATAAGATTTGCAAATATGATGATACACTTACATGATTATCTAATTTATCTGTAATTTTATTTCCAGTTCTTCTGATGTAGGTTGGGATGATCATCAAAATGGAAGGAAGGAGAAATATTACTCATATGAGTAGGATTTCATGTATAAAAATACAAGACATTCTTCTAGTTTAGGTGCATTCTAAGATTATTTTGATTATGTTTATAACAATTTGAGAATCTCCCACCCCATAAGTTTGGTTTGGCCTTGAGTCTAGGAAATCAGTAGTACATCTTGAAAGGCTTTCAATTTTACTACATTATTACTATTATATCCCACTAAACATATATAAATGTAGATATGGGATCCCAAATTATCCATGAATATATGCCCATATCCCACCTTTCCTGGGTTACCTTTTCAAGCGCCGTAAAAAATTGAGCTTTAGAAAATTAAGGGGAGGAAGGATCCAAGAGGAGGGAATGGAAATTGTAGTAGAGAAGAGAAGTGGGAGCTATTAATTCCTAGAATAGATAACTAACTATGAAGTAGCAGGACCTCCTACCATAAGGCATGCTAGTCTTTATCTATTGAGGTCTGCATCACAATTGATTCCTTTACATTATTTTGAACTATGATCCAATGAAAGTTGTGAAGGAGGGAGGGATTCTTGAATATGCGATAATTTCTCTTACCAAATATTCGCAAGAGGACACTTAGAAGGGTATTGAAAATGAGGTTCAAGTTAGGATTGTTAAAAGGATGATCCCTCCAATTGTTAACAAGGCAAGGGGGACTAGATAGGTCACAATTTTATCTCTTCATGCTAGCTTGTAGATTTCTCAATAGATGATTGTAATAGGGAGAAATCTTGTAGAAGTGCTCCACATTTCAGCTTCATGTATGAACAAAGAATAGAAAGAGATGTACCTATGATTTCATTTTTGAATGTTTTTTTTTTTTTGTAAGCTGTGGTGTTTCTCTTTCTATTACTCGATCAAAAAAACATTACATCATATCATAATCAGTCTTTGCCCGCCCTCTAGGGGAAACCGGGTCGTAACTCCATCGATAGTTTTTAAAAGCAGCCCAAAAATAGAAGGCTCGCAGTCTGGTTGTCTGAGCTAGATAAACTATACAATCATGAGCCTTACTAAAACTATGCCTAAAACTACTGCTCTGTACTGCATGCTTTTTACTATCTATAACAGGTACAAAGCTAAAACCAAAAAAATTACTACAGTTACTAAACATATCTCATATCATTCTTTGTCACCATCAGGTTGCTGAGCTGCTTCTTCCGCTGGGGCTGGGAGAACTCGATTCAGCAGCTGCTGTATAGCCTCCAGCTTCTCATCCTGTTTGGTCATTGCTACGCGCAGAAAGGCCAGTTCGCAGCGGATGTCGGGACCCCCTTTAGCCAGATTGACCATTTCTTTCGCCACCTGCTCCAACGCTTTGGCCATGAGGCCCTTCATAACCCAGTAGATGTGGAGCGACTGCTTGAATAAGGACATGCGCCCTCGAGTATGCCCCGGGTCAGGGATAAGGAATTCCCATTCCCCCATCTCCTCGTCAGATTGATCCTGGATCGAATCTTCTTCCAGGTGCTGCATGAGTCTGCGGACAGCAGGTTTGGCGTTGCGGTTGAAAGCCTTTTCAGCCCTGCAAATTCGATGAATGACGGTTTCTTTTTGCTTCCGTCTCTTCCCCTGGTCACATCTGGAAGTCTCCCCCTCCATCTTGCCTTTACCCTTCTGGCTTTTTGCCCGTTTTCCATCTCGGTCTGGATCCTTATCGGTTGGCGGGCTGCGCTTCCTCATGCCGTAGCGCCGGACCTTCGAGTCTTGTAAACCAGTCAAATCCGCCTCCATTTGCTCCTTTCCTTCCTCCGTCGAGTTCTTTCGGTGGTATCTGCGATCGCTTCCAACATCTGGGGCTGGGTCTTCATCCGAATCATCCTCAATTTCCAAAACTGCAAAAGGAGGGTCCTGCTGCATAATGATTTTGCCTTTACGGCGTCTGCTGTCCTCCCCGACACTCTGGTTCTCTTCCACCTGCCTAAGCTTCTGTCTAGTTTCCATGATAAACGACGGTCGGACGCCCCTTGTTCTCTGATTCCTTGGAATGGTCTCTGCTCTCTGGTGATGCTTGACGGAAACCTCCACCCTTACCCAATTTGGAAATATGCATAATGTTTTGTCATTCGGCCAACTTTGGGAATATATCCGATTTCATTTTTGAATGTTATTCCAAGTTAAGGTTTTCCATTTTACTAGGGGCCATAGGAAGATGGAAATTTTCAACCATATATTTCTCTGATAGATTCTACTCAAAATAGAATATTTTGGAAATGGAATGGAATCCACCTCGTTGGTAACCCCATTTTAGTTATCTACTAAGTTGTATATCGGGATGATTCTTTACTATAGCTTCCACCAAAAGTTCGACCAAGCCTCTTTGATTCAAAAATGTAATTATCAAAGTGGATTTGGCATTTGCAGAGATCAATGATGTTTTTATCGTCATATAATTATATGACCTCATTGATTAGTCTAAGAAGGACGAGGATCATGTGCAACACTTAAGGAAGGTCTTTGAGATGTGCCAAATGTTTGGAATATCGACAAATGAAAAAAACTAAAAAAAAGAGTATTTTTCTACACATCACTTTATCACTTCCTACTCTATCAATAGGCGGAGCACTAGGTTTACTTGCCTCTATTTTGGTCTATATGGTCTGACATCTTTCTTAAGAGGGATCTAATGCTGAAATATTTCAGGTTCATATGTCTTGAGATCTTATTATTTCCATGCCAAAACATCCTCAAACTTCCTGAACAGATGCATGTAATTTTCTCCCGAGTTCAAGTCTTGGATAACTTGATGATTTTGGGGTCTTTTGAGGACCCGAGGTTGTAATCTTAAATTTTAGATTATGAAATCTTAATAGTAAGTTTTGTAGGTACCTCATATGAGTCAAAATGTCTCTCAAGCGGCTCCCTTTGAAATAAAATTGATTTTGAGTTGTATGACTTGCTGACCCCATCATTTCTTGGAGATCTCTTTATGAATTCTGCATTGTTCTTGGGAAACCAATGTCATCTTCTTCTTATTTCTCACCTGAATCAAGATGCATATCTGCATATTTATGCATTAAATTCAAAAAATTCTTAATATAGTCATCATCTTCAAATACTTGCCACGGTTTCGAATATCCAACATGAAATTGCACCAAAAAAATACACTACTGCACAAAAGGAGGCTTTTAAAACATTTATTGAATACAAAAATATCCTTTTATATTTAAATTAAAATTTTGTCTCAACTCATTCACTTTTTAATTATTATAAATTAAAAACAGTGGTTTACTTATTTGTCTCATGAAATGTTTGTCTCAATTTTTCTCCCCTCTTGGTAGAACGATTAGAGAATTTTGATTTTTTCCCATGGCTTGTCACTTGTATTTATTCTCTTTTGCAAGAGGGTTTTATAATTTCACATTTCCCATTAGAGTTATAAGAGCATGGAATGGTGTGAGGGTTGTACAATTTCTCCTCTTTCTCATGAGAATGATTAGGGCATGGACTAGTAGGAGGACAAGAACAAGGTTGCCCATGGCTAGTGTCATCCCATGGTTGCTGATGTGCTTATTAAATACCTCCATTGGTAGGCGATAGAGAAATACCTCAGTTGGTAGGCGATAGAGAAATTAGCGAGGAAGGGTTGTGAGATGCATCCTCGAGGTTAACCGATGGATTACCAATCCAGGAGGCACTACTTTGTGGCCCAGTCTGTAGAAATCAGTAAGTGTAGATATGGATTCATTTGGACTGATTTTTCTTTTGATTCCTATTAACTCAAGCCGCCTTTTTTTAATGCACAATGTGATTCCTTCCATCGATGAAGCTTATTTCAACCACGACCCTCATGGGGGGACAACACTAGGGAACACCCTCCAGGCGAAGGGATGTGAGGAGGAGGAAGCTTCGTCGTCACATAATCTCTATTTAGGCAACGTGTCCAGCGAGACCAAAAATCCTATGCTCATGGAAAAGTTCATTAAGTTTGGGGAGATCGAAAGTATAGTGGTGTACTCAGAATAGAACCATGATTTTGTGTATTTCAAGCACATGGAGCATGCCAAAGTGACCAAGGAGGGTTTGCAAGGCTTGGCTAAGGGAGGCAGCTCTCTCATATTCAAATTTGTGCAGATGGTAAGGATTTTACATTTCATTTCTCTTTGTTTGTTCCTCTAGTGGATTTTTTTTTGTTAATTGTCCATAAACCCTTAGCTTAGTTCGATATGATATTTTTGATAATTGTTTTTCAAACCCTTGATTATCCAAAATATTTAATCTGAACACTCTATTTCCGAAGGGATTTTATCAATTTCCCATTAAACCTTTGTTTATTTAAAGTATATGGGTTAATCTCTCTCAATTTCTTGTGTGGATAAGAAAATCTTCCAAGTTTTTGGGCTTCATTGTCAGGTTCAATGTGTTTGTTGTAGATACTGGGTTAGGTGTGTGTGATAGTTTGATAGCTGACCTCCTTGTATTTTCCCACAAATTGTTTTCTACACCTCTGTGTTTTTCCTATAAAATGTGATCTTTTCACACTTTGAACTGAGGGTTTTCTTAGCATCATCGAATCCATTTTTGAGATGGGTGGTGTGTAAATATTGATGATTTTCTTTACCAAATTCTGATGAGGGTGGCTGGAAAATTTGAGTTTTGATTTTTTCATAGACACTGTCAAGCTTGAATAACCACTGATAAATTTTGACTTAATATTACTTTAATATCACAAAATTTTCATTAAGCTTCAAGCATAAGAATATTAATTATAAATGTTGTAATTAGTCTTGATATAACAAAGTTTATTCTAAATTTTTGTAAGGCTTGTCTAGTTCTTTCACTAGTCGTTAGCCTATAATGAAAGAAAGGTTCAAAAATCTAATGAAATTGCCCTGATTCAGGGTTTTTAGAGGCTTTGGATGGATTTAGTGACATCCAAACCCTTTGGGATAATAACCCAGACCCAGGTGAAAACAAATCCCATCATCCAGAGATAAGCTTAGGAAAATTGTGTCTAAAGCCTAAGTGTTGATAATATATCACTGCCCTTGATTGTTGTTTAGACTTGACCTCTTATTTTATCTCGTACTAAGAAGAGAAAATTTATTTTGGGGAAGAAGGTCATGCTACCAACATGCAAAACCATAGTTATAGGACTACCTGAATTGCCTAAAGAAATGGATTCCTTAGCTAGGATGATTTATCAAACCAAAATCTTGAGTTATGCCACAATTAAGGAAAGAAACTTATCAAAGTTAATTAGGTTGATATTGATTTATCCCAGACTCAACATCATCACTAACAAATACCATGATTATAGGGAGCCAAAAGTTATTAGCGCAAGGGCAAAACCAAAAAACATTGATCAGCAGGATCATTAGAGAAGATAGGATAAATATTAGAGCCTAGTAGACTCCATCTATTTTCATATGAAATGAATGCTAGCTACTTTCCTATTCAAAAAGTGTAGCTTTAGCAAAACATATTTTCTCTAAATCCATTTCGAGTCATCTTGGTCCCTATATTAACAAATGAATGTTTTGATTCCAATAAAGCAGTTTGAGTGGACCCTTGGCAACAACCAAACTTTTGTCGCTACTACACAAGACGGTAGTTTAAGCCTATTCTTTTAAGACGAAAATAATATTTTGTCTTAAACACTTAAATTGTCTAAAAAAAGTCTTAAACTACCCTTTCTACACCGAAGGTGTTTTATTAAAGGAGGTTACTTTGTTGCCTATAGAATATGATGTTTGATTTATATTTCATCAAGGAAGTGGGGTAATAGAGATGGCTTTGTGTTCATGTTTCCCTCAATCATACCCTTGAAAATGGGGATTAGTTCTGATATAGAAGAGTTTATTCTCAAATTTTGTAAGGCTTGTCTATTTCTGTCACTAGTCGTTAGCCTCTAATGAAACAAAGGTTCAAAAATATAATGAAATTGGCTTGATTCAGGGTTTGTAGAGGCTTTGTATGGATTTAGTTACATCCAAACCCCTTGAGACAATGACCCAGGACTAGGTGAAAACAAATCCCATCATCCATAGACAAGCTCAGGAAAATTGTGTCTAAACCCTAAGTGTTGATAATATATCATTGCCCTTGATTGTTGTTCAGACTTGACCTCTTATTTTATCCTGTACTGAGAAGAGAAAAAATATTTTGAGGAAGAAGGTTTTGCTACCAACATGAAAAATCATAGTTATAGGACTACCTAAATTTCCAAAAGAAATGGATGCCTTAGCTAAGATGATTTATCAAACCAAAATCTTGAGCTATGCCACACTTAAGGAAAGAAACTTATCAAAGTTAATTAGGCTGACATTGATTTAACCCATATTCAAGTTCTTAGTGTAAGGACAGAACCAAAAATTAGTGATCAGTAGGATCATTATAGAAGATAGAATAGATATTAGAGCCTAGTTGACTCCATTTATTTTCGGCTGAAATGAATGTCGTTGAGAATTCAGTAGGGTAATGAACATGTTAATTCTCTTTAACTTGATAGGTGTTTGTGTTTCCTTTTTAATTATTATCTTAGTTCCTTATTATTATTATGTAAGATACATCAAATAGCTACCAAAACAATAAGAATAGTGACACAGTATGTAGGCTGCAAGCCAGGGCCAAAACCCCTCCTCTTGAGGGGAAAACCATTAAATATCCTCTTCTTATAGATCCTTCAATTGATGAATAACATGACCTTGTGACTTAGATAAATACCCTCCACGATCAAGATCAACCACTAACTTGGCCTCCTTTTGCAAGAACTTCGACCTCCTACTGCAAATCCAAAATTTTGTCTGCTTGGAAACTATTGCAGTTGTTGCTGCCACACTAGAAGACTTCGATCTTCTTATTTGGATCCTCTTCTTCTCTTCGTTTTCCTTTCTTTTATACTTACGGCTAGAGAGATACCCTAATTTAACTTCTCTTGACTTATTTTCTCTCCTCCTTCGAAGATCGAACCAGAGATGACCCTTGTGCGGAAACCCTAACTTCGTCTTGCATGTGGGAGAGAGAATTAGCCCAAATATGTTGACTTCCTTCAACCTCTTCTTCGTCCTCTTCTTCGACCCATTTATTCGACCTCTTCTTCTTTACATAGAATGAGTGAGTGAGTGATCCTTTGGAGGACGAGTTCCTCTCTTTATATAGGCCTCTTCAAGGGGTGGACGTGGCTCTTCACTTAGGTCGAATTGACAACTTCTAGGCTGACTTGATCTTGGAGGGAATTTTGACACTTTAAAGACAAATAATTTTCCTTTACAAGATACAATGTGCCCATTGGAGTCTTCAATATATGACAATGACTCTTAGACCTAGGACAAACCCTAGAATCACTAAATGGGTGTTTGACCTATAAAATAAAAGAACTTGAGCATGAAGCCCATGCTCCAAATAATAATTTATTTTCATTTTATAATTTACAAGAATACATCTCATACTTATGAAGACCGAACCTATTTACACATTTTTCAACACTCCCTCTTAACTAGGGATATATTCATAAGAAGTACATGGTCATTCTCAATCTGAAGAGATCTCATAAAAAGAGTCAGATTGGTAACCCATATATCTAGCATCATATTAACCAACATTGTCACATAGCAAGGCCTTGACTAACAACTCTATCTCTCCACAAGATCAGAGCATAATGTTGGCGAGAACAATGATTTATAGAAACCATCATCATTTTCTCTCAAGGTACATACTCCACATGGGTTTTCACTGAGGATGACCTTCTTTGGACTATTCTTATCTTGGATAGTTAGTCCTCAAAGAATATCAGTCCACGACTACTCTTGTCTTAAATTCCCCACCGCATTCTCAAAGAGTATCGAATGCCAGATGGTTACCTAATCCTCCATTCTTTCCTCCCAAGTGAATACAAGAATGTAGTGTCTATCTCTCCCTCTCAATTAGGGAGGGTACATCAATGAAACCAAGCTTGTCTCTCAAGTACACAAGCTTCTTGTTTGGAAGTGACTTTGTCAATATATCAACTACCTTCTCATCAGTGGAGATATACTGTAGCTATAGCACACCATTTTGTATTAGCTCTCGAATATAGTGATACTTATTGTTTATATGATTTTTCTTTCCATGAAACCCTGGATGTTCAGAAAAACGTATACAACTGGTGTTATCACAAAGTATCACTGTAGGGTTCATCGGTCCTTCAAACAGGTCAGATAGTATTTTCCTCAACCATACTACTTCTCTGCTTACTTCACAGGGTGCAACATATTCAACCTCAGCACTAATCAAAGAAATTGTGTCTTGCTTTATGCTTGTCCATGAGACCATGCAGGATCCCAAACTGAAACATCCTCCTCTAGTGCTCCTTCCATCTTGCTCATTACCTCCTGAGTCAGAATCTATATATCCAATCAATTGGACATCATTTCTTCTATCATACTTCAGACAATAGTGGATGGTTCCTCACAGATATCTCAGAATATGTTTTGTTGCTATCTAATGATAATGTTTCAGATCCACTTGGAATTCACTGAGAACATTTACTATAAAACATATGTCCGGTCGAGTATTCACCAAGTACATCAATGAGCCAATAAGTTGTCTATATTTGGAAGGATCCATAGGGTTTGATTCAAAACTCCTTAGTCTCTTCAAGTTTGTGATCATCAGAGTGGTTATAGGTTTGCAATCCATCATGTCAAACCTTTTCAGCATCTTGATCACATACTTTCCTTGACCCATATAAACTTCACGAGGTCCTTTCCAGACTTCTAGTCCCAAATAGTAATGCATAAACCCAATATCCTTCATGTCAAAATTCTGCTGCTAGTTTCTTCTTACATTCTTCAATTTGACCTTCTACACCTGTCAAGAGAAGATCATCTACATACATAAGAATGATTACATGTTCTCCATCTACAACCTTGATATAAAGGTTCAGATCAACATAATGTTTTGTGAAGCCTATTCTTTGCAGATATGCATCCATTCTAGCATACCATGCCCTTGGTACTTTCTTGAGGCCATATAATTCTTTCTTCAATCTGAAAACATATGCCTTCCTATATTTAACTTCGAATACTGAGGGTTTCTCTATATAGACTTCTTCATCTATTGTGCCATTCAGAAAAGCAGTCTTGATATCCATTTGGTGGATGTTCCATCCCATTGATGTTGTCAGAGAGACTAATGAATGAATCATTGTATACCTTGTTGTAGGATCAAATGTCTCTTTGTAATCAATGCCTTCTAGTTTAGAGAAGCCCCTAGCCACAAATCTTTCCTCATACTTATCTATACTTCCATATTCCACATGTTTGATCTTTTAGACCCACTTGGAAGTTACCACATATTTGTCTTTGGGCTTAGGTACGATCTCTCAGACTCCATTCTTCATTATAGATTGATACTCTTCATTCATGGCATCTTTCCATTCTTGATGATTTACAACCTCTTCAAAAGTGGATTCTTGATGATGTACCCTATGCTTGCATTACCAGATTTCACCTAACCTTTCGTGTTGGAGTGTGACACTTCAGGGATCAGGATAACAAAAATTTTGATGCAGGATCACCACCCCATAGCATTTGAGAGCCATAAACTCAGAGATTATGAGTGGCATTACTCAATTTACGACAAGGAGATGTTGGCCATCATGCATGCATTGGCCAAATTTTGATAGTATCTAGTGGGGAACAAGTTCAAGGTAAAGACAGATCATAACATCCTGAGATTCCTCATGGAGCAGAAGGAGTTGAGTGAGACACAATAAAAGTGGATCAGTAAATTATAGGCCTATGACTTCGAGATTGAGTATGTTAAGGGAAAGAACAATGCAGTTGTCGATGCTCTCTCAAGGATGCCATCCACTCTCTCACTCATGGAGATAACAGATGACTGGAAGTCATTGGTGCTTGTAGAATATTCCAAAAAGAAGTGCTCTTGTGAGATTTTGGAGGGGTTAATATAGGATGACAACTATCGGGTCGTGGAGGACATCATCTACTATAAGGGATAAGATCTATCTTGTACTAGAATCACAAATGAAGGAGAAAATAATGTAGAAAATACATATATCACCTTTAGAAGGACACCCGGGATATCTTAAAACCTACAAGAAAATCAGGGAGAGTTTCACTTGGAAGGGCTTCAAGATGGATGTGTTGAGGTTTGTGAAAGAATGCAGCATCTGCCAGCAGAACAAAGCGGTACACACTCACCTGACAGGCTTGTTATAGTCACTCCCTATTCCTGAGCAAAAGCGGGAGAGTATATCCAAGGAATTTATTACTCGGCTACCTCTAGTACAGGGAAAGTACAACATATATGTAGTGGTAGATTGACACATGAAGTTTTCGCACTTCTTTGTCATAACATCTAAATATTCAGTGTTACACGTGGCTAAATTATTCTTCAAGGAGGTCTTCTGATTGCATGGGTTACCAAAGACAATAGTGAGTGACAGAGACCATAGATTTATGGGCAGTTTCTAATAGGAGTTATTCAGACTAGTGGGGACTGAGATGACACCAAGCACTAGTTATCACCCACAAACCAATGGTCAGATCGAGATAGTCAACAAGTGGCTGGAGGGGTTTCTTTGAAATTATGTATTTAGCCAACAAAAGGCATGGGTTAAGTGGTTACATCTTTGGGAACACTGCTACAACACCACTTTCCACATGTCCATTGGTATGACACCTTTCAAAGAATTATATGTATATGATGCCCCAACATTTGCAGACCGAATATTTGGGGATAGTCGTGCCCCTCTGGGTAAAGACTGGATTCAGGAGAGCCTAGATATCTTATGAGTCCTTAAGGATAGCGTGCAAATGGCTCAGAACCAATAAAGGTGTACACAGACAGTGACAAGGTGGAGCGCAATTTTGAAGTGGGGGACATGGTATACCTTCATGTTCAACCCCATCGATAGTCATCGCTCAAAACAAAAGGGGGATAGAAACTAAAACCCGGGTTCTATGGGCCATACAGAGCCATGAGGTGAGTGGGAGAAGTAGCCTATGAACTTGCACTTCATGAAGGATGTAAATTTCATAACGTTTTTCATGTATCGTGCTTCAAGAAGGCCTTGGGGAAGCAGGTAGTCATCTCCATTGAGCTCCCTCCATTGGATGAGGAAGGAGAGCTACTCCTGGTTTTGGAAGAGATTCTGGAAACAAGGGAGCATAATTTGAGGAACATAATCATGAGAGAGTACTTGGTAAAATTGAAGGATCTATTAGTTGAGGATGCCACATGGGAAGGCAAACAGGTGGTCAAACATCCAGAGTTGAAGTTGCTTGAGGGAAAGCAAACTCAGGTGGGGAGGAATGTAATGTCCCCGATCACTTAGGAGAAATAAGATGGGTTCCACTAGCCTAATAAGCTCCTATAGGCTAGGGCTAGGAAATGTTTTAATAATGGAACGCGATTTTCCTAAGAGAAACTTTATAATTTCCCAAGGGGTGAAAAGAGGACATATCCTAGGCTAATGAAAAATCACTTCAATTTTATAAAGTGAAAGTCTCCTAAAGTGACTTAATAAAATATTAAAAGGGTAAAATGGTGGCAAAAGTGGCCACTCAATTATAAAAAGATAAAAGTGAAGACTTCTCCTCATTCCTTCACTTACATTTTTAGAAAATGAGCTCTTGAAGAGTTTTGAGAGAGAAGCTTAGGGTTTGAGAAACCCTAGCTTCCATAGCTAGCTTCGGTGTTGAAACTAGATACCCTAGTTGGTTCCAAGAGTGAAATCACTTAAATTTCACCATCGTGCTATCATGGAGTAAAATAGTTACAAAATATATTGTGGAGAAGAGGCTTTATCAATTGATTTTATATTCTCATGTTGTGTTCATCATATTTCTTGACAGATAAGAGGAACCCATGGAGATGTTTAACCCCAAACCCATTCTTATGGGTTGAGTTAGTGAGTAAAGGAGCACTGTTAGAATGGATGAGTTCTGAATGTGGAATAGAAGGCAAGTTCTATGATTTTCCTTGCTGGTCAAGTTCTATCTAGGAAGGCCGAGTTACATTCTTATTCATTGCTTGGTATTTTGGATAAGTGGGTTGAGTTCCCCATTCCCTAAACTGGCTGAGTTCACTGTGTGTATTGGACCAAGTTTCTCTTTATTTCTCAGTTGAGCATGAATCCTATTGTTGGCCGTCAATTTTTTTCTTAAGATGGGCGTATTTTGTGTATTGTGACAGTGCATTTACCTCCATATATTAAGCTTCTATGGGAGCACGTAGTGGGTGTACTGTTATCATCTTAGAGGTAGCATTGAGAGAGCCATATCAGTCTTCAAAAGGGGTTGTATTCCATTCATATAGTTGAGCATTCTCTCGAGGATGAGTTGTTGATATGTTGTGGTTGTTTACTTCCTGTAGTTGATTCTGAGTTCACTATATTTTGGCATTTCTGTGGTAGTGTATATATCTATATACATCAAGTTCTATTTCCTTGTATGCCTTGTATATTTCATGTTGATATTAAGACTGTTAATGTTAGAACTATCATATAATTTCTCGGTTTGCAATGTAATAGAAAAAATAAAATTTTATCAGCTGTCATTATGACTATTATCTAGTTTTGTACTGGATGAGTAAGGATGAAATTTATTTCTTTGTTTTGAAGTGTTTTTATGGGCATATATTCTTATCATCATATGTTATTTTAAACCAAAACCCAAGAAATTCACCTACAACAGTATCATCAGCAAACTGATTGACAAAAGGCTTTACTCAGAAATTTATAACAAACTTGAGAAATACAGTACATAAATTGGGAGATTGCCAAGAGGGACTCTTACATCCCTCTGAATTCTTTGATCACAATGCTAATTGTTATGATTATTCAAATAATGAATTTAGTTACTGTGAGGCATTAAATTGTGAGGGTGAGAGTGGATGCTCATCCCAACTTGACTATGACTTTTGTATGTTCAAAATCTTTTTGAAGATCATCTTCTTGTTCATGTTGTTTCTTTGGAATAGGTCCACTAGAGCTTTGAACATCTCCCTGGTTGTCTTCTTGTTTACCAAGTGAGGTATCAAGTGATTATTCACACATCCATGATGACCACCTGAGCTCATATGTCCTTTTTCATGGGCTTGCAACTGCATTGCATCTGTTGTTTGTTGAATCTCCTAATCAACAATCTCCTAAATGCCATTCTCTTTTAGCAACAAGATAACCCTTGCCTTTCAGGGTAGGAAGTTAGATGCTTCATCCAACGTATCCTCAAATCTGCCATCTCTTGATCTGATTAAAAAATATATCATGTGCTAAGTCCTTCTAGCCACAAGAATAAAAAATATGTTGTGTGCTAAGTCCTTCAACACCCACGAAAAATGATTCATCTTTGCCAAACCCCTGATTATTACAGTCTCCCTCTAAAAAATGATTTCCACCAATTACTACTGATTGATATGGAAAATTGTTGTTCTATACAATCTATTGGCTCTCGTACATTGTGACTGTTGCATGCAACCTATGCCTCCCCTGCACTCTGTTGTATGACTCACCTATCACCTACGCCCTCATATAGCCTTGGTGGTTTCACCCTGTGCCCTTATAATCTTGTGTTTGATGCAAAGTGTTGTGGCACTGCTGCTAGTGAATGGGACCATTGATAAAAATGAGTAGGTCGATTCCTCCAAAATTTTCACTCTAAAATCATCTAGATGGATGACAAATAATATATTGATCCAATGCAGATCACAACATGGCCCTCTCTAAGAAGATTCCAATGGTGTAAAATCATAAAATAAAGTCTGGTGCTGAAAAAACTGTGGAAATAAAGACACTATGGTTAAGTAGACAATCGATATAAAAAAATAGACTAAACACATGGTAAAGAAACAAAATTTAAAGGTTGACTGACTCATGAGTTTCTGCAAGGAAGATTTATGAACTACAGTAAACTTGTAGAGTGATGCTAGTGCTTCTTTTCAGTCAGAACCTTGTTGTTTGACCATAGCGTTATTCTGTTGTTTTCTTCTACAGGAAAAGTAGATACACTACTAATCAAAGTATGGAACCTCATATCATCTTTGGTTTGGAAGGATGGCTAGTGGGTTGAATGGAGAAATTCAAACGTAGAAAAGGTAGCACATGAGGTAGGGGTTGCAAGTTAGCTATCTTTTCCTGTTTTTTCTTTTTGTTGTCCTACAGTAACTGACTGTTCGTTTTCTATTTTGGATGAAAGTTAACTTTAATTGGTTTCATTTATCTAGGATGATGTTCCTTTGGGGAAGTGACAAAAGGTTGACAAAGAAGACACATTCAGGAAGGAGAAAAGCAACGACAATTTGCATAGAGTTCCAAATGTAGAGGAAGGTAATAGAGATCAAGAGTTGAGTGTAATGATATCCTCTGCAAATGGCCTCAAATCTTTGGTAGTTAAGATCTCCAGAGAAGGAAAAAGTGTAATGAATAACAAAGCACACCATGTAGAATAGACTGAAGCCTCTAGGTTTCATGGGCTTCCTAAGCCAGCAAAGAAGAAGAAATTTATGGATGTAAGTACACATTATTCTGCAGATAAGATGGTAAAGAATTCTCCTAAAGGTAAGCCTACAAATAAAATGGATAAATACAAGACAATGCTAGCTCATAGCCAGAGTGGATTGGAGACCAACAAATTTGAATGTATGAAGGCAAACAAATCCACACTCCCAAAGCCTAGAGAGCTGAGATATGGAAACGGAGGTCAAAATAAGGCACAACCTGAAAAAGATAAGTCTTATGTTGTCAACAAGACAACTATAAGGAATACTACTTCCAGTCATGAATTTGTCATGGGTCACAACCCTGTCATCAACATTGATGGCAGAAGGGTGGGTAGAAAAGTTGTAGGAAGTGATGCTTCATCTTTGTTTACTTTTGTAGAGGTGTCACATAAGCCCTCACATTTCACCCAAGGGAAACCTTTTTTTGCAGTAAATGCATACCGGGGATCAAAACAAAAATCATCCACATCAAAGAGCTCAAGTCAAAATTCAGAAAGCAACATTTTTTGACAAGAGAAGACATCCAAAGAGATAGATCCCCTAAAGATAGCTCTAGACCACATACAACCATGCAGATCTAATCGTAGATTTCAGACTTCTTCCAAGGTATGCAATCTTTGTTCTCTGCTCGATGAGGTTACTTCTGAAAGATATTTCTCTTTATCTTGGGACAACAAGTGGGCTTGTATGTTTTGACTCAATATAACTTGAGCTTGTAGGCATTAATTATTAGAGAGTACCCTATTGTAGAGGAAGCACTAATTTGAATGAATTCTCACCAATCTACTGTAGAATCTAATATTTGCAATAAAGGAGTGGGTAGAGGGGCTTCACCTTGTTGACCAATATCTTACCATGTTCATTCATAAAGGGACTTTTAAAATTGTAAAGAATAAAGTCAATGCATTATAAGTACTATGGGTAGTTGTAGGGTACCAAATGGTTTATAGGTATTGAGGGGAATTTAAAGGATATCTAGTAAAAATAAAGTCTTGCTTTATTGGCAATATGTATTGGGAGGGGGGTTTGAAAAAAGGATTTTTGGAGGTATTTATCAATACCTAGTGAAATTAAAGGCATTCTTTAATATTCCATAATGTAGGTGCTATGTCACAATTCATTAGGTGAAGGCCCCATGGGAGTGGATGAAGCTTATGATGTTTAACGCAATGAAAGTGTTGTTTCTAAGGATATAGTCATACTTTATCACTAACATATAAGGATATAGGGCTATGACAGTGATAACAAAACATATGGATGTGTGTTAGGTTACACTAAAGAGCATAATTGTAGATGATATGGGCCATATGTTTCACAAATGCAACAAGAAACGTATAGGCATTGATCTATAATTCCTTCCTTGTTAAACATAGAGATGATAAATGGCATCTATATATTCAAAGTTAATGTGGATCCATGCTAGCTCCATATAAATACTATTATATCCTCTAATTTATTCCTCTCTTGAAATCCATGTTATTTCCTCCTTATTTGAAGATGCAAGTGTCCCTACTTGTGAAATGGGATGAGGGAAATGTGTAGAAAAATTATATTCTAGAAACCATTTATCTTTGGTTGGGAGTTTACCCATATTTCCCATGATGTAAATAGTTATAATGTCATGTTGAGTAGATTTTTGGCACACCTTTAAGAAGGTATCATTATCAAATGGGGGCTAGAAATCTAAAATGTTATCCATTGAATCAGGTATAGGATTATATTTGTCTATATGGGAAGGTTGATATAGTTTGAGCTTGTAGGAATTAATTATTGGAGAATACCCTATTGCAGAGGAAGCTTTGGGTTGAATGAAATTTCATGAACCTACTGTAGAATCTGTGAGATTTTTTTATTTTTTATTTTTAATATATTTTTTCCTTATACTATTTCTTATGATGGATGGCATATGATATGTAGGAAGCTTTTCACTCTATAGAAGATATTCACAGCCTTGTGTATGGTCAAGAAGATTCCTAAACCTCAAATGATGACAATCTGCTATTCAAAGTTAACAAAGATATTTTGGATATTAGAAAGTCATTTGTATCATGCTTATGCATGGTACAAGCTCTATATCCTCCAAAAAAGCTACAATAAATACTTAGCATAGAAGGATTTGTAGCTGATGGCATCATCTGGATTATTGGCTGCCATTTCTATTATGCCCTATCATCACAAGCATGGGGCTCACCATTTTTAGCTGGAGAATGAGAAGGAAAGAAGTTCAAGAATGGCCAGTCTATTAAGTTTTATGATTTATTTTGGATTCTAAAATGGATACCAGAGAAGTGGTAAGTTATTTCAATGAAAAGGCTTAAGTTCATCTGTCATTGTTTGAGATGTTTGCATTTGTATAGGTTTTTCTAGTATAAGTATTATATTTTATGCTTAGTTCAAGGAGTTTTCTTCCAATACGTATAATAATAAAATGTATTTTTTACAGTTGTCATGCTCAACACTTCTATCTGAAGTGGTAAGTAATAGGTATAGAGATCATTAAAGCATTTATTTTTGAAATTAAGTCTTTCCTTGATGTTGCTGAGAAGTTAGAGCACACATATATTCTTCTAAGCAATTTTTATGCTTGTATAGGTTTTTGTTTTAGCAAGCTACATGGTTTCAATTATAACTGGATAGAATGTGGTGCAATATTAGAACAAATTTTACTATATATACTTATATTTATAGCTTATACTAAAGTTTTGTACCATATAATCATAATGCGCTTCATTTTTTAATAATTCAAAAGCGTCTTCACTTCAAACTATTTGGTTCTACGCATCTCCATTATTATTTATAAAAAGATGGTTTATGTTAACTCTTACCTTCAAATATAAGTTAACATATGAGGATGTGTGAATATAAGTTACCGAATTTAAAGGCTCTTTGGGTTCATGAAAAGAAAGTGGCAACATCTACTTATGTGGGTAACTTGTGCCTTTATTATTGCTGATAGAGTTCAATCACTGCTAGGGAAGCTCTCTAATATTAGTGACAAATTTTCTTCATCTTCTCTGGTACCATAAGTGCAATTGGAGCAACACATTCCTTCTTTAGAAAGGCTAACTACTTTGAGAGTGTTACAACAGGTGATGGGATTTAATTCCTACTTTCGTTTCATGCTTTCTATTATTCTATGGTGTGACTACTTTTGATTTGTAATTGTGACCTACTTTTAGAGTTACGCAACTTACAAAATATGATGGGGGATTTAATTATTACTTTGTTTAGTTCATTTGTCTCTACTATTTTATGCCATATGGTGTGACAATCTTGGATTTAGTATATTTCTTACACTTTGGTGTTAAATTGTACACATTCTCTTCTGTCTTCTAAAAGTAGAATTCTTGAGGTTTTCTAAAGTTAACCCTTGCATGTTTCTAGGTATCACAAGTGTATCAAACAATGAAAATCATGGTCCTGTCAAGGATGATACCATTTTTTTATTTTTTTGTTATAAAGAGGCTTAGTGCGGATGATATGAAGTACAATTTTCTATGGTTGAAGATTAACCATTTAAAAGGAATTGTATAGTTTGGCAGTGAGGTGAAGTAATGCAATTTTTTGATTTTCAATATTTTGTATAAAAATACAGGTTCTGCTAATTTTGAGGATTTAGCTTTTGTGCATGGAGTATTTTTTAGAGTGAGCATAATATAATCTCGTCAGTGAATTTATTTATGCAATACCTTGAATCAGAACAATCCATATATCATAATCTTATTGAATTGTATGAACAATCCATATATCAAGGCTATGAATTGTAGTAGGAGGGGCCCAATACCTTAAGTACTGTTATTAACTTACAGGCCAAAGGTACCTCCTTAAATCATAATGCAGGTATGGTTATTATCCATTCTTAGGGAAATAGTTACATGACTTAAAGTTCAGATATCCTGAAGCCTGGATCACGAGACACTATAATCTGATACTTGAAGGATCTTGTGAAGACATGATGTGAATCTACCCTTATGTTAAGCATGCCTAGTGATCTGAAATCATCAAAAATGAATTATCTATTTTATGCACAAAGTAGACTTAGAACAAATAGTGTGGCCTATAACACTTCTACTGACATATCTAATAACCAAGACTGACTACAAATATAATCCTGAGATGCTTTCTATTAGCGTCAATGCTACAATAGATATTCTATGCCTCATCAAGGTCTACACAACTATTAAGGGACTCTGTTGTCACTAGTAATTATTAAGGCCTGCACACGGAATAGATCATTGTGCTGACCCCAGTATCTAGTTGTGGACATCTGTGAGTACAGTGCTACTATTGGTATATAGTAAGTTACTTTGCTGTTACTAATACCTATTAAGGCTTGTGCATGGAGCATGTTACCTGGCTGGAGCTACTATATAGCTGTCTTATTTCATCCATGACAGTAATTCTAGACACTATATCTCTGTAGCCTTCGATTTCTACAATAGTTAACATAACCAAGGTAGCATGGTCCAGATTCAAGTGCATTTATTTGAGAAATTGATAGGCATTGTCTCAAACTGAGTCTACATAAATTTAGTATGCTTGATCTTGAGAATATAGTGTCGTAATTCCTTCAGCCATGTAGAATGACTTGATTAACTGTTGTGTGTTGATTTTAACCAAGAGTATGTAAGTGAAATATGTAAGAGTAATAATACCTCTAAGCCTTGAGCAGACATGTGTTTACTTCTACTTGGACATTGTTCCTTAAGGTTATCAACACACCACAAGCCAAATTTAATATGAGCCATTTCTTTTTATTGCCTCATTGAGTAGAATATGTTGATATGGTGTTCAATGCATCAATATACTCCATTTCTTAATGGTGTAAGTAGATCCACTAGTGTTCACGAGATATTGCCAGTGATGTTATCACAGAGTAAGGTAATACTATTTGTGTTTGTAGGCCCCAGATAAGAATTTTGGATATAGAAGAAATCAAGCAGCACAAATCAACATAATTTGTGGACACCCATTACAATAGGGGTGCACAGATCAAAAGGATGGCTGAAGCCTGAGAATATATATATGCTAATTGGTGTTTGTACATCCTTCCATTGAATCATATTTGTAAACCTTTAATGCCTTACCTACACCATTGTAAGATGGTACTGTAATTGACCTTATGCCAAAGTATAGCATTAGAGAGGTTTGAATTATACTCTATTGCTAGGAACAAGTTTGAAAATGCAATATCTGTGTGATGGATCCAGACTCTCAAAAGGTGGCTGTGTCGCTGCACTTCAGTGGCATCTAATGATATGTGGCTAATCTTCTCATCTTTATCCTATAATAAAGTAAGGAGAAAGAATCAATAGGCATTAGCTCTAGAAGCATTATGGTAGGACTGAGTTTGCAATGACACTGTCAAGTATTTCCCTATGGAATTTGCATAGGAGGCACAGTGGGTAAACCCTCATTCCTGAAGGCACATGTGGCAGGAATTCGACCCTTATCAGATTCATATCTCCTTATTTTTGTAGTGTCATCTATTGCATACTTATTTCCACTAGGGGGGACTCTAGTTGTTGTGACGCTTTGGTAGCATAAAAGGGCATGGATAGTAATTGTATTAGTTTAGAACAATCTTTTAGCTCTTTATAGGCCAGATTTTGCAGTAGAAAAACCATGCATTTTCTATGGGGATTAGACCTATAGCATCACTGGGAGACATGTAACATCAACAATTTACTGAGACAACACTAAATTCAGCATGCAGGAGACTACAAGGATATGATGACATGGCTACAATTTGTAGATCAATTTGTGGGGAGATCTTATAAATTTTCTCATCATCAAAACATTAGCTGAAAGGTATGATTTTAGGTCCACAAAAGTATGCTTTTAGGTCCATAGCTATAACTAGGAAGTAAAGTTTTATTGTGGTTGACAAAAAAAGAAAAAAAAACTTATATAATAAAAAAATAATGATAAAAGGGTTTCTTACAACCTAAATTGGGGTCTACTACTATTTCAATTAATTATTAGATGATCATGGTGCATCATACTTTCTAAGCTAAATGTTATGACTCTTCATAGGATATTATTAGAGATACTTGAGGAGAGACTGTTACACAACATTTTGTCACTGTCCCTATACTCCCTGTTCCTTGATCCTGGAGGACCTCTACAGTAAACCCCACATGCTTTTCCTTTATGAAGAAACTCCGATTGTGTACCTCTTCATGAGCAGATAAATTCCCTTTTGCACGATTTTCCCTGAAACTTCTGTTTTGCGCAGTTTACAAGACCGGCGCTAATGGCCTTTGTCTCCCCCACACCGATGTACAGAGATTAGCACTACTCCTCGCGCTGACCGGAGCGACTGAGCTGTGTTCCAGTCGCGTCCGTCCTGTTATGGAATTTTTTTTTTTAAATTAGAGCCAAAGCTTCCAACTCTAGAAGCTTCGTAACAAAAGTCTGGTAAATGGTTTGGCCGTATGGGGTCAAGGATGACAGTTTGGGCTATAAGACCTTCTCCCATGAGAAGAGGATCAATCTCCCATCCATTCATTCTATATAAACCTCCCTTTTTCCCAAGCACAAGATAGCGTTAGTGTTGAAGTGTTAGAGTGTTAATGTTTGTGTGCTAATGTTGTTTTGGTTTGTAGTAGACAGCAAGCTATTACTAGTTGTAGCTATCTAGTTGTGTGAGGGAGAAGTGTGATTTGGTTTGGAGTGAAGATGATCAGATATTGGTCAAGGACCTTAGTGATAGTCACATGTCTCGACTTAACTGCGGTTGCAAACAATGTACATGCAGTTGCAGTTAACATGACCGTCAATTCTATGTGGATTAGCATTGAAGGGTTAATATTGGTTTTAAGCGCTAAACCTTTTCCTTAAGCGCCTTTTCTTAAAAGTGTGAATTAAGCACGTGGGTGGTCTTGTAAAGATGGTAAATGGTATCTCGCGTAGACAAAAGGCTGGAAATGGTATTTCTAAATTCTATGCAATTAACCTTAGCGGTCGACACGTAGCAAGAGAAAAACACTTTTCTCGCGTGCTCTCGATCTAAAATCGGTCGTGCAAGATTTCACGCGAGATTGCGTGATATCCATTGGATCGAGCAAGACAGATCGACGATGGAGATCATCTGGGTTAGTTGGTGAGCAGACGACACGATAGCCGTTGGATCGAGCGAGATAGATCGACAGTTGGGAGTTGACCCGACTGCTAGCTCTACGAAGGATTATCCCTAACTGCGGGATTATACCACCTCATATGCACGCCCAACAGTTAATGTAATAGTCACCTTCGATGGTTTAGTTTAGTGGAGTAGACAAAAAGGTAGATATGCTAAGTTTAACTAGAGTTAGGTGTAGTTCACTAAAATTGGTGGAGTATTCCTAAGGGATATTGCATAAAGGCACTCCAAGAGTAGTTTTCGACAAGAGACAGAAAGAGACAGAGAAGCTCAGGAGAGTGAAACAAGAGGCTAGCTAGGCTAATTAGAGCCTGCTGAAGCCAATGGAATAGTCCAGAGAAGCTGAAGAAGTCATCTTCATGGATATTTTCATCCAGGGAGATTTTGGAGCTTAGGGCCATCAGGAGTTGGAGGTAGTTGTAGGAGCTACCAGTACTTGTTCTCACCGAACCAAAAGTCATTCCTGACTGTAATGAGCATTCTGAATCCATTGCAGGGATTTGTGGAAGCATTTGAAGACTTCTAAATGCCGAGATGCTACAGGGAAGTTAGGAAACCCAGTGCCAACCATGGAGGAAGGCCTATTTTGGGGATGCAGTGCTCATTTTGAGAAAATGATCAGTCTATTGTTGGTGTCTAATATGTGATGGAGATAGTAGAAGATGTTTTAGTGACAGATAAAGAATTCTGAAAGAGTTAGTGCCATCAAAAAGCTCAAGGTAGCTCAGAGCACTGATTGAAGGAATCAAGTATAAGGGAGCTTAGATCTGTTTGTAGAGTGATGACAACCATGACAAAGATATAGATGGTATTCTAAGCCCATTGGTTTAGTTCAGTAACCTTTGGAGTTAAGTGTGGAACTTGTAAAATAAACTTTTCCATAATCCCAAAGAGCCAAGTCAAGATGACAAAAGCTCAAGGAGACGTAGACCATGATATTCGAGTGAACTCCTAGATTAAATTTGTTGTTATGTGTTGATGTTTATTTGCTGCATTATATGACTGTGATATGTGTTTAATATCAGCAAAAAAAAATGGACTTAAAGCACTTAAATAGGTAAAAACAAACAATATACACCTGTTTCAAGTATTTAATTCCGCAAATGTCATATATAAGCTAGATCATTTATTTGTCAATCTTTGAGTGGGAGGTTCTTGTAAGCATAACAAGTTGTCAAACCCCCATTTCAGATCAGAAGCCTAAAGGGAAGATCCTTAAAACTATTGTGGATTGAGGCCATCATGGAATGCTAGCAAAAGTGTGTGGGAACCTAGTCTTGTCAGAGGAAAACCGCAATGTCAAGATAATGGTTGTAATCTCTCTTTGATATAAATATATATGCAACTATCGATTGATTTCCTACATGATTTGTAATCTTACATATTCATGGCTTAATGTTTCTTGACTTGTTAAGTAGGTTGAATTACAATTTTTCTATTACCACATTTGTTGTTTGTTGTTGTTTACTTGTTTCAGGTGTTTGAAGAAGGAAGCGAGAGATAGCTGGAGCGAGCAAGCAAAGACATCATCAAACGGGATAAGCGTACCAAGAGGTAGGCCCTCTTGATTGGTTCTAACCTAAGGAAATCTTCCATAGAATGTATCTATTGTGGCTAGACCCATTATTGGGCTAGAGGAATTTGTTTGTGTCCGCACTTATAATTTTACTTCACCACAAATTGGTGACCATACTAGGGAGACCAATCCTTTTGTTTGTCTTGGATTTCATGATTTCGTGAGAACTTTTCTAGTTCCACTTTTTCCCTTTTGTTCTATTTCTTTTCTCATGCTTACTGGCCTGAGTTAGAAATTCATAGTAGCAAGTCTGGTCCTTGTTTTAAAAAAAAATATTTTTTCTTAGCTTCCTCGATCAACGTGCTTAATTTTCTGACAATTGCACTGATCATAGAGATTTGCTGAGGAACAGTCGCGCTGACCAGCCTCTGGCACTTGTTTTCAGTTAGACAGTGCGTTGATGCCTACAAGTGAATATTATGGTTTGTCCCCAATCTTGGCCAATGTGTTTTTCTCTCATGATTTTGACCCCGTAAGCCTTTTAGACCATTTTCTCCCTGACTAGAGAGCTTCATTTAGCTTGGTTTGTGTGCTTGCTTAGTTTATCCCACCCTCTGATGTGTTAAGTTTGGCCCTGTGTAAAGTTCTTTTTTATTTTTTCTTTGAATCCCTCGATCAATGCTATTTTTGGCCAAATAGTCGTGCCAATCAGGCCTATTAGCGCTAGTTTTAGCTTGAAAGTCATGCCGATCATGCTAATCGGCACTAATTTTGGCCCAAAAGTCACTCCAGTCTCTGAGTTAAGAAAAATCAGAATTTCTCCCATTCCAGTGCCAGTGTGTCTTGACCCTCAAACTCTCTTCTTCCGCCCAGAAGTGACTAGGATGCTTTGTTTTCAATTGAATGAGTGAAAGAGTCTCGTTTGTTCTCTTATTTCGAGTGTCTCTTTTCTCTTTCCAAGCATAGATTACATTGCTTGGTTTCTCAATTGAAGCATTTATGTGTTTGGTTTGTTCGATTCAGGGAAGAAGTTGTTTTCAATTTCATTTATCATGCTTTGGATTTGATTGATGCTTGTTTGTTCGGAATTGTGAAAATTTTCATTTAAAGTGCTTTATGTGAAAGATTCATTTTGCATTTTATGAAAAGGAGAACATCATTCTAATTTACTTAAGCGAAAATATTGCATTAGTAGCGTTATTGAGAAGCTGGAATTGCATCATTATAAGCATTGGAAATGAAATGAAACTTCTTATGTTGTTATAGGAAGATTAAGTGCATTTAGGAGCTCTATTAGAGAAATATTTCATTCTTTGATTGTTGCATTGATTTTGTGTTCCCTATCTCTGAATTAGTGTTAACTTTCATCGAAGACAAATACCTCTTTTCTCATATAGCTGCATATAGGAGTTTTCGGATGACAGTGGTAGGGCCTTGAAATTGAAACCTAATTCAAGATCAACTGTTAAAATTTATTGAATTAATCTAAGGAAGCATTGAAACTTAACGCTCACATTTAGTGGTCTAGGATAGAGACATGTTCCGACGTCTTTAAACCTAGCAGTTGTCGTTCGCTTCGGCACTAGACAACACTAGTATGGACTTGTGCTCCCCGTATCATCATGTATATAAAGGGAAACCCCACTAGGTCTGAAATCCTTTATCCATAGGACGCCAAGTCTTCCACCTCGTAAGCGTGATACACCGAACACAAAATTTGGGGAGATTGCCTACCCATACTTCTCAGTTCGCCGGGAGGTATTCTGCAGTTCACAGTTACCTAGTAATCCTTTTGCCTAGAATACCCTGAGTAGTCATTTTTGATCTTCACTGAATCTTTAAATTTGAAAATATCATCGAGCACTTGTCCTTTCGAGCTCGTTAATTATGAAATTGACTAGAGTCACCTTTCGTCCTTTTCTTGACTCTTGAAATATGAAAAGGAAAAGTTTTGTTTCAGTGTCTTAAAACTAACTAACCACGAAATATTCCTAGTTAAAGTTATCTTCCTTAGTGATTATTTAGGGTCGATTCCAATGGCAACATTCCCAGAGTCTACCAGTCAAGGGTTCCCCTCAAATGGGAATCCTGGTCCTTTTCCTTCTTTTGGAAATGTTGGTGCTCCTTATATGGAAACGTTGTCCCTCCCTGGGTTAACCATTGGTTTACTTGTCTGGTTATTTTCGACCTCGATGGTCCTGAGTGTCCCAGCTCCTGCCCCACCATCTCCTTCATTTGAATCACATCACATTGATTCTAAGGTTGACCTCTCCCCTTCTTCCCCTGTTTCTTCCTCTTCCTCTTCTACTTCGCCTGGTGAAAGTTTGAAATCCAGTAACCAGGAGGCTAAGAAGAAGAAGAATAAGACGAAGAAGAAGAAGTCAGATAAGCGAGAGGTTAACTGTGTGGATGTTACTCAAAATGCACCTCCAGTAGACAAACCTTATGATCCTTCTCAGAAGGTAAAATTCCCTTGCCAGTTGTGTAAGGGTGATCATCTCCTTCGAGACTGTCCTGGCATTCCTAGAGTCTTAGAGGTATGGTCTCAAAACCTGAACCGACCATCCTCATCGACCTCTCGAGATCATGTCGATGTTATGCCTTCAGCTAATGATCGTAAGAATAAGGGAAAGATTAGATTCCCCTGTAGGTTATGTGTAGGAGAGTATCTTCTTCACCTTTGTCCTCTTATGGATAAAGCTTCCAAATTTTTGGAAAACCTTACAGCTCCTCAACCCTGACTTCCTGTTGGTTATTAGAGGCTTTCTTCTAACCCTCACCTAGTTGGTAAAGAGATTGACTTGGATTCATATCTTGTCCATCCTACTCTTCCTGAGCAAGACTCTCTTGTGTCTTTTCCCGACCAATGATTGGTCGAAAAGAGTGTCGACTTGTTTCCACCACCAGTTATTCACTCTGTTCCCGAAGAGAGTAAAGATCATGTTGCTCATGTTCTTCTCGTCTCCTCAGATTCTCATGAATTGAAGCGTGACCCTCCCATCCTGGTTGTTCAGGAGAGTCCTTCTCCTATTCCTATACAACATGGGGGCAATCATATGATACCCCCACCAAGTAGTTTTGTCGTCTCTTTTGATTGGGGTCCATTGACTACTTTCCGCCTCCGATCTTATGTGCCTTTCCAGATCATAGTACAAGCCTATAATATGGTAGTACCTGGTAGTATATTAGATGAAGGCGCATCTGTTAGCATCATGTCTTCTACTACTTGGCAAGATTTGGGCTCTCCACAGCTTGTGCCTGTCACTCAAAATCTATTGGCTTTCAACAAAGGAACCATTCAACCCTTGGGGGTCCTTCTGAAGTTCCCTATTACTTTGGAAGGGAAGACTGTCTATATAGATGTGATGGTAGTCCAAGGTCCTTCAGATTTCAATCTTCTCCTTGGACGAGACTATGTTTATGTCATATGCATGTCCATACAATAATCCTTGACATCTCTCAATGGGGAGCCTCTAGCCTCTATATAGGCCTCATACATACAATACCATGGGTCATTACCATGGTTCCCTCAATACCATCTATCTAATACCATGGGCTTATTACATTATTGCTAACTACTTGTGGTCCCTTACATGATACGTGTTAACCACCTTATTTATTACTATGGCCCATCCCATTATTACATTATTCCCTTGGGTACCTCCCTCTGTACCCCATGTTATCCCCCCTAGGTATATTACATCATGGGAGCTCTTGTTTCTTCGCTTTTCCATGTGGTTTTTTTTCCGCATGAAAGGAGAATAGTGACCATTGATCAATTATCGTTCATTGGTCACCAGGTGCCTCCTATGCAACCATCGTCCCCTATTGGTTCTTGATTGCAAGTGGTACCTTCCTCGCCACAAATCAATTATGTGGCTACCCGCTCCATCTCTGCATTTGCTGATGATCACACAGATGGTATTGTACATTATGTACTGGGGGCATTGGAACCCGATCTGTCTATGGTACCAATTGACATGTATTCCTCCCAGAGTGTGGTTCTTCCATCTAGTGAAGACCTCTTGGGAGCCATGTTCTCATATGGTTCATGAACAGATGTGTGAGGATAGTTCTTGGTCTTGTGTCAACCTCGTTAAAAAATGAATCAAGGAGTCATGAGGATAGTTCCTGATCTTGTGTCGACCTCGTTAAAAAATGAAACAAAGGGTAGGAGCATGGTTCCTGGTCTTGTGTCAAGCTCCTTAAAAAATGAAACAAGGAGTTATGAGGATAGTTCTTTTACTGTGTCAACCTCATTAAAAAATGAAGCAACTACCTTTTTCAAATCGAGTTTTTGATTAAGATCTCGTAAAATCCCAGTCGAGTCTTTCCTGGATCTCGAAAGTGAACCTTCATTCCAGTCACCTAATTGAATGAAATGAAGCTTGGGGGGCATGTACCTCGACTTGAGTCATTATGCTGGGGGCATGTGAACTTATAACAAGCATAGTTTTTCATTTCAAGCTTGTGTAAACATGAAATCTAATCCAAGCAGAGTTCTCCATGGTTCAAGCTTGTGTAAAAATGAACCCATGCCCAATTTACATATTGTGATTGTCGTTTTTATCAGCTAAATGAGCCTTGGTTGTTTCATTCCATCGCCACCATCTCTTTGGCTGATCATATGCTTTCACTTGGTTGTTTTTCCTTTCTTGAGGGACCACAGTGATGAGTGGTTTTATTAGCCAGCCTCTTGACCATTACATGTTTTGAGCAATTCCACCATTGTCGGAACCAGTTTCTACCCTTTATACCACTCGTTCCTCTAGGACGAGTCACCTTTAAGATCTTTTCTGACTCGTAAAAAATGAAAAGATTGCCGATTATTTTTCCCTTTTTGACACGTTAAAGAGAATAAAAATGGGGGGTCCGCTTTCAGCTCTTTTCCGACCCTTTAAAAGCGAAAAGATGGTCGAGCCCTTGTTGTTTCGAACTCATTAACAAATCTGAAATGTCATGTGCCTAGTATAAGTTTACCCCTTTTCCAGGCTGGGAGGCACTATTTACGAAAAAGGTACTCCTTGAATGAAATGGTCAAGTGGTTCTCTCAAGTATTGTTTTCTACCTTTTCGGGCTCGAGAGACACAAATGTGTGAAAAGGGACCATGTGGAGTTTTCTTTTACGTGTCTTTTCAAACTCTCTAAACATGAAAAAGATACCAAGTTACACCTTTGTCAGACTCGTTAAACTATTAAACGACATCGGATTCGTCACCATGATGAACATGAGCTTCTCCTTCCTAGGGCTCATTAAACTTACTAGGTCGGATTCATCTGAAGGATGAACTTACAGTGCAAGCATATGTTATCCCCTTCAAGATTGCGATTAAAAAATAATTGGGGTACCTACCAGAAATGGTGGGGGAAAATTTGGAAATCTATCAATCATGTTAGCAGCTCACTCTTGAACATGACACTCTTTGCTTCATGTCAGGTTGGGATATCCTCCTTTGTATCATTGACCTTCCTAGGTTTGGGCCATTTATTTTTGCCTTCCATTTGATCTTTGCCATGTCATCATGACCACCGATCCCATGGATCAAAAAGCTGCCAAACTTCCAGTTGTGTCGCCAATATGTTCAAGAGTTGTCCTTTTGCAGTTACACTTACCTCTGATTCTTTGTATCATCCAAAATCATTTTTGCATCCTCTCGTCTCTCATCGATGATGTGGGATTCATTATGGCCCTCCTTCGACACGGTCACTTTCCATTAACTTCAACTCATTATCTGGGCAGTTGACTGAGAGACTCGCTTCCAGTACCTTAGAGCTTGCATTCCCTAATGGAAAGTTCTTTGCACTCGACGACGAGCTCACATCATTGGCTTTTGATCGAGTGATTTCGCAGATGTTCGACTTCAGTTCTTGTATTCACATTTCGTGAATTGTACTGATAGTACCTTGAGGACCATTGTTATTATTGGTGGTTTCTCTCACGCTTTTTAACAGTTTACATCATTGATTGGTAATCAAGTGACTTTCTAGCATGTTCGACGTCAACACATCTATTCACATGCTAGAATCTACTTTGATTGGGTCATGTTGGAGCACAAGACCCTAGACTCAGATCACAAAAGTCCAGGTTCCGAAGTGATGTGACATGGTTATGATGATATGCATGTCTCTTTCAAATGGCTGGCTACAACCAGACCATGAGCTATCATATGTGATCCTTCTCATTATTGGATGGTTGCGACCATACCTTGGTTTCATTATGATCCTCTTTGAATGATGGCTGTGCACATACCTGGATCCATTTACATGATCATTCTCTGGATGGATGCGTCCATGCCATGATTAATGTATCATTTGATAGAGATATCAGTTTATGTATATGTATCTATAATTTCTTGCAGGTTTTCTCACGGCAGACTACGGTTCCTCGCACTAATTTATAAAGCATTTCATCCCTCACTCTAGCTCGGCCTTCACACTTTAGGGGCATCTGTTACACAACATTTTTTCACTATTCTTGTACTCCCTGTTCCTTGATCCTGGAGGACCTCTACAGTGAACCCCGTATGCTTTGCCTTCATGAAGAAACTCCCATTGTGTCCCTCTTCATGAGTAGATAAATTCCCTTTTGCACCATTTCCCCTGAAACTTCTATTTTTCCCAATTTACAAGACTGACGCTAATGGCCTTTATCTCCCCCATGACGATGTGCAAAGATTAGCACTACTCCTCGCACCGACCGAAGCGAATGAGCTATGTTCTAGTCGTGCCGGTGTTGTTATGGAAAGTTTTTTAAATTAGAGCCGAAGCTTCCAGCTCTAGAAGCTTTGTAACGGAAGTCTAGTAAATGGTTTGGTCGGATGGGGTCGAGGATGACAGTTTGGTCTCCTTTCCCCTGGAACCTGGTCTTGTCAGAGGAGAACCGAAACATCAAGACAATGGTTGTAATCTCTCTTTGATATCAATATATATGCAACTACCGATTGATTTCCTACATGTTTTGTAATCTTACATATTCATGGATTAATGTTTCTTGACTTGTTAAGTAGGTTGAATTACAATTTGTCTATTACCCCGTTTGTTGTTGCTGTTGTTTACTTGTTTCAGGTGTTTGAAGAAGGAAGTGAGAGATAGCTGGAGCAAGCAAGAAAAGACATCATCAAACGGGATAAGAGTACCAAGAGGTAGGCCCTCTTGATTGGTTCTAACCTAAGGAAATCTTCCATAAAATGTATCTGTTGTGGCTAGACCCATTATTGGGCTAGAAGAATTTGTTTGTGTCCACACTTATAATTTTACTTCACTACAGAGACCTCTTTGGCTCAAGGGTTAAGGAAGGATTTTGACTTCAATATCGAACCATAAACCATATCCTCAAGCTTTGTGCCATCATGGAGGAGGGGAGACATTGCTCTTCAAAAATTATTCTTCTACTTTGTAGGTTTTTCAAAGTTTTTTGATGTTACCTTGAGAGAGGAATTGTTCCATGGATGACATTGGAATTTCAAAGATTTTGTTTACTACTATTATATGTCTATTAGTTTGTTCTGGGTGCCTCCAAATAATGAATGGATTGTTTAGTTTTAACAATAAGACCATTGGGGTGAAGCACATGCATCCTCACTTGCCCATGTTTTTCGGGATATATATCAATGAACAGGATTCCATTTTGTAGGAGAATATTCAACCCTTGCTTCTTTCAACATATCTTGGTCTCCATTCTCCTCTTATTGATGATGTGGTCCTCTTGGCATCTACCTTGGAGGGTCTTCAAAGGATCAATCTTGGGAAAATTAGGGTTTATGATATTTAATGGCTTGAGGAATGTCCTATTAGATTATGATTTTCCATTACTCATAGGTGGAGATTGATATCACCATATCTTATACCTACCTAGGTGTTTGATTTTTCAAGCTCTCAATTTGGTTTGAGATTGGTTCTCTCGCCTTGGATCAATAAGGGCCCTTTTTGAGAATTATTTCTTTCGACACCATTTTTAGGACATTTTTCCCAAGATGGACCTTTTGGATAAAGTCATCAAGTCCACGTTTTTTAGAGTTTTGACATTTGGGGACCTAGTTTGTTAGAGGATTATTAAAACTAGATAGAGAGGGTTTAGGCTCATTATCGAATGCAAGAGGATGGTTCCTAACATGTTGTTCAAGAAACATTTGCAACACACCCCTTTTTATTTTTAATATTATTATTATTGAATCTTATCTACATCATCCTATGGTGTCATTTAAGTCATATATTTTGTGTTGTTTTTCATTTAATTCTTTCTTGTACGTCTTATTTCTATTTCTTGTGGACATATCTATATGGAGAATTTCATTGTGCATCAAGCACTCTTTTTATAGCTTCACAAATCCCCTACTATTCCAAAGAAAAATCTATTAAAAGAGTTATTGGTTGCCAAAATAACATTTTAAGTTAGGTTATCGACAAATGTTAAATGTAATTGATTAAAGGTTTGTTGTTTCCCTTGTGGTGGCATGAATGTGGGTTGAGAAGAGAAAGAAAATAAAAGTCTCTAACAAAATCCCTATATTAGAATGGGAAAAACTAATGTAACATTGGTATGTGTACCTAAGCTTTTGGAACATGTTCTAGATGGGGACTCCATTCTGAGGACTATGGTATGTACTAGGTGTGATCCATATGTACATTGTTACCTCCAAAACTTGCAAGTAAATTATTACCTTCCATATGAAGAATTATCAGCCATTGAGACATAAATCAATGTTTCACCTGCCAAAGGTCCCAATGTTCAATCAAAAGAAGTACCCAATGTAACATTGGTATGTGTACCTAAGCTTTTGGAACATGTTCTAGATGGGGACTCCATTCTGAGGACTATGGTATGTACTAGGTGTGATCCATATGTACCTTGTTACCTCCCAAACTTGCAAGTAAACTGTTATCTTCCATATGAAGAATTATCAACCACTGAGACATAAATCAATGTTTCACCTGCCAAAGGTCCCAATGTTCAATCAAAAGAAGTACCCATAGCAATAACTCCACCTCCAGCTCCTATCCTAGATATTCTTGGTTATTCGATAGGTTTAGGCAATGCACTTGTCCCTATTGATTAGTGAGAAGTAGGCTCTGGGTGGGTATTAGATAGTCAATTCCATTTTATTTTGTATAGAACAAATGGAAAAATTTGGCTTTATGATTGTTAGATGACTTATCAACTTGATTAAAGAAACTTGTGATATTTGGTTAATGCTTTGTGTAGGCCTCCATTGCCTGTTTTACTTGCATCATCAATAGGTCAAGGCCTTTAGATCAATGGGAAACTTATATGGCGCGATGGTCAAATTTTTTACAGCTTGAAGTTTTAGAATCTCTTTCAGTCTTGCACCTGCTGGACCTCTACAGGTGCAGTTCATAAAATTGGAAAATAGTTGAAATATTAGTTCTATTTACTGTAAATATTGTTTGTTTAATAGGATGTAGATGCACACCTATTTTGAGTCCCTTTTCTAAGTTTCCTTCCTGGTAAATTAGGTGTCACCATTGCAGCCTGGGAGCTTAGCACACACACTGTTGCCAATGGTATTGTTTCAAAAAAAATCTCTTGGACTGGCAAACGCTCTTTTGCAGGTGGAATTAAAAAATAATCAACAACTTTTTGGGTATTTTAATGATAATATTCCATTTGAATTTTTCTTCACTAAGGATGTCAGGATGGAGCATGCAACATTTCTGGAGGTAATAATGAATGCTAGGATCTAAATTTTAAGCTTTGGAAGTTTTCTTCATTGAGGATGGCATGATGCAGCGTGCAACGTTTCTGGAGGTAATAATGAATGCTAGGATCTAAATTTTAAGCTTTTGTATTGATTTTTTGTTCTTTAAGACTCGTGTTAAATTGTGATGTAATTTTAAGTTGACACCAAGTTTTTTTATTTCTATGATACTTGTCACATTCTACTATTTTTATTTTTTATTATTTAGGGTTTACACTTTTGTTAAATGGAACTCAATGACCTAATTGGTGGACATTAATCTAATTTATTTCCTTCTAAGGAATGTAGTGGGTTATGCTAGAGAATTCATATTAGAATTTTCAATCTAACAAGATATCTACTGCAAACACAATCTGTACCAAAATTATAGGTTTCAAAGAAAAAATTCATGAGAGAAAGTAAGCTTGCTTAAGGATATCATCAAGAAGTTAGGAGTATTCCCTACTCATGTTTTCTCGTGTAAAAACAATTTTCATTTGAATGACTAGAAATAACAGTGACAAAAGTATGACATAAAGAAAATATTGCATATATGACCGAAAATTGCCTGCAACTGAGTGTAATGTAAGTGAGGATTAAGTGCATTGAGAACAATTAATCACAGGTTATTCTGGGACACAACCCCCATCCAGCTTCCACTTAGTGGGGAGCTCAGTTATAAATATAGGAAGATGTCATATTGTTTGAAGACTTCGGGTCCTAGCCAAGTAAGAAGAGGAGGTTGCTATCATAGCTTCTTTCTCAAGGCAATAAAAATTAATATACATGATAGTAATGTGGCCAAGCACAAGGGGATTATAAGAAAATCAAAACAGATAGACAACATGTAGGAGGTTCACTCATGCTACTGATTCTAGAAAGGGAATGTTAAAGTACTTACCAAGATTATGTTTCTTTTTCTCGTAGTACTCTAGCATGATTAAATTGAACTGTGGAAGATATGCAAAGGGTGGATATACATAATATCATTCACCTCACTCAGTTTCCCATTCCATTTGGGAACATAAGTTTGAGAGATAGGAAATATATGTATCTACTAAAAAGGTCTGTGTCTTATTTACCAGTAAGGTGCTCTTGCCAGACTAAACACACATAATCATTTTTAAAATATTTAAATAAATTTTGGCTTCTTATGTGACTAAACACACACAATCACTTTTAAATATTCAAATGAATTCAACCTTCTTAGGTACATTTATGTTCATGCATTGAATCATAATTTTGTAGTTATTCCTGTCTCCAGATAGACAGAGACAATTTTTAACAACTTTGATTCTCCTCCATATTATGGTTATGCTTAAATATGATATGTGTGTGTGTGTGTTGGGTGGGCTGATAAACCACTTGAGGTGCTAAGAATAACTAAAATAATCACTCCATTGATTGATATATTATACTTGGAGTTTGTAGAGTCTATGTCGTTTGGATGGAAAGATGTTTACCATTTTTTAGCCTAAGGGGCTTTTCTTACATATATAGAGTGTGGTCAAGATGGTGAAAATATTAAGGAATGTTGCTCTAAAGTTTCTGTGTAATATTGTGCTCCTTGTTCCACCTTTAACACCATTCAAGTACCTTAAGGTTCCCACCAAATGTTTCTTTGCACTATTAATACTTTTGGCTTGGACTTTGACGTCTCTCATTCATTTCTAAGTGTACCCAATTTGTCTGGTTGGGAACTGGTGATACTATCATGCCCTATCATAAGTCTAAACATACTTGTAGCTTAATGATATTGTGCCTCACTCAGAATGTTGAATTATGATCTCAATACAAATCAGTGGAGCTATTCATAGTAGCAATCTGGTTTTGTCCTTCATCATTCTAGTAACACCACTGTAATCTATTCCTTCAAGTGTATACCATATATTCAGGTGGTTAAGCAAGAATATATGTATAGTGTATGATCGAACTACTTCATTCTCTTGATACCCTTCATGTTATTAGCATTTGGAGTACTGTGCCAAGTGGCCAAGTATGCACCCTTCAATATTCAATCTTCCTGTAGTCCATGTTCTACGTTGGACATAAAGATATGGAACCAATGGTTCATGGGGGTCAAAATATTGCAGTATTTTGAGAGCATTCATAGCCAATATTTCAGGCGTGTAGATCCTTTGATACCATCTAACTAAAGTTAGGTTAATTATAGTGAAAAATAGTAGCCAAAATGAATAACGGATATGGGTTAGGGGTCTTTGTGCATATCCTATAGAAGCTGATTGTGTGTGAGGTATATGAATGAAAGGTTGCAGTTAATGTAATGTTGCTTCTCATCAGTTTGTTTGGGAATAACTTTGTTCCATATATAAGAGGTACTCCTCAACTAGTTGGAGAAGTTGTTGAAATTGATCATCTGCAGACTACAGTTGAACCCTTAAAACATGACATAAGTTTCTTGTTTTATTAATAATAGATTTGTTGAATGAGGTGGCATGCTTCAGTTTTTTAGTCACACAGACTTCACATTCTATATATATATATATATATATATATAATTTTTTTTCAAATCAAGAGGTATGACATGCCTTAGTAAATCATGAATTCATCGTGACAAACTCTGCTCTGGCATTTTGGATGTATATAGTTCTTAGTAGAACTACATGGGACTTGTCAGTGTCAAAGGATTTTGCAGTCTTTCACACAAGCCTCGTTTCCTCATTTCATTGAAAACATTATTTTCCTCGACCATCTTATTAATATATGTATCCTATTTTATAGGAAGATTGAAGTCCATGAGACAATATTGGATTACAATATATTACATTTTCTCATTTTTCATCTATCGATGTTCATGTCACTACTTTGTAGTTTCTAAAGAAATTACAATCAGTTGCAAACTTTTTCTTGTTTTTATTCCAGTTTAGATTTATCAGCAACATCAAGTAATTCCAGTTTACTTTAGATTTGTTGTACGTATTTTTGAGATCTCTACAAACCTGATAATTAAGGAATTTTATATTGTTCAATGTAGTATTGTGTTTTATGGCAGTTGGATTTGTGCTCCAAATTTTAGCTTCTCGACTTTACACTCAGATATGCTTAGTATTAATTTAATTGGTTTGTTATATATGTCCTCAACACATTGAGCTCTTTGACTGCTAATTGTTTGGGTGTTTGTATAATTTCTATATTATTACAAAATTGGGATGCAAATCTTTCACTAGTATAGTTTTGTTAGGCTACCAAATTCATTTCTCATGGGATAGTTAAATTCATATGGGAATTTTGGCGTATAGTTGGGAAAAATAAGAAATTAAATGATGTAATACCATGAGTGGTAATGGAACATTAAGAGAACTACATAATTCAAGGTGCATATGAAGGAAAATATATGATCATAGACATCAAGGATGAAGGAAAAACTTAGCATAATAACTTACAAGTCGTGTTGTTGTTTTGGTATCTAACTATGGTCATAAGCTAAAAAAAACATAAGCTAAACTGGGAATATTAGCTAAAAATAGGTTGTTAACAATTAGAGTACGCATCTTTTAAGGGAGTGTATTATTGCAAGTAATTTGGAAAAGACTATTCTTGGCCAGGCATTGCCTTTGAGTTTGAGTATGAGTGAAGCATCTAGCAGATCTATTGAAGCATGGTGCCTTAGTGTATGAAAATGACAGTTTGTGTGTAGGATCCTCCTAGCCAAGAGGCTTGTATAAAATATTCTTGAAAATGATAAGGATACTCAAATCTAACAATAAACCCTTTTGGAATTGTCTATGGGATATGATTAATCTAAATATTGTAATTAAATATATGGGTTGGAGACTTGTTGGGTGATCTTATCAAACTTTGATCCATAATAACTTTTTTGGAGAGATTGGTAGTTCACATATAATCTGAAAAGGCCTGCTACTTTACATGGAACCATTTAATAATATAATTTTTCATATCATGCAAGGGTGAATATCAAGAAATCTCATTGTCTTTCTCACTGCTTTCGATTTATGTCTTTATTATGTTGTGGTAATTTTCTTCCACTCGAAAACTTTGGTACTTTTTGGGCCTTGGAATATCTAAGAGTTGCAATGGAAGACTAGAGGAACATAAGGAATTGAGGAAATTCATTTTTGGAATTGCATGGGGAGGGATTTCAGAATTTGGAATAAGATTTCTGAACTTGAGTGCAAATTTTTATTTTGCTGTCAGTATTGTTTTTATGTCATTATGCCTCATATGCTATCGTGAATTGGTTGCTTGTTATTATGTACTCTAATGACATGAGAACTAAAACAATAGAGTCAAATTTCTTTCTAGGAAATAGAACAATCTAGGAAATACCAAAAATAATTCTTTACGAGACGGTGCAACAGTTGAGATTTATGCTGCTGGTAAGTAGGGCAAGGGTGTGAAATTTTGGCAAGTAAAAAAAAGATACCTTTAGATCCTGTTATCACTCAGGTTTTCCCAGAAGTTGTAAGAAGGGGAAAGGAGGTCGAGGTAACCACAAACCAATCTTTTAGATACAGATTCTAGCCAATCTGCATCCAGAGAGGGCTCTCTCTTTTTGATTTAGCTTTGTTTTGGAAGATATTAGGCTAGTTGTTAAGTTTAGGAGTTTTGTTTGAGTTTGGGTGGTGAGATTCAATAGCAAAGGGGTAAGACTGAGTAGTTCAGGCCATTGGGCTAATGGAGTCAAGTAAGATGGCTTAACTGGACTTGGTTTCTTAGCAAAAGATGGTTTTACAGAGCAAGATGGTCAAACAGAGAACAAACAGAGACTTAGAGTAAATGGAATGGTTTCAAATGGGTGAAGAGTAGTTAAGAATCCTTCAACTTATTTGAAAAAGAGAATTGAACTGATATAAAGAGCAGTCAAGAATTCTTTAAGTAATAATCAAAGTGAAAGAAATAGAAAATAGGAGCAATCAAGATTTCACTGTTTATTTTACTTTAGATGAAAACATAAAGAATGATAACTTTTGAAGACAGAGTGCAATCAAGCATATTCTGAATTAATCATTTTTGTTTATCATTCAGATATGAACATAGATAATATAAGAAACAAGGAAAACTTTAAAACACAAGGTGTAGAGGACTTATTGATCCGGTGCTTGATTCAAGAAATCTGTAGAAAGTCCTTTGATTCAATTCTTTATCCATCAAGCCATATGAAAATTTGATCCAATCAGCACTTTATTCCAAAAAAACCAATATTACAGCAATGTATATGAATCCACCCTCAATACTCCAATTGAGGGGGTATTTATGCAAAAATTTTACAACAAATATCTCATAACAAAGTGAGATATTATCTAGGATGACTAAGAATAATTTACAAGAAAATAGAGACAGCTAGTCTCATAGATAGGAGAAAGCTGAACTGATGTTGTGCTGGTCCTATTTTTGCTGAATGTGCTGGAAGCAAGCCCTATTATTTGGCTTGTTGTTGTCTTCTCTAGTAACTCTGTGCTGGCTGCCCTGTTTTGACTGATGCTCTTTACCTGTTCTGATACACTTCGACCTGTTTGACCCTCATTCATCTATGTTCATCTTGCTATGGTAAAAGCTCAAAATTTACATTTTACCAAGAGTAAATTTATAAAATTTCCAATATATCTTCCGACCATTTTTGCTCTGGCAATTTGTACTTCTGAAGTTTCCTGAGAGTTTCATCAGTCTATGTATATCTGAAAAAATTAGGCTAGATGGTGAATATATGCTTTACCTCATGCTCAATGTAGAATAAGTTCTCTAAGCTGTCATAGAGAACTCAGCCTGTGGGAAGTGCTTTCACTCTTGATGCACCTGATGATGAGCTAGCTTGATTGCCCGCATACTTATTCAACTTATCTACATAATCAATGTGTTTCATTAATCTATCATTAATGTCCAAAGGACTTGGTAGCCCTTTACTCTACAAAATTGTGAACTTCTCCATAAAAGAATTGATTTCCACTTGCATATCTTGGCACCTTCTCTCTAAGTTCTGCATCAAAGTTCTCTTGGTTAGAACCCTTTTGATTTCCAAGATGGTGTCTGTTCTGTCTGAGATGCCAAGTTTTTCCAGTTGTTCTCTGTTTCTGTTATTTAAAAAATGTAAAAGCCGATTGGCTTCCTCTGGCATTTTACCTAACTGTGCTCTTGTCTGCTGAATTGCTCCATGGGTTGTTTTTACTAAGTCGATCTACTCATAGATCACTTGGATAGATGGCCACATTTCATTTATAGACTAAATTATATTAGCCCAAAGGATTTTTCTGATCTCTGTCAAGGGCTTATCAAAAGTGAGCTCTTGTTCTAATGTTTTGACTTTACTTTCTAAGGCTTTAATCTCCCTGGTTTTTTCCACAACACTTATTTTGGAGATATCATAATTTCTCTCTGCCTTAGCCAATTGCTCTTTTACCTATTTCAACTCTGTAACTTGTAATCTCAATTCTTCCATGGCCTTTATCAATTCTTCTGTGCTCATATTAGTACTGCTACCTGGTGTTGTTCCTGTTGTTGATGTACCTGTGATTGCCTCTGTTGTGGCTGCTGGGACATTTGGAGCTAATGTTGTTCCAAGTGTGGAGGGGACTGCAGTTGAGACTATGGGGATTACCTCGGGAGGCCGGGAGGTCGTGTTATGAAACCAGCTCAAGAAAAGATAGAAAAGATAGATCAACGCCTTAGAATTCAGCCTCTTCGAGGGGGAAACCTCCTTTACATTACATAAATGAACAATTCTTGGATGATACAAATGACAAAACCTCCTTTCTATATATAGGAGTCTAAGGAGTCACAATATAATCCAGCCGACCTAACAATAATAATATAAAGCCACAAAAATAACAATAGAGGGATTCTATGGGGCACAGAAATAACAATATAAATAAGGGGTATAACTATAATAGTAATGGGGTAATCACTAGTATTATAGGGACCCAACATGCCCCTCTCCTTTAAAAAGTGTTGTCCTCAACGCTTGAGCAGTTCTGGATACTTCTGCATAAAATTCTCATCCTCCCATGTGGAATCTTCAACGGATAAGTTCTTCCACTTGATAAGATACTCTGAAATTGATCGATTTCGTAGCTGTCGAGTTCTTGTTTCTATGACTTCTTCCGGTTCCAATATAATTTTTCCTTCCTCTTCAAGTTCTGGCAATATTGTTTGAACTGGGAGCTTGTCGCCTATAACCTTCTTTAAACATGAAACATGGAAAACTGGGTGCAATCGAGAAGCTGCAGGAAGCTCCAATTTGTATGCCATAGTACCAATATTTTCCAACACCTTGTACGGACCATAATACTTTGGTGATAATTTATTATCCTTCTTAGCTTGCTTCAGGGACATTTGCTTATATGGTTGTAGCCGTAGGAATACCCAATCACCTACATCAAAACTTCTTTCACTGCGATGTTGATCTGCCTGTTGTTTCATTCTATTTTGTGCCAACACGAGGTTATCCTTTAAGAGTTGGAGGACTTGTTGTTGATGTTCGATGTGATGTTCCACTGCCTGAACCTTAGAATTTTCTCTTAAATATGATGTGATTGATGGTGGTTGATACCCATAAAGTGCCATAAATGGGGTCATTTTTGTTGCTGTATGGAAGGAAGTGTTATACCACCATTCAGCCAGAGGCAACCATTTGACCCATTGTGTCTGTTTATCAGATACAAAGCAACGAAGATATCCTTCCAAACATTTGTTTACTATCTCAGTTTGCCCATCAGATTGAGGATGATAAGATGAGCTATGAGCTAACTGAGTACCAAGACAAGAAAATAATTCTGTCCAAAAATTTCCAGTGAAAATGGGATCTCTGTCACTTACAATAATCTTTGGGTTTCCATGTAGCTTTTGAACTGTTTCCATAAATGCAGTAGAAACTGTACTGGCTTTAAATGGATGTGATAATGCACAAAAGTGTGCATACTTGGTAAGTCTGTCAACTACCACCATGATGACACTCTTTCCCTCAGACTTGGGTAAACCTGTGATAAAATCCATTGAAACCTCCTCCCAACGTTGGCTTGGAATGGATAAAGGTTGTAATAGACCCGGTGTCTTAATTGTTTCAACTTTATTTTGTTGGCAAACCAAACATTCCGCCACAAACTTTTGAATATCTGATTTAAGGCCATCCCAAAAAAATTCCTTCTTAACCCTGTGGTAAGTTTTTAAAAATCCTGAGTGCCCTCCTAAGGGAGAAGTGTGCAATTCCATAAGAATCTTTTGTTTTAGCTGGGAATTCTTACAGAGGTATAAGCGATCTTTGTACCATAACGAATCATTTTGCCAGCTAAATGTATCAGAAGTACTGGAATCTTGTTGTAGCTTTCGAATAAGTGCCCACACTTCTTCGTCATTCTTCCATTCCTCCCTTGCTTCGTTTATCCAATCTGGTTGGATAATAGAAATGGCACACAACAATGCTTCCACATCCTCATCCTTTCTTGAGAGTGCATCTGCCACCACATTTTGCTTCCCTTTTTTGTAGATGATTTCAAAGTCATAACCCAACATCTTTGTGACCCACTTTTGTTGCTCTTCAGAGGATAATCTTTGTTCTAAAAAGTATTTAAGGCTATCATGATCCGTTTTTACCTTGAAGTGTCTTCCCATTAGGTAGGGTCGCCATTTCTTAAGTGCATGGAGTATTGCCAACATTTCCTTCTCATAAATAGCTTTGCTTAAAAACTTTCCCTTGATTGGACGACTTTCAAAAGCAATGGGTCTTTCATCTTGCATTAGAACAGCACCAATTCCATTTCCTGAAGCATCACATTCCACAATAAAGGTTTTTGTGAAGTCCGGTGTAGCTAAGACCGGTGCTTGGCACATTGCCTCTTTAAGATGTTCAAAGGCCTTTGTTGCTTCCGGAGTCCATGAAAATGAATCTTTCTTCAATAATGTTGTTAGAGGTGCTGCTATTCTCCCATAATTCTTAACAAACTTGCGATAATACCCTGTCAACCCAAGAAATCCTCGCAGATGCTTTATGGATGTGGGGATTTTCCATTCCTTAATGGCTTTAATTTTGCTAGGGTCTACCTTAACTCCTTCATGAGATACAATATGACCCAAATATTCCACCTCCTGGACTCCAAAGAAACATTTGGATCTTTTTGCATATAATTGTTTCTCCTCCAATAGTTGTAGCACCTTGTCAACATGTTCAACATGATCCTTCCAAGACTTGCTGTAGATTAGTATATCATCAAAAAATACTAACACAAATTTTCTAAGGAATGGTTTGAAAATTGAATTCATCAAACCTTGAAATGTTGAAGGTGCATTGGTAAGGCCAAAAGGCATGACCAAAAATTCATAATGACCCTCATGAGTTCTAAATTCCGTTTTCGGAATGTCTTCAATCTTCATTCTGATTTGATGATATCCCGAACGAAGATCCAACTTGGTGAAGTAAATTGATCCATGCAATTCATCCAGTAATTCATCAATGACAGGAATGGGGAACTTATCTTTAATAGTGAGCTTGTTGAGCTCCCTATAATCTGGACACATGCGCCATGATCCATCCTTCTTGTGCACCAATACTACTGGAGCTGAGAAAGAACTTTGACTCGGTTGAATTATACCAGCCTCTAGCATTTCTGCAACCATACGTTCAATTTCACTTTTTTGGACATATGGATATCTGTACGGCCTGATGTTTGGAGGAACACTTCCTGGAATCAGATGAATAGCATGATCATGATCACGCATAGGTGGGAGACCTTTGGGAGTCTCAAATACCTTGGAATGATTGTCCAGGACTTTTTGGAGATCTGGAGAAATAGATGATTCCAATGTGGAAACATCTAGCGAACATAATTGTGCAATTACACCTCTTTGCTCCTTTTTTAGAAGCTTTGTCATGCCATTAGAGCTGATTATCTTTCCTGGTTTCCCTGCAATACCCCTTAATTCAACTTCCTTTCCTTCCACAGAAAATTTCATGAAAAGTTCTTGAAAATTAAAAGCTATTGTACCCAAGGATTGTAGCCATTGGACTCCTAGTACAACATCAACACCTCCCATTGGAATGGAAAGCATTGGGCTAGTCAATACATATTCTCCCATGGATAGCTTGATATTATGGCACTTTCCAGAACAATTTATTGTTCCTCCATTTGCAATCATCACTTGACACTCTGGTGCTGGATATAGGAAGCAATTCAATTCTTTTGCTACCTTACAATGAATAAAATTGTGGGTGCTTCCTGAATCAATCAACACTATTACCTTTTTCTTCTTGATTTGTCCTTCTATCTTGATGGTTTGAGGAGTGGTAATTCCCGCCAATGCATTACAAGATATGGTCGGATTTATTTGTTCTTCATCTAGGCTTTGTTCCTGGAATATATCCTCTTCTTTTGACCTTTCTTGCTCCTTTTCTTCTTCCTCTTCACAATCTATGTAGAATAATTTCTTCTCAGCACACTTATGACCTTTTGTGTATTTGCTATCACAATTGTAACAAAGCCCTTTTGCTCTTTTTTCTTCCAATTGTTGTGGTGTCAACCTTGTAGGTTGTGGAAGACTATGGGCAACAACACTTCCGTCTTTATAGTTGTGAATGGTATGCTTCCTAGTTGCCATAATTTTGCTTTCCATTTTTCTTGCTAACCTGAATGCCTTCTCTAATGAATCAGGTTCCCAAAGGCGCACATCATGTTGGATATTATCCTTTAAAGACCCTATGAACACATCAATCCTATGCTCCTCTGGAATATCTTTTACCCTTATGTTCAATTTTTGGAACTCCTCAATGTGCTCCATTATTGAACCCTTTTGTTTGAGACTTATCAATTGGCTAAAAAAAGTGTTGCTTTTTGTATCCTCATAATGTGCTATCAATTCTTCCGTAAAAATTGCCCAAGTGATAAATTGTTTACGAGAACAAAGCCATTGATACCATACAAACTGATTTGGTTCCAAATATAAAGTTTCCATACGTACCTTTTGTGTGTTTTGCACATTATTGAGATCGAAGAATTGCTCCATCTGTAATATCCATGTGGCGGGATCCTTGCCATCAAACTTCCTCATATCGATTTTTGGAACATGGTGAGTCTTCGATCCAACATTAGAGTCTATGGAATCATGATTAACATTTCTTTTGTTCTCATCATGAGTTTCCTTTAGTACTCTTTCACCCTTAGTGACCATTTCTTGTAGCAACTTATTCATATTTATCTTCAATTCTTCCATCTTATCATCCATGCCATCAATTTTAGCGTCCATGCCATTCACCTTAGCTTCCATGCCATCCATCTTAGCTTCTACGCCTTTCTTTAAACAATCCATCTTAGCTTCTACACCTTTCTTTAAACCATCCATCTTAGCTTCTACATCTTTCTTTAAACCATCCATCTTAGATATTGTTCCTTTTTGTGCAAGGGACAATTGTTGCACTTGGTCTTGTAATTTTGATATATCATGTTTCATTTCTTCCTCTTCTTCATGAGTCATGCTAGAGCTTTCAGGTTCCTTACTAGGTGTTTGCATTTTCTTTCCTCGGGGCATCAGTTACCGATAATAATTCTCTACTATGCCCTTTGAATTCCTTCAAAATAAATTTTCAAACCAAGCTTAAGCAAAAATTTAAAAAAATCTACACACCTTTTTTCACTTTGTAGGAGCTTGATATTGCCTCTGATGTATCTCTGTACTTTCCAATCATCTAGTTCTGAAATTGTGACCTGTAGTAGCTCTCTGTGTCCTCTTTCCAATGCCACCAGTCTGATCCAAATTGGATTCTCCAAGAAAGAGTTATGCACAATCTCCCAAGATGACCTGATTATAGACCTTTCCAGAAGAGTGAACTTGTATGAAGTTCCACGTGTACAATTTTCGACCTTTGGTTCTAAAAAAGATATACAAGAAACTACAGTCCGTTCTCTTTCTGTACCTTCTTACGAAATTTCAATCCGATCCCCAGAGAGAAAGTTATGACGATTTTCCCCAGGTCACCTGTTTTGAATGTAATTTAGGAGTCTGCAAAAAGACCAAATTCCTCAGATCATATCTCCGCAAATATCACACGAAAAGATCTGAAATTCGGACCCAAGGTTCAGCGCGATTTCTTCTCAAATGGGTTTTTTTTGCGACTTCTGAAATGTCACAGAAAAAAAGTTATAGCGAAAATGCCACGATGACCTGTTTGGAGCAGCGAAACCCTAGAATCCAAAGCTTTGATACCAAATGTTATGAAACCAGCTCAAGAAAAGATAGAAAAGATAGATCAACGCCTTAGAATTCAGCCTCTTCGAGGGGGAAACCTCCTTTACATTACATAAATGAACAATTCTTGGATGATACAAATGACAAAACCTCCTTTCTATATATAGGAGTCTAAGGAGTCACAATATAATCCAGCCGACCTAACAATAATAATATAAAGCCACAAAAATAACAATAGAGGGATTCTATGGGGCACAGAAATAACAATATGGGGGTAATAGGGGCACAACAATATAAATAAGGGTAATAACTATAATAGTAATGGGGTAATCACTAGTATTATAGGGACCCAACATGTCGACTCTCCCTACTTTTCCTTCAGTGCTTTTTCTAATGCCTGCTCTGTATCTTTCAATCTTTCATTAAGTTTCAGGAGCAGGTCCATCATATCTTCTTCTGATTTCTGTTGTATAACTTCTGCAATCTGTGGGTGCCTTGAAGGAGGTAGCTTCAGCTGTTTCCTCAGGGCAACAATGTCCTCTTCTTTCTTCTTGATCAAAGCCTATATGCCTTTAGCATCTTTGGGATCATGTCCCAATCCAATGATGATCTCTTCTAATGATTTGATTCTGTTATCTTTGGCCAGAGAAGAGGCTCTCTCCAAATTTAATTGAGTTGTTGTGTTGTCCAAGGAGTTTTGTAACTGGTGGGCCAGCATGGCTTTATCAGTTAGTGTGGAATAGACCATTTCCCCAGTTTGCTTGTGAAGTTCAATTTGGTCCATAGGATGAATATCTTTGGCTAGGACCTCCAAGTTTGTTCTGATATAGTCTGCTGCTGACTGGGGTTGCTGTACCTTTGGCTTAAAATAACTCATTAACATTTTACCCTCTTTAATGTCATAGGCTGACATTAATCTCTGCTGGTTTGTGGGGGCCATTTTCAAATATTGACCATAAATTTGAAGCCTTATTGGGTCATTCCTGGCCTTTATCTCTGTGAATGTCTTCTTAATGTCTGAGGCTTGTTTGCTTTGTGGCCTGGTGGATGATACTTCTACACTGTGTTGTCTTTCTAGCTCCTGCCTTTGTGAGCTAGTTGAGGTTCCTCCCAGTGGTGGAGTTTGCTGACTAGTTGTTCTCTCATCTCTTAAGCTATTTGTAGTTTCGTCAATGATTTCCTCTTCTGAAAGAGGATTCAGTCTTTGTCTCTTTACTCGAGGTTGTTCTGTAGGTCCACTGATAGGTGTGGTGGTTTCTCTGTCTCTCTTTCTATTTCTTTCCTCATTTAGAGGAGTTTGCAATGCTAGAATTTCTACTGCTTTGGTTTGGGCTGGAGGAATTTGTACTTGACCCTGTTCTTTGGACTTTCCAGGATGATCTGTCATTGTAGGCTGATCTGTAGTCTCTACTTCTTTTCCTTTGGGAGTTCCTGTAACTGGTATGCTGGTTTCTTGTGCAGGCTGTTGAGAAGTTCCAACAGAGGATGTACCAATTTTTTATTGCTGAGGCAGCTTGAATGATACCTGTCCAAAAGAGTCTAGGTCAAGGGTTTTTTCAAGATCTTTCATAGCATTTTCCATATTTTCCTACTCACTAATCTCTTCTATTAAGGTCCCTTCTACCCATTCATCCTGATTTGCAAACTGTTCAATTTCTTGGATCCTATGATGTATATAAACTGATAGCATGTTTCTTGTCCTTATGTCACATATGAAACTATTTGGGTCATATGGCACCCACCAAAAACTCTTCTTCAATCTAAGGTGGTCTTCTAAAATATTTTCAGCTTCTTGCCATGCATCCCTAGAATTGATGATATAAGGGCCTAGCTGATTCTTTATTCTTAATTGAGCCTTCTTCTTTGCATTACAAAAATGGACTAAGTCTGCATTTATGATCTGTCTAAAATACTCTAGTGCAAACAATCTCATTGGCACATATTTAGTCAACTTGAAAGGGCAAAGTTCACACCCATACATTCTGATTTCTGTGTGATTTTGGTACAAGTATCAGTCACCTATCTTGTACTATTTAGAGAGTTGTAGAATCTTCTTCATGTCACCAGTGATCCTAGGAGGGAGAACTCCTATCAACAGAGTGGATGCTGGATGTACAAACTAGTCAATGAATTCATTATAGGTATAAGGGGACTCATAGGTATTATGGAAGACTGAGCTCCAAAAGATCACAGACCTTCAATTTCCCTTTGAGTCCAATCTCTTGATGGGGAAAGAAAAGCTATCTGGTTGATGATATAACAAAAGGTGGTATATAAAAGATGTATATTTAAAAACTCCTTCCCTATCCAAATTCATGAATTGATCATGGATTTTGTTGGCAATGAAAGTGGCATAGTCATATCTGACAGCAAGGGGTTGTCCTGGAGTAAACATTGATAATAGAACTAGGGTTATATCATCAACAAATTCACTGGACTTAAATCCCAAGATCAGGGATATCATGTCAACAATGAGTTTTCCAGTTTCAGTGAAACAGGTATGCAAATAGGGAGGTGGGCCTTGAGGCTGGTACTTTGGTTTCATGAACATCTGAGCAATACGGGTTATCTCTGATTTGGGAAATTGAGAAGCTTTTTCAAGTAGATACCCCATGGAAAGAGGAGTAAGGGGCTGAGTGGAGTGGAACTGTATCATTTCATTAATGGACTTAGCAGTTATGGGAAAAAGAACAGTTTGGGATGGGGACATAACTACTCTATGGAGAGGGTCGTAGTTAGTACAACATTGATGAATGATGTCTGGGAAAACATGGACTGAGGGAAGGAAATACATGGGAAGATTAGATTCCCATAATCCAAAAATATCAGAATTGTTTAGATAACTATCCCTGACTTGGCAGAAGGCTTGAAGATGGTTCCTATCACCATATAAATCCTTTATTTGAAAATCTTTGTCGGCCAGGGGTAGATAATCTAAGTCTTTATGGGGTGCGTTCATGGGCGCAACATTTAGGGCTATGGGAGCTTCCATATTTGGTTCTTGTGTATTGAAACTGGAATTCGGGATTTTTGTGGAAAAATGGACTAAACAGAAGGTTTAGGGGTCTTTTTATGGTAGCTACAGACTGTTTTGAACTTGAATTCGGCTTTCTCTAGTAGAATTCTCAGTGGAAAACTGAAAATGCAGGTTTGCAGGGAAAAATGGATAAATACCTGGTTTAAGGAAGTAAACTGTGTAATTGCAAGTTGAATGATGGACTGTAGAGCACGATGTTGGAGTTTCGTGGCCGGGTGGTGGGCTGAATGCTCGGACAGTCGACTGAATGTTAGTTTGCATGGAGCACAATTTGTAGAGAATAATGGTGAAAATGACGTTTTATCGTTTATTTAACGAAATTCAGTTTGGTGGGACTTTTTGGCATTTATTGGGCGGATGACATCAACGTGATGAGGCATTTTGTTGTTACGCGGAGGGTGGTAAGCAGTTTACCCTGCACTGCTTTTGGGGCTGGGAGATTTTGGGCCAGGGGCGAGCGAGCATGTTGGGAGCGGGACGCGTGGTGGAGGTACGGTGGAAAACCGTCGGGTGATCGCGAGTTAAAGTGAGGTAGGAAGGGTGATCGCGATATCGTCGTTGACCATCGGATGGGAATGGTTTGATTGAACGGTGGACGGATGTGGGACATGGCGGGGAATTATGCAGCGGGCCCAATATAATTAACGTTGATTTAATCGTATCGGGCGCATTACGATTGGTCGGGGTAATGGTTATTAATTAACCCGGATGGTTAATTAATCCCATGTGGTGCGGTGGGGTAGGTTATTAATAAACTTCAGATAAATTTATTAATCCCTCTTAACTATATAATGGTTATATACCATCGGGGAGGGAATTATATATAAAATCTCAGGGTTTGATAATATATTTACATATTAGAGGAAGGATTAGAATTTATTCGGGATTTATATAATAGGGGTTAAAATTTAATATGATTTATGAAATAAAAAGTGCTAAGCTAAATGTTTAAAATTTTACATTAAACTTAGGCTAAAGTGGGAAAAGGGGTTTTTCAAGTGATATTATGCATTTCCTAAGTAAAATAGGTTTTTCACTTAGGTAAACTTTATGAAACGAAATGAATGATGGATGGATGATTTTTTGAGTACTTAGGCTTTTAGGTCATTGGGCCGAGGGTCTGGTCCCTCCAGAAGTCAGAGAAATGCTCTGAGCCCCGTTGAATTTCAAAGACCTTAATACTTTAGGGAGAATTAGTGAAATCTTTAGGAAAACATGTGAATGGAAGTTAGTTATTTAACCTTGCCTTGCTTGAATTGCATCAAGTGTAATGTATGCCTTCCACTGGTGATAAAAATAAAGATCAACACATTTAAAAGCATTTTTCATCATAAGTATCATTCTGCAACACCATCTACCTACCCTACCTACTTTAGCCTGACATTTTTTCTTCTTTATTTGGGTGCATTAGATTGGCAAACCCTTATCAATCTTTTTTTTTTTTTTACATGGAAAGCTTACCTAAGTGTGCACTTATTACATCCAAGGGCTCAGATTACACTGTTGAGCTCCTTTTATTTACTCTACCTATCTACTTATCTGTCAAGATTACACTGTTTGGTAAGATATTATTCTCTATTTCCAAAACCTGAAATTGAAAGATGAAGAAGCCAAGTTTAAGCAGTTTGACTCTTCATCGATTGTGGCATAAGTTTAACAAGCTGCACACAATTGTTTATTACAAAAAATGAAATGGTAGTGGCATTTAGACTTGCACACTTTCCTGGTCTATTTTTGTTTGGGGTTCATTTCTTTCACTTTTTTGACCATTTTATTCTTTTTACTCTTTGATTTTTCTTTTAGGGTATACCCTCTTTACATTTTTTAAATTTTTTGATTTTTTGACAATATGGAAAACCTTTGCAACAAGAAAAGGTATGAACATATTACAGAGCTAATCAAGTCAATCATGAAATATGACACCTATTGGTATAGGAGCATAACAGATCCCATTCCCAAAAAGTTGCATTGGGAATTGACTCTTTTCAATAACCACTTCTACTTATCAAAGTTGATAAGGAGGGGTGTTACAACATCAACTCTGTTGAAATATGTAATTTTTTTTTTTTTATGAAATTTATCGTGTAGCTGCATTTTTTTTAAATCAATGGTTATAAATGTAATTTTAAGGATTTCCATAACTCTTCACATAATTCTTTAAAGTGTGCTAACTCAATGGAAGAGCGTCTACCTTACAAGCAGGAGGTTGGTGGTTCGATTCCACTGTGCGCTAACATGATTTTTTAGTTTATTTTTAATTAAATGGTTTTTCTATTGATTTATTTCAATGGTGAGATATTTCTAGATTCATTGTTTTATATTGTCTCTAAAGAGACAAAAGTGATCTTTAAATAAATTTTTTAGTGTCTCTAGAGAGACAATAGCTAGTATTAAAGACATGTTGTCTTTAATCCAAGTGTTGTCTCTAAAAAATGAAATTGTCTCTAGAGAGATGAAAATGAAATTGTCTCTAGAGAGATAAAAGTGAAATTGTCTCCTAAGAGACAATAATGTTTGCATTATATATTGTCTTTATAGACACAATATTTTTTAAGACAATAATCTTTACAACAATATTTTTTAAGACAATAATCTTTAAGACAATATTTTTTAAGGCAATAATCTTTAAGAAAATAATTTTTGAGATACCCACTTAAAGACAATATTTAAGATAATACACAAGATTTTTTTTGTCTCAAGTTTAGACAATTTACCCAAAAATTGTCTCAAATATTGTCTTAAAATCCTCCTTTATGTAGTAGTGATAGTAATTCTTTCACCTGTGACTCTAAACATAATGAAATTAATTTCTTGTCACTTTTTGTCAAGCAAGCTTGATTCAGGGATCCCACCTCTCGATAATAAATTAAAACCAAACATAAATCTACAATCCACTCAATCTAGTGTTGAAAAAGAATCTAAATTTCATATTAATAGTACTCATAAAATTAATAGTTATCACAAGCAGATAATAAATTAAACCAATCCTAAATCTACAATGCAATCAATCAATTGTTGAAAAACCATCAAATATTCATATTAAGAGTATGAGTAATCACAAATAGATAATATATGCTAATCGAAATATGTTTAAACATTTGAAAGTTGGAAAAAGATTCGGGTTAGTGTAATAATAAGGAGAACGTTGAAATATTTTGTACTTGAATTTTTCATAGATTAAAATGTAGAAAAATTTAGGTCATTTGATATGAAGACATCTTTTTTTTATGCATTTTTACTCCCAAGTACATTGGACATACTTATCCTGAATCTGTTAGAAGTAATTTTTTTTGCCACCAAATGTTTCTGGAGATTTTTCAACACTATTACCACATCCCTCATAGTTGCTCGTTCAACAGGTGAATCTTTTGAACAAAGCAAGCTGACATGTAGCAAAGAAAGTAGACAATTGTGTATATTATTTTCTTCAAAAGCACCTTCATCCAATACACTAAAAATATTGTTCCCAATCACCTACTTCACTTTGTTTGGAAAATCCAAGCTCACGCACTTGTGCAAGTTTAGGTCACTAATAAACATGTCATTGGTTGGTCTTTTTCTAGTAAATATTTCCAATAAAAGAACGCCATAGGTATAAACATATCCATTGGTAGAAACTCCTTGACCCAATCCACACTTTGTATTAAAAGAAACCTCAATAAGAATTTATGAAACCAATGCATAAAAATTTGTTGATGAAAAATAATAATTGAAAATATTTTTTCAAAAAATACATACCTCGGGAAATTGTTTTTGCCACAAAATCTTCTTTGAGATTTCCCAACACTATTACCACATTCCTCATAGTTGGTTATTCATGAGGTGACAAATCTTCTTTGAGATTTTTCCAACACTATTACCACATTCCCCATAGTTGGTTGTTCATCAGGTGAATCTTTCGAACAAAGAAAAACAACCTGTAGCAAAGAAAGATAATTGTGTATATTATTTTCTTCAAATCCACCTCCATCCTGTGAACTAAACAAATTGTTGTCAATCACCTCCTTCACTTTGTTTGGAAATACTAGGCTCACCCACTTGTTGGTTGGTCATTTTCTGGTAAGCATTTTCAATAACAGAATGCCATAGTTGCAAACATCTCCTTTGGTAGAAACTCTCTCACCCAATCCATACTCTACATTAAAGGAAACCACAATAAAAGTTTATATAACTAGTGGATACAAAATTGTTGATGAAAAATGATATTTAAAATTAATTTTAAAAAAATCCATACCTCGAGCAATGTAACCCATAAACCCTTTTAAAGTAAGTGTTGAAGTAAGTGAATCACCAAAGTCTACACCAATCAATCTTGCGAGACCAAAATATGTCACATGGCCTATCATGTCTTCATCCAACAACACATTGCTAGGTTTTAGATCACAATGCACTACTTCCACATGAGAATAATGATGTAGATATTCCATGGAATGGGTCACATCAATGACAATGTTTAGCCATGTTTTTTAGCCCAAGCCACATGCATCCTCACCATGTTTTCAATTCTATCAAGATACAAATGCTTCTGTAGGCTTCTATTAGACATAATTTGGAATGCTAATCCTTTGAAATGGAGGCTGGAACATGAGGTGCTGGGTAGCAGAGGTCCCGTGTAACAGTTTTGGGGCTTAAAGCCTATAAGTTAGGATAATAATATTGTAAATCTCTGAAATATGCGGAGCACAAAATGTAATAGGTCGAGTCAAAGGGTTGTCCGCCCAAGAAATAGTATAGAATAATAGGAAGTAAGTCGGCCTGCCCTTGGTCTGCGGACCATGGGAATGTATAAATAGAGCGTGGCTCTAAGGTAAAAGGCAGTTCTGGGGGTTGATAGATCTAAGTGCTATGGGTTTGTGAAGATGGTAATCTCTCGTTTGTAAGTTAGAGTCAAGGGTGTTGTTGGGTAGATAGAGGCTCTGCAGCTATGTGCGCGGACCCTTGCGACTAAGTGCGCAGGGTGGATCTGGATGTATTGGCAGAAAAGTTGAATAAAGATAAGTTGGTTCTGAAATACTGTATTGAATCTGAAATATTGTGGATTTGGTTAATTTATGATTGATATATCTGTTAGATCTGTGCGCTTATGCTTATGTTATGAGTTATGCAAATATATAACTTTTCTGGGTGCACGAACTGGTTATCTCTAGTAAATGTTTGCATAAAGACCGTAAAAGGTAGATCTGATCTATAACAACTCATTAGTAATAAGTATCAAGGAATTTCCTTGTTCCGGATCTGCGTGGAAGCAGAGTAGCGCGAGGCCACAGAACGGCGTGCGAACCCTCCAGACCACATCAAGACATCCCAAGGGTGCTGAAACCTAGTTCCAACACCCTCCCCTGCTACCTCGGGTGAGAAATCAGTCCACACTCTACGGGCTGTTGCCAAAAGGGCCGGTAGTTGTGGGATTTGTTTGGCTAAATAACTCTTCCGAACCTCGGTTAGGCCCATATAAGCCAACAAATGGTTCCATTGCTGGGACCGGGATCTGCCTAAGGGATGTTTTGATGTCGGGACGCTAGAATCCTACAGAGAAAGAGTCTGAGGATTGATTGAATCAGGAACGATATGAGTTCATAGAAGGTCCTAAGGCACAAACGTACAAACCAGAAGTTAAACATGACAAGCGCAATTCAGTTGTCGGTATTCAAAGGAGCAGGAAGCGAAGATCCAGAACAATTTTGGTTCGTGGTGACAATAGTATGGGAAGCGCACGGAGTTATGGACGACAACATCAAAAAGGCTACCCTAGTTAGCGTGTTGTAGGACCGTGCTCTGACGTGGTATATAAAGTACTCAGGCGATCACTTGAATGCGAGAATAGCAGAGATCTGAGCTGAATTGAAAAATAATTTAGCCAGCCAAAATCAGAAACGCAATCGATCATAGGGTTCAAGGAGATCGCAATGATGCCTGGTGAAACTCCATGGGATCTAGATCAGAGATTGAAAAGTACAATCCACGAGGCAAACATGACGCTGTCAGATGCGCAACACTGTGCGTGGTTTGTGGCGTCACTGATGCCACATCTGAGGATGGCGCTGTCACAACAAAAGATCTCAACCCAAGCTAAAGCATTAGAGACAGCAATGAGGTTGCATGAAACTCCAATACAGGATCTGGGGTTGGGAGTTCAGCAAATCCATGCGCAAATACAAAACCTGTGTTTAGAAATGCAGAATTTAAAAAAAGAAAAGGCACCCTACCCAGAAGAACGGGAGGAAGTATGGTGTATAAAGTGTAGAAACCAGGGTCACGATAAGGATCACTATCCGGTCTTTGTGAACTATGTGGCAATGGGGGGACCAACACCATTGCAACCAGAGGCACAAGCAGGGCCAAGCGCGACACCCTCACTCTGGTGTGCAATCTGTTAGGTGGGAGGAAAGCACAACATGGACAACTGTCATCTACTGCCAAAATTTAACCAGACCCCCCAGCAGTTGTTTTGCAACTTTTTCCATTCGGTGGGCCACGAGGAGTGAGACTGTCGTAGTTATCAATTATTGATGGACCAGTCACCTGCCTACAAAATGCAGGCTGAAGCACGAGGTTAGGATCCAGTCGCGGTGATAGCACGTGGTGGGTTCCAGGGACATTGACGAGGACGAGGAGGAATGGGGTCAGGAAGGGGTCCCGGGTAGCTAATCTGTTACAATTGCGGAGGGCCAGGACACTACGAGTGGGACTAGACTAACTCAACCAGAATATCGTGCCCTTACTACAACTAGTTCAATCATGAAATGATAGATTGTCCCACATTGATAGCACAACTACAGGAGAAGAGGGCAGCGCAACCTACAACGATGTAGAATGTCCAAATGATGAGGGCCGAACTACATGAGGAAGACCCCAACATAAACATGGTGCTCAGAAGTGGCACAGCTACAGGGGAGGATAAGAAGAAAGTGACCAAGGATGATGTCGGGGTTCGCAAGGAAACAGATCTGGAAGCTAGGAAGAGCTTCGTGAAAGTCTCACCCAGGTAGTAAGGATCAACCCGAGCCGGAGAGGGATCCCTCAATGCTAACTACCTTTTTAAAGACATGTATGAAATTGCTTCGCGACAATCGGGTGGTTAAAGGATTACAAGAATTGATAACTAGGTGCGCAGGGTTAGGGGAACCTTGCGTGGTCCGAAAATTGGGGAAACAAGCATCACGGATTGGACGGGAAATGTGACTAACGGCGCAGATTGGCGACTTTGAGAATGATCAGATCATTCTAGACTTGGGCTTAGATGCAAATGTACTACCTAAACAGACTTGGGAACGCATGGGAAAACCCCCACTACAATGGTCTCCTATTCAATTGTGGATGGCGAATCAACAAAATATTCTACCCATGGGAAGATTGCAAGGAATTACAGTAGATATAGAAGGCGCGAGCACTTGAACGAACTTTGAGGTAATAGAAATCATGGATGAAAGTAGCCCTTATCCTGTGTTGTTAGGGATAGACTGGGCCCCTAATATGGATGGGGTTATTAATTTAAAGAAGGAAAATGATATTTGAGAAGAAGTCACTCCACGTAGTCATTCCACTAGACCCGGCTGAAGGACCACGTTACATTGAGCCTATGCACGATGACGAAAGTGATGATGAATTAAATTGTATCTACAAAATTTCTGCACGAAACCAAGATTGGGTCAATCCAGCTGCGGAAGGAAGAATATCATGGGGCCATGCAAATTCCTGCACCAAAGATTTAGATGAGGAAGACGAACGGTGGCATAATCGGTTGAATGGGGCAACCACGTTAAACTGTAATAATATGACTAAGTCATTGTATTGTGTCAAAGCTCGGGATCGTGAACTACCAATGTATGATGGGTTGACAACAGTAGATGAATTCCTAACCATATTTGAAAGCGTGGTTCTAGAGCCCCAACGGTTTGACGCATTGCGATGGGCATTACGCGCAACGCCTGCGCATTGGTGGGGCACACATGAAGGAACTTTCGACGATTGGCGCAACTTCAGGTGCGTGATGCAGATAAGATTTGGGAACCCGAAACTATGAATAACTGAGAAACATGATGGACGTGATGACCCGTGCATGCACCTTACTAGATGGATCCAAGCCTATGGAGCAGAGCCTCAACCAGAGTGGGTACACTTATTTTATCATACCCTGGATGTCATTCCAAGGAACTAGTATATGGAAACCAAACTTTGGCATGGTACAGGCGAGTGGGATATCTTGCGCGAAGGCTTTTTGTTAACGTTCCTATTTGAAGATCAATGGATGGATATGGTGGATGACGCATTGCAGGTGGTCAAGGCTGCTATTTTCAAAATACCACTGGAACCAGAAGAAATCGTGCAGCCAGACTAGTCATGACAGTTGAGCCAGGCCCTAGAATGTTACAATGTACAGGTAGAAGATGATGAGGATGACCTTAGAAACATTAATATTCTGGAAACAGAGGGGAGTCGTGAGCTTCGCAGACCAGCAATTGAAGATCCAGACATCACCGTGCCGCTGAAAATGAAACAAGTAAACATTGGAACAGAGGAAGAGCCGAAGTATGCAACGCTTGGGGACTATTGGGACGATGCCACAGTGGAAAAAGTCGTCGAACTGCTTCGAGAATATCAAGATTTATTCCCGACTAAAATCACGGAGTTAAAAGGGATTCTCGGCGACCTAGGAATGATGAAGATAACCCTGAAGCTGGATGCGAAGCTAGTTAAGCAGCGACCTTATCGTTGAATCCAAAATAGAAAGCGAAGGTCTGTGAAGAATTGGACAAGATGCTTGCAGCAGGAATAATTGAACCAGTGGAAGAGTCTGACTGGGTAAGTCCTATGGTTGTGCAAGAGAAAAAATAAAAAGGTGAAATTTGCATCTGCGTGGACCTCCGGAAGCTCAATGATGCATGTGTTAATGATCCATTTCCGACGCCATTTACAAATGAGGTACTGGAAAATGTGGGAGGACAGGAAGACTATTCCTTTACGGACGGCTTCTCGGGGTACCACCAGATCAATATTGTGCCAGAGGATAGAAGCAAAAAAACATTCACTACTGAATGGGGTTTCTTTTAGTATATGGTGATGCCCTTTGGACTAAAGAATGCGTCGACGATATTATCGCACACGGATTGGGATTTACGCATACCTGCTATGTTATGGGCATACTGAAGAACATGCAAGAAGTTTATGGGCCAGACACCTTTCCAGTTAGTCTACGGTAAGGAATTCGTCATGCCCATGGAGTACATTGTACCTAGTTTATGAATAGTAGCTGTGACAGGCATGGCAGACCGCACAGCTTTAGAAGAGAGGATCACGCAATTGGAGGAACTGGAGGAGGAGCACTTTCTGGCATGCTTTCATCAGCAAGTACAAAAGTAACAAGAAAAGGCTTGGCATGATCGCCATATCAAGATGCGCATGCTCAAAGAAAATGATCTAGTATTACTATATGACAGCAAGTTCGAAAAATTCCCTTGCAAGCTCTGCATGCACTGGTTGGGACCTTATGTAGTCAAAGAAGTTACAGATGGAGGCGCGGTCTAGCTTGCTAAGCTCAATGGAGACCCCTTCCCGGGAAGAGTAAATGGCAGTCACTTGAAGCTCTACACGGGTGGGCTGACCACCTGACTAACAGCCCGAAGGATAGTCTCACCGCTCCAGCCAGTTGAAAGAGAGTGTGGAACGTTAAAGCAGTTTGGGGAGCAGCTCCACAACAACCGAGGTGCGCATAGATTTGATTTGTCACAAGGGTCGCGGTTGCACAGAAAGGGCTGCACTGTTGGGTTGACAAGCAAAGAGGTGACTATTGTTGTCACTATTCATGACAAGATGTTTAAGTTATGGCAAAAGGGAGCAGGCGACGGGCAATTAAGAGATGAGATACGAGTCAGATCGGGAACAATCTGCCACAAGCTTAGCATGAGGGCAGCAGAAAAGGCGGGAGCCAACAAATTTGAATTTCAAGACACTTATAAATCACCGAGGGATATCCACCGAATGAGCTACGCTTCTGAGAACAGTAAGTTATTGTTCCTTCTCGTTGCTATGGAACTATTCATTATCTGCGCTCAAGGAGTGAGGCCGAGGGTTGTGATATGGCCACTGGAGGTGCCGGGCTTTCTGAAGAGGATGGCGTTGCCCTCTCCGGGCACTGCGCAGAACTCAGCATTGACAGTAGGGGATGTGCCAGAAATTTATAGACACGAAGCAAAACTGGTCTGGATGCCGCTGACTTACCCATGGGCTAGACGATGAACCATGAAAGATAAGCGAATGGCTGTAAATATAGAGACAAATGGTGGAATTGGAGTTAATAGGTTGTCTTTGATGTACCTTGACGATTTGGATCTTGCATACAACATCAATGGTCTTGCGAAATTGCAACACAAGCTGCAGTAGAAAGTGCGTACAGAAGGTACGAAATTGGAAAATGGCTGCGTTGATGCGAGGAGTTCCTGTATGCGGCACCCCAGCTAGAACTAAAACCCTACGAGGGGGTGTTCTGTGTTAACCGAGCAGAGCAGAATGCGTAGTATCGGTTGTGTGAATTGGTAGTGACACTGGAGCAGAAGCTGGAATAAGTGTTGTAGGAGACAAAGAGGGAGCAGTACATTACTCATAGGAAGGTGAACCGTGGAGGCTAGGCAACACATATTGCCGCATCGACGAGTGACTTGGGACGAGTCAGGATGATTGTGTTGGGGGCCTATTTGGTAGCGAAGGACCCGCATAACAGTTTTGGGGCTTAAAGCCTATAAGTTAGGACAATAATATTGTAAATCTCTGAAATATGTGGAGCGTGAAATGTAAGAGATCGAGTCAAAGGGTTGTCTAACCAAGAAATAGCATAGAATAATAGGAAGTAAGTTAGCCTGCCCTTGATCTGCGGACCATGGGAATGTATAAATAGAGTGTGGCTCTAAGGTAAAAGGCAATTCTGGGGGTTGATAGATCTAAGTGCTATGGGTTTGTGAAGATGGTAATCTCTGCGTTTGTAAGTTTGAGTCAAGGGTGTTGTTGGGTAGATAGAGGCTCTATAGTTGTGTGCGCGGACCCCTGCAGCTAAGTGCGCAGGGCAGATCTGGATGTATTGGCGGAAAAGTTGAATAAAGATAAGCTGGTTCTGAAATACTGTATTGAATCTAAAATGTTGTTGATGTGGTAAATTTATGATTGATATATCTGTTAGATCTGTGCACTTATTCTTATGTTATGAGTTATGCAAATATATAACTTTTCTAGGTGCACAAACTGGTTATCTCTAGTAAATGTTTGCTTAAAGACCGTAAAAGGTAGATCTTATCTATAACAACTCATTAGTAATAAGTATCAAGGAATTGCCTTGTTCTAGATCTGCACAGAAGCAGAGTAGCGTGAGGCCATAGAACAACACACAAACCCTCCAAACCACATCAAGACATCCCAAGGGTGCGGAAACCTGGTTCCAGCACCCTCCCCTACTAGCTCAGGTGAGACCTCAGTCCGCGCTCTGCAGGCTGTTACCGAAAGGGCTGGTAGATGCGGGATTTGTTTGGCTAAATAACTCTTCCGAACCTGGGTCAGGCCCATATAACTCTTCCGAACATAATGCCATAGGTGCAAACATCTCCTTTGGTAGAAATTCTCTCGCTCAATCCATACTCTACATTAAAGGAAACCACAATAAAAGTTTATCTAACTAGTGGATACAAAATTGTTGATGAAAAATGACATTTAAAATTAATTTTAAAAAAATCCATACCTCGAGCAATGTAACCCATAAACCCTTTCAAAGTAAGTGGTGAAGTAAGTGAATCACCAAACTTTGCACCAGTAAATCTTGTGAGACCAAAATGTGTCATATGGCCTATCATGTCTTCATCCAACAACACATTGCTAGGTTTTAGATCACAATGCACTACTTCCACATGAGAATAATGATGTAGATATTCCAAGGAATGGGTCACATCAATGACAACGTTTAGCCATGTTTTCTAGCCCAAGCCACATGTATCCTCACCATGTTTTCAGCTCTATCAAGATACAAATGCTTCTTTAGGCTTCTATTAGACATAATTTGGAATGCTAATCCTTTGAAATGGAGGCTGGAACATGAGGTTATGCTTCTCACCAAATTTCGATGTCAACACTACACTCTGCTTCGAAACTCTTCTCACCCTAGTTGTTTTCCAATTGGAGAACTTTCATAGCAACAATTGTGCCATCACTCAAATTTGTTTTATAAACTAATCCAAAAATACGATCCCAACAAGTTGGTCTTGGTGAATCCCCTAATTTCTATGTGAAGTTGTTGAAATTTTCATTTGAAATGTTTCTGGAGATTTTTCAACACTATTACCACATCCCTCATAGTTGCTCGTTAAATAGGTGAATCTTTTGAACAAAGAAAGCTGACATGTAGCAAAGAATGTAGACAATTGTGTATATTATTTTCTTTAAAAGCACCTTCATCCAATACACTAAAAAGATTGTTCCCAATCACCTACTTCACTTTGTTTGGAAAATCCAAGCTCACCCACTTGTGCAAGTTTAGGTCACTAATAAACATGTCATTGGTTGGTCTTTTTCTAGTAAATATTTCCAATAAAAGAATGCCATAGCTATAAACATCTCCTTTGGTAGAAACTCCCTGACCCAATCCATACTTTGTATTAAAAGAAACCTCAATAAGAATTTATGAAACCAATGCATAAAAATTTGTTGATGAAAAATAACAATTGAAAATAATTTTTCAAAAAATACATACCTCGGGCAATTGTTTTTGCCACAAAATCTTCTTTGAGATTTTGCCAACACTATTACCACATTCCTCATAGTTGGTTGTTCATGAGGTGACAAATCTTCTTTGAGATTTTTCCAACACTATTACCACATTCCCCATAGTTGGTTGTTCATTAGGTGAATCTTTCAAACAAAGCAAACCAACCCGTAGCAAAGAAAGTAGACAATTGTGTATATTATTTTCTTCAAATCCACCTTCATCCTGTGAACTAAACAAATTGTTGTCAATCACCTCCTTCACTTTTTTTGGAAATACTAGGCTCACCCACTTGTCGGTTGGTCATTTTCTGGTAAGCATTTCTAATAACAGAATGCCATAGCTGCAAACATCTCCTTTGGTAGAAACTCTCTCACCCAATCCATACTCTACATTAAAGTGAACTAGAATAAAAGTTTATCTAACTAGTGGATACAAAATTTTTGATGAAAAATGGCATTTTAAATTAATTTTAAAAAAATCCATACCTCGAGCAATGTAACCCATAAACCCTTTCAAAGTAAGTGTTGAAGTAAGTGAATCACCAGAGTCTGCACCAATCAATCTTGTGAGACCAAAATATGTTACATGGCCTATCATGTCTTCATCCAACAACACATTGCTAGGTTTTAAATCACAATGCACTACTTCCACATGAGAATAATGATGTAGATATTCCATGGAATGGGTCACATCAATGACAATGTTTAGCCGTGTTTTTTAGCCCAAGCCACATGCATCCTCAGCATGTTTTCAACTCTATCAATATACAAATGCTTCTTTAGGCTTCTATTAGACATAATTTGGAATGCTAATACTTTGAAATGGAGGTTAGAACATGAGGTTATGCTTCTCACCAAATTTTGATGTCAACACTACACTCTCCTTCGAAAGTCTTCTCACCCTAGTTATTTTCCAATTGGAGAACTTTCATAGCAACAATTGTGCCATCACTCAATTTTTTTTTATAAACTAATCCAAAAACATGATCCCAACAAGCTGGTCTTGGTGAATCCCCTAATTTCAATGTGAAGTTTTTGAAATTTGCATTTGAAATGTTTCCGGAGATTTTTCAACACTATTACCACATCCCTCATAGTTGCTCGTTCAACAGGTGAATCTTTTGAACAAAGCAAGCTGACATGTAGCAAAGAAAGTAGACAATTGTGTATATTATTTTCTTCAAAAGAACCTTCATCCAATACACTAAAAAGATTGTTCCCAATCACCTACTTCACTTTGTTTGGAAAATCCAAGCTCACCCACTTGTGCAAGTTTAGGTCACTAATAAACATGTCATTGGTTGGTCTTTTTCTAGTAAATATTTCCAATAAAAGAATGCCATAGCTATAAACATCTCCTTTGGTAGAAACACCTTGACCCAATCCATACTGTGTATTAAAAGAAACCTCAATAAGAATTTATGAAACCAATGCATAAAAAATTGTTGATGAAAAATAACAATTGAAAATATTTTTTCAAAAGATACATACCTCGGGCAATTGTTTTTGACACAAAATCTTCTTTGAGATTTTCCAACACTATTACCACATTCCCCATAGTTGGTTGTTCATTAGGTGAATCTTTCGAACAAAGCAAACCAACCCGTAGCAAAGAAAGTAGACAATTGTGTATATTATTTTCTTCAAATCCACCTCCATCCTGTGAACTAAACAAATTGTTGTCAATCACCTCCTTCACTTTGTTTGGAAATACTAGGCTCACCCACTTGTTGGTTGGTCATTTTCTGGTAAGCATTTCCAATAACAGAATGCCATAGCTGCAAACATCTCCTTTGGTAGAAACTCTCTCACCCAATCCATACTCTACATTAAAGGAAACCACAATAAAAGTTTATCTAACTAGTGGATACAAAATTGTTGATGAAAAATGACATTTAAAATTAATTTTAAAAAAATCCATACCTCGAGCAATGTAACCCATAAACCCTTTCAAAGTAAGTGTTGAAGTAAGTGAATCACCAAAGTCTACACCAATCAATCTTGCGAGACCAAAATATGTCACGTGGCCTATCATGTATTCATCTAACAATACATTGCTAGGTTTTAGATCACAATGCACTACTTCCACATGAGAATAATGATGTAGATATTCCATGGAATGGGTCACATCAATGATAATGTTTAGCCATGTTTTTTAGCCCAAGCCACATGCATCCTCACCATGTTTTCAGCTCTATCAAGATACAAATGCTTCTTTAGGCTTCTATTAGACATAATTTGGAATGCTAATCCTTTGAAATGGAGGTTGGAACATGAAGTTATGCTTCTCACCAAATTTCGATGTCAACACTACACTCTGCTTCGAAACTCTTCTCACCCTAGTTGTTTTCAAATTGGAGAACTTTCATAGCAACAATTGTGCCATCACTCAAATTTGTTTTATAAACTAATCCAAAAATACGATCCCAACAAGTTGGTCTTGGTGAATCCCCTAATTTCTATGTGAAGTTGTTGAAATGAGATCCTTTTGTGCTCTAACTTTTGAAAAATAACTTTGCACATGTATATTTTCCCTCCAAAAAAACCCCAAAAATAAACAATATCTCCACTCATTGGAAATAACATTTTTTTCACAAATGCAAAACAATTTATTGGTCTTGAACAAGCACAATAAAATGAATACTTGTGGTCCACAAAGGCTTGGATTTCCAATAAAGAACATGATAATTGTTTGATTTGCAAAATTATGCCGGTGTGGATGACAACCACCACAGGTAACAACAATCCAGTTGCAAAGGGGGACTGTGGGACTCCAATTGGCACTGGTAAGTTTCGACTCATCGCCTTGACATCCTGCCAATGATTAATGTGTTTCTCCTCTCCCTCTTGGGAATCTCTGTTTATGTCAACATAACAACCAACTACTCTTGATGGATGTTTCCATTTCAAGCATCATGCCATCTTACTCAAAAGGCCATAACCCATCACTATACAAGATTATATGATTTAGAGAAGGTGAATATGACAAGATATGCATGTTATTTCTCACACCACTTATACGAATGTCAATTCTATGGATAGTGAACAAGGTGTAATCATTCATAAAATAATCTATATGAACATAAAAATCACTCAAAATTCAAACTCTATCTATTGAATTCAATTTATATATGAATTCAATTTATTTACTTTACCCAATTCCCTTTCCCCAAAATATTACTTAAATAATGAATGATGATATAAAATAACCAAATTTGGATATTATAAATTTTCATATAAGTTTTTAAATATATAGCTTTTTCTTTACTAGAAGTTTTTTAGAAAACCTTGTGAATCATTATGTGAGGATGGTAAATGAGGTAAATCAAGTGTTAATGTTTGAAGTATCTAATGTTAAATAAATAGAGGATGGTAAATGGGGTAAATCAAGTGTTTAAGTTTAAAGCACCTAAAGTTAAAGGGATCAAGAAAGTTGAACTTATGACCTCTTCAATTTAAAAAAAGAAATTTCATGTTTAACTCATAACCATTTAATCTAACTTTACAAACCTACAAATTGTCAACTACTTAATATATAAATGTTAATAAAATATTAAATTAAACTTTTATTAACTTTATATATATATATATATATATATATATATATATATTACTTTTGGGTTATCTAATTTTACAAATCTAATATTATTTTACATCTAGTTGTTTCTTAGTTCTCTCACACATTTGCTTTAGTGTTAATAATTTTTTTTTAATACAATATTAAATTTATTATCATATAGGTTAACCTCTGTCAATGTAATTATATTTACTAATTTTCCATATTTCGACTACTTTAATATCTTTTTGCATGTTGATAAAAAAGTCTACAAAAAATTGAATTAAATTACCTTGATATTTAATTCAACAATTAGTTTTTAATTTTAGGATTCATAAATATGATAATATTATTGTTAATTTAATATTTTAATGAGATATATATTATATCATGTTTTTTAAAACAATAAAAAAATATATCATAACTCAGTTGTAAAATCAACTGTAAAAATATCTATCTCTGTTCAAGAAAATTATAATGACTATTCAAGAAAACACTCACAGATTGACAAAGAGACACGCTTTCACTCCGGCCATATGTTTCTAATACTTAGATCTTTCGTTACATCTAAAAAAACTCCCAACCTAATCAAATAAAATAAATATACATATTATAAATCAAATTTATAATAATTTGTTTTTAAGTTTGTTTGAGTCATTTTCGTTTCGACTTTAACAATCATTCATAATTGTATCTCAATCGTAGTTATGAACTCACAACTAACTTCCAATTACCAAGATTATAATTGTATATTTTTTGATTGGATATAAAATAAAAAGAGATTACCTTAAGATATCGGATAAACACAGTAATTATGGTAAAGTCTCGTATGCAGAAATGAATCATGGTAAGATAAGTTGAATAACTAACAAAGTAAGTCAATAGCAATTGAGGGAAAAGTAACTTTGTCGTTGTTGATAGATTATCAAAAGAGGGGCTTACAATGCTTTGTAAGAAAATTAGGAGCTAATGGACAGACCATTCCATGGAGCTAATGGACAGACCATTGTTTTTTGCAAAAGTGAAGTCTTCATTTTGCTTCTATACTTATACTTTTTTCAGTGTGTGATAATCATGTATTGTGAGCTATGATTTTCATCTAGGAAGAGTTTACTAGTCGCAATGTTATAGGTTTATTCCTCTGAAAACATCTCTGTATAAATCTTGGTAAATTTTAATTGAATATATTGATTTTTTTTCTTGGAAAAAAATTAAGCCTATAATAAGTTTTAAATATTTAATATTTATTAAATCAATAATAAATTTTCAAATATTTAATAAAAAAACTTAAGCCAGTAATAAATTTTAAATATTTAATATTTATTTAAATTTATGATTTATTAAATCAATAATAAGTTTTGAATATTTAATACTTAATTAAGTTTAGGATTTATTTTATAATGTAACGTTTTCCACATTTCTTGTAATCAAAACAACGTATGAAATATTTATATTAAATTTACTTTATTTTATTTCATTATATACATAATTATTTAATAATAAGTGTATTAATAAATTTAAATATTAAAATAAATTTATGATTTAAGTTGTGAGACCTCAAAATTATTAAGTCAATAATAAGTTTTAAATATTTAATAAAAAAATTTAAGTTAATAATAAATTTTAAATATTTAATATTTATTTAAATTTATGATTTATTAAATCAATAATAAGTTTTGTATATTTAATATTTAGTTAAATTTATGATTTATTTTATAAGTAACGATTTCTAAATTTCTTCTAATCAAAATAGCCTATGAAATATTTTTATTAAATTTACTTGATTTTATTTCATTATATACATAATTATTTAATAATAAGTGCATTAATTAATTTATATTAAAATAAATTTATGATTTAAGTTGTGAGACTTATATAAGCTTTTCTTGTCTCCATTATTGGACCAACAAAATGTATATCAATCTATGTTGGAATTTTGAGGATAATTACGCCGTAAGGCGTTACTCTATGAAATGAACTTAGTTCTTGTCCACATGTCATCGTACCCATTAGATTATATTTACGCTGCGTTGTAAAGCGTTACTCTATGAAATGAACTTAGTTCTTGTCCACTTGTCATCATCGTACCCATTAGATTATATGTTAGACGATCAGATGATTTTCAACCGTTTGATCAAAGGTAGTTTCAATAATCAGTTAGATGAGTTGTTTATTTTTATTGACCTACTCTGAAAAACTATCCTACATTCACCCGCAAACAAAAATGTGACCATGTTTCTCTTTTTTTGGGATCTGTCAAGCATACTCACAATGCGCAGATTTTATACTTTTGAGATTGTTTCATCCAGTAGAAATCAGGAGGAATCTGTAAATTTACAGGTTGCTGACTAGCCATCGGCCTGGAAAATTTATAGGTTTTCGAGTAGCCATCCACCTAATGTGAAGGAATTTGCAGTGGATTATTGAAATTAAAGATCTGAAGAAGACAACATTCGGAATCGAATTAAAAGTGAAAGGCATTTCACGACGATATTCAGAGATATCGACTTTCGGCTCTCATTTTAATCTCCTTAGTATACTGCATTTGATTGAAATGATGTTTTACATGAGGTATCGACTTTCGACTCTCATTTTAATCTCTTTAGTACACTGCATTTGATTGAAATCATATTTTACCTGATAAGTGTGCTTTTGTCGTTTTAGTGTGGGAACACGTTTTAAATTTCCATGCACTACTAAACTTTCCTCGATTGGAGGAATGAAAATTAAACAATATACGTCATATTGGGGATTCTGAATAAGTCAATGCTTTCAAACTCATTGTTTAAATGGTAAGAATTCATTGGTATGGTAAAGTTTTGGTTGTATGGGTAAAGCTCAAAACATTGTTTATTCTATAGATTCTATTATAAATTATGTTTATTGAGGAATAGAGCTTTTTGGCATTCATGTGAATTTATCTTTTGTTGGGATTTTTTAGTGTATTATTTTTTAAGTAATTGGTAAAACAAAACAAGTCCTTTTTCACTTTAATGGTTTTTTTTACCTAAAAAGAGTTACAATAGAGAAGAGTTCTTACAAAATAACCACCACAGTATTAAAAAGAAATAGACATCACCATTTCCAACTGTTGTGTTGATGAGACCTGCTAAATTCTCACATAAAATTAAGATGTGAAACATTGAAAGAGACCTTACTTTTATATGTTTCTCCTTAGGACGATGAATTTGAGGCTATGAAATACTATGGCCTCAAATTGAAATTAGTAGCGGTTAGGATGTCTTACCTCAAATTGAAATTAGTAGTGGTTAGGATGTCTTACCTGCTGCAAAATAGCATGTAATTTATAATATGACCATCAACAATTTAACACTATTGTGAGCTAAAATAATAAAATATATTAAAAAAGAAAAACCATAATTTATTAAAATTTACATATTTCAATTTTTTTAATAAAGCATTAAAATTTTTGAACTACTTAGCACATCCAAAGATGCAGCAAGTGTCATTGACAGTTTCAGAAGAGAACTCTACATTGTTGAAAATATAGAAGTGTTCATATTCCATTTACTAGCAATTTTAATTAATAAATATATTTTTGATTGGAATTTAACAATATAATTTTTTATTATTTAAAATGTGTTTTCAAATGTATAAATAAATTTACCAACTTAAAATTTCTTTAAAACACTTAAATTTTGAAATTTCCACAACTTTAATTTACAATTTTAAAAAATATCAACAGACTTTAATCAAATCCAACAAAACCAAATTTCTTTAAAACACTTAAATTTTGAAATTTCCACAATTTAAATTTACAATTTTAAAAAATACCTTAACAAACTTTAACCAAATTCAACAAAACCAAACACACCAAATCCAACAAAATCAAACACTACTTAGGATACAACATTTTACTCATATTTTCATTGTAAATCTCGTGATCCAATCATGTTTTAAACATAAGCGTTGTGTCCATAAGGTGTATTTATGCATTATTACTATTATTTGTGAAAAAATTGTCGCTTTGTTTTAGTGAGTCTTTGCATTTAATTCACATAGAGCACATATTTGAGTAACACATTTGTCACACATATTTGAGTGACACATTTGTATTTTATGATTATTGATGCAAATTTTCCTCTATTTCCCTCACTTTAGCGACACATTTGTCTTTTATGATTATTGATGCAAATTTTCCTCTACTTACCTCACTTTCTTGAGTGTTTTAAACATAAAAGTTGTGGGCATAAGGTGTCTTTACACATTATTACTATTATTTGTGAAAAAATTGTCGCTTTGTTTTAGTGAGTCTTTGCATTTAATTCTCATAGAGAAAATATTTGAGTAACACATTTATCGCACATATTTGAGTGACACATTTGTCTTTTATGATTATTGATGCAAATTTTCCTCTATTTCCCTCACTTTAGTGACACATTTGTCTTTTATGATTACTTATGGAAATTTTCCTCTATTTCCCTCAGGATGTCTTACCCGCTGAAAAATAGCATGTAATTTATAGTATGAGCATCAACAATTTAACACTACTCTGAGCTAAAATAATAAAATTTATTAAAAAAAGAAAAACCATAATTTATTAAAATTTAAATATTTCAATCTTTTTAATAAAGAATTAAAATTTTTAAACTATTTAGCACATCCAAAGATGCAGTAAGTGTCATTGACAGTTTCAGAAGAGAACTCTCCATTGTTGAAAATATAGAAGTGTTCACATTCCATTTACTAGCAATTTTAATTAATAAATATCTTTTTGATTGGAATTTAACAATATATTTTTTGTGAAATTGTAATTTTTTATTATTTAAAATGTGTTTTCAAATGTATAAATAAATTTACCATCTTAAAATTTCTTTAAAACACTTAAAATTTGAAATTTCCACAACTTAAATTTACAATTTTAAAAAATATCTCAACAAACTTTAACAGAATCCAACAAAACCAAATTTCTTTAAAACACTTAAATTTTGAAATTTCCACAACTCAAATTTACAAATTTAAAAAATATGTGAACAAACTTCAACCGAATCCAACAAAACCAAATTTCTTTAAAACACTTAAATTTTGAAATTTCCACAACTTAAATTTACAATTTTAAAAAATATAACAAACTTTAACCAAATCCAACAAAACCAAACACTACTTAGAATACGACATTTTACTCATATTTTCGTTGTAAATCTCGTGATCCAATAATGTTTTAAACATAAAAATTCTGGCCATAAGGTGTCTTTACGCATAATTACTATTATTTGTGAAAAATTTGTCGCTTTGTTTTATTGAGTCTTTGCATTTAATTCACATAGAGCACATATTTGAGTAACACGTTTGTCGCACATATTTGAGTGACACATTTGTATTTTATGATTATTGATGCAGATTTTCCTCTATTTCCCTCACTTTAGTGACACATTTGTCTTTTATGATTATTGATGCAAATTTTCCTCTATTTCCCTCACTTTCTTGAGTGTTTTAAACATAAAAGTTGTGGTCATAAGGTGTCTTTACGCATTATTACTATTATTTGTGAAAAAAATGTCGCTTTGTTTTAGTGAGTCTTTGCATTTGAGTGACACATTTGTATTTTATGATTATTGATGCAAATTTTCCTCTATTTCCCTCACTTTAGTGACACATTTGTCTTTTATGATTATTGATGCAAATTTTCCTCTATTTCCCTCACTTTCTTGAGTGTTTTAAACATAAAAGTTGTGGCCATAAGGTGTCTTTACGCATTATTACAATTATTTGTGAAACAAATATCGCTTTGTTTTAGTGAGTCTTTGCATTTAATTCACGTAGAGCACATATTTGAGTAACACGTTTGTCACACATATTTGAGTGACACATTTGTCTTTTATGATTATTTATGCAAATTTTCCTCTATTTCCCTCACTTATAAGGTGTCTTTACGCATTATTACTATTATTTGTGAAAAAAATGTCTCTTTGTTTTAGTGAGTCTTTGCATTTAATTCACGTAGAGCACATATTTGAGTAACATGTTTGTCACACATATTTGAGTGACACATTTGTCTTTTATGATTATTGATGCAAATTTTTCTCTATTTCCCTCACTTTCTTGAGTGGGGTCGTGCATTTGGGTGATATGAAGTACATATTTTAATGAAAAAATTGTCCATATTTTTCAAGATTGCCTATGCCAATTTAATCACTTTCTTTCATGAATGGTGATATGAAGCACATATTTTAATGAAAAAATTGTCCATATTCTTCAAGATTACCTATGCTTCATCATCAATTTCATTCATGAATGGGGCCTCACATTTTGAGTGATATAACGTGATATAACATATGGTTGACATGGAGCACATAATTTAATGAATTTTTTTTTTTTGTTTTTTTTTTTTGTTTGTTTTTGTTTTTTTGTTTTTTGTTTTGTTTTGTTTTGTTTTGTTTTTTTTCTTTCTTCGAGTTTGAGGAGTATATTTTAATAATTTCAGATTTGTATTTTTAAATTTAAAAAAACTTATAATTAAAAGTATATTTATGCTAAGATATATTTACTATTTGTAAGAGTACATTTGGATTGTGTGAGATATTTATAGGTATAAAAATTTTAGGGGCTAATACTTGTAAATAGACTCATTTCCCATGTTTTTTCCAAAAAAAAATGTAAATTCCTTTTTCTTGAAAAAAGAAACACTCAAATTTCTTAAGATAAAATCATTTTTACCTTAAAAATTATCAAAATCTTATACAACTATATAAAATTACTATAAACATTTATAGAAATATAGTTAAATATTTTTATTATAAACATTTATAAAAATATAGTTAAATATTTTAGAGCTTGGATATTAGGAATTAGTAAGATTTACTAAAGTTTCTAAACTTCAAAATAAATTATCATCCTTAAAATTTTAGCTAATTCGCAATTGTGTAAGAGTCTCAAATCCAACATGTTAGAAAACAAACGGTTTCAATATTTAACTATTCCAAGACTCAAACCTTTTATTTTTGCAGCAAAATTTAATTGTTTTTGTAAATAAATTCTTTATTAACTTACAAAGTTCTAATTAAAAAATTAATGTGTTTTCAAGTATCTTGTACAAGAACAAAGTGTCATTGGTTAAGATTGGATCTAAAAAAAAATTAATTTGATTTTATACGTGCAATCAAACTAAAAGAAATTTGAAATTTTATGTGTAATCAAGGTAAATTTAATGTGTAGTTAAAGTAAAATAAATTTTTGTGAAACTAATTTTCATATTTTGTGAAAATAATTGTCACAAATATTGTCTCAATATGCAAATCAATCATGATCGACCATGGTGTCATGATCAACCATGGTGATTAATGGAAATTTGAAATTTTATGTATAATCAAGGTAAATTTAATGTATAGTTAAATTAAAATAAATTTTGTGAAAATAATTGTGACAAATATTGTCTCAATATGCAAATCAATCCTGATCAATCATGGTGTCATGATCAACCATGGTGAATAATGGTCAAACGTCAAGAAAGATTGTCTCAATATGTAAATCAACCATGGTCAACCATGGTCAAACAGGGTCCAGCGTCTCATCTTCAAAAAGATTGTCTTGATATGTCGCATTTTCACAAAGATTGTCTTGATATGAAAATCAATCATTGTCAACCATGGTCCAGACAAAGATTGTCTCAATAAGAAAATCAACCATGGTCAGCCATGTTTATTTTAGCATTTATAATATTCATCATAGGGTTTATATACCTTCGGTTTATAATATTAATCCATTGGGTTTAATATTGATCCCTTGGATTTATAATCCCTTGTGTTTATTAATCTAAGGGTTCATTTTCCTCACAAAGATTGTCTCAATAAGAAAATAAACCATGGTCAACCATGTTTATTTTAGCATTTATAATATTAATCTTAGGGTTCATAGACCTTCAATTTATAATATTAATCCATTGGGTTTAATATTGATCCATTGGATTTATAATCCCTTGGGTTTATTAATATAAGGGTTCATTAATCACATTATGATAAAGATTATCTCAATATGAAAATCAACCATGGTTAGCCATTCCTAGCCATCGTCAAACATGGTCAACTATGGTCCAATGTGACAATGTGACAAAGATTGTCTCAGTATGAAATCAACCATGGTCAACCATGGTCCAATGTCCATCTTGAAACATGGTCAATCATGGTCAATTATGGTCCAATGTGACAATGTGACAAAGATTGTCTCAATATGAAAATCAACCATGGTCAGTCATTCCCAGCCATCATCAAACATGGTCAACTATGGTCCAATGTGACAATGTGACAAAGATTGTCTCAATATGAAATCAACCATGGTCAACCATCATCCAATGTCCATCATCAAACATGGTCAACTATGGTCCAATGTGACAATGTGACAAAGATTGTCTCAATATGAAATCAACCATGGTCAACCATCGTCCAATGTCCATCATCAAACATGGTCAATCATGGTCAACTATGGTCCAATGTGACAATGTGACAAAGATTGTCTCAATATGAAATCAACCATGGTCCAATGTTGCATTGTGACAAATATTGTCTCAATATGAAAAATAACCATGGTAAACCATGCTCAATCATGTTTATTTTAGGGTTTATAATATTTATCTTAGGGTGTATACGCTGGGTTTATAATATTAATCACTTTTATTTAATATTATTCCCTTGGGTTTATAATCCCTTGGGTTTTTAGTATTAATCCCTTAGGTTTAAAATATCAATCCCTTGGGGTTATTAATCCAAGGGTTCATATTCCTAGGGTATAATATTATTCATAGGGTTTATAATATAAATCCTTAGGTTTATAATCATGGTCAACCATGGTCAACCATTGTGCAACGTCACATTCTAACAAAGATTTTCTCAATATGAAAATCAACCATGGTCCAATGTTACATTGTGACAAAGATTGTCTCGATATGAAAATCAATCATGTTGAGTCATGGTCAACCATGGTCCAACGTCACATTGTGAGAAGAATTGTCTCAATATGGAAATCAACCATGGTCAACCATGTTTATTTTAGGGTTTATAATATTTATCTTATCGTTTATATACCTTGGTTTTATAATTTTTTTCCCTTGGGTTTATAATATCAATCCCTTGGGTTTATTAATCTAAGGGTTCATATTCCTAGGGTTTAGTATTATTCCCTTAGGTTTATAGTCCCTTGGTTTTTTAGTATTAATCCCTATGGTTTATAATTCCATTAGGTTTATAATATCAAGCATGATCAAACATGGTCAACCATTATCGACCATGGTCCAATGTTGCATTATGGCAATGATTTTCTCAATTTGAAAATCAATCATTGTCTAAGCTATGGTCCAATGTCACATTATGACAAAGATTGTCTCAATATGATAATATTGGTCAACCATGCCCAATCATGGCCAACCTTGGTCAATCATGGTCAACCTTGGTCAACCTTGGTCCAACATCACATTATGACAAATATTGTCTCAATATGAAAATCAATCATTGTCTCAACCATGGTCTAACGTTGTATTATGACAAATATTGTCTCAATATGATAATCATGGTCAACCTTGGTCAACCATGGCCATCCATGGTCAAGCATGGTCGAGCATGATCGAACATCGCATTGACACAAAGATTGTCTTGATACGAAAATCAACCATGGTTAAGCATGGTCAAAACATGGCCCAACGTCATTTTGTAACAAGGATTGTCTCAATATGAAAATAAACCATAGTCAACCATGTTCATATTAGTGTTTATAATATTTATCTTAGGGTTTATATACCTTGGGTTTATAATATTAGTCCCTTGGGTTTTATATTATTCAACCTTGGTCAACCATGGTCAACCATATTTTATAAAATAAATCATGATAAACCATGGTTAATCGTGGTCAACCATGGTTAATCATGGTCAACCATGGTTAATCATGGTTAACCATGGTCTAACATTGCGTTGTGACAAAGATTGTCCTAATATGAAAATCAACCATTCTCTCAACTATGGTCCAATGTCGCATTGTGACAAATATTGTCTCAATATCATAATCATGTTCAACCATGATCAACCATGTTCAATCATGGTAAACCTTGGTCAATCTTGGTCCAATGTCGCATTGTGACAAAGATTATCTCAATATGAAAATCAATCATTGTCTCAACCATGGTCCAACATTTTATTATGAAATTTTTTGTCTCAATAACACAATCGTGTTCAACCATGGCTTTTTTTACCATTTTAGCGGTCACCTTGGTCAACCATGGTTGCTTTTACCATTTTAGCGTGGGAACACGTTTTAAATTTCCACACACTTAAACTTTCCTCGATTGGAGGAATGCAAATTAAACAATATACGTCATATTGGGGATTCTGAATAAGTCAATACTTTCAAACTCATTGTTTAAATGGTAAGAATTTATTGGTATGGTAAATTTTTGGTTGTATGGGTAAAGCTCAAAACATCGTTTATTTTATAGATTCTATTATAAATTATGTTTATTGAGGAATAGAGCTCTCTGGCATTCATGTGAATTTATCTTTTGTTGGGATTTTCTCGTGTATTATTTTTGAAGTAATTGGTAAAACAAAACAAGTCCTTTTTCACTTTAATTATTCTTTTACTTAAAAAAAATTACAATAGAGAAGAGTTCTTACAAAATAACGACCACACTATTAAAAAATAGACAACACCATTTCCAACTGTTGTGTTGATGAGAGCTGCTAAATTCTCACTTAAAATTAAAATGTGAAACATTGAAAGAGACCTTACTTTTATACATTTCTCCTGAGGACGATGAATTTTAGGCTATGAAATACTATGGCCTAATACTGAAATTAGTAGTGGTTAGGATGTCTTACCTACTGAAAAATAGCATATAATTTATAGTATGACCATCAACAATTTAACACTACTGTGAGCTAAAATAATAAAATTTATTAAAAAAAGAAAAACCATAATTTATTAAAATTTACATATTTCAATTTTTTCAATAAAGCATTAAAATTTTTGAACTACTTAGCACATCCAAAGGTGCAGTAAGTGTCATTGGCAGTTTTAGAAGAGAACTCTCCATTGTTGAAAATATAGAAGTGTTCATATTCCATTTACTAGCAATTTTAATTAATAAATATCTTTTTGATTGGAATTTAACAATATAATTTTTGTGAAATTGTAATTTTTAATTATTTAAAATGTGTTTCCAAATGTATAAATAAATTTACCAGCTTAAAATTTCTTTAAAACACTTAAATTTTGAAATTTCCATAACTTAAATTAGAGAACTCTCCATTGTTGAAGATATAGAAGTGTTCATATTCCATTTACTAGCAATTTTAATTAATAAATATCTTTTTCATTGGAATTTAACAGTATAATTTTTGTGAAATTGTAATTTTTGATTATTTAAAATGTGTTTTCAAATGTATAAATAAATTTACCAGCTTAAAATTTCTTTAAAACACTTAAATTTTGAAATTTCCACAACCTAAATTTACAATTTTAAAAAATATCTGAACAAACTTTAACCAAATCCAAAAAAACCAAATTTCTTTAAAACATTTAAATTTTGAAATTTCCACAACTTAAATTTACAATTTAAAAAAATATCTGAACAAACTTTAACCAAATCCAACAAAACCAAACACTACTTAGAATACGACATTTTACTCAGATTTTCATTGTAAATCTCCTGATCCAATAATGTTTTAAACATAAAAGTTGTGGCCATAAGGTGTCTTTACGCATTATTACTATTATTTGTGAAAAAATTGTCGCTTTGTTTTAGTGAGTCTTTGCATTTAATTCACATAGAGCACATATTTGAGTAACACATTTGTCGCACATATTTGAGTGACACATTTGTATTTTATGATTGTTCATACAAATTTTCCTCTATTTCCCTGACACATTTGTCTTTTATGATTATTGATGCAAATTTTCCTCTATTTCCCTTGCTTTCTTGAGTGTTTTAAACATAAAAGTTGTGGCCATAAGGTGTCTTTACACATTATTACAATTATTTGTGAAAAAATTGTCGTTTTGTTTTAGTGAGTCTTTGCATTTAATTCACATAGAGCACATATTTGAGTAACACATTTGTCTCACATATTTGAGTGACACATTTGTCTTTTATGATTATTGATGCAAATTTTCCTCTATTTCCCTCACATTAGTGACACATTTGTCTTTTATGATTATTGATGCAAATTTTCCTCTATTTCCCTCACTTTCATGAGTGGGGTCATGCATTTGGGTGATATGAAGTACATATTTTAATGAAAAAATTGTCCATATTCTTCAAGACCTTTCGTGAATGGTGATATGAAGCACATATTTTAATGAAAAATTTGTCCATATTCTTCAAGATTACCTATGCTTCATGATCACTTTCTTTCATGAATGGGGCCTCGCATTTTAAGTGATATAACATTTGGTTGACATAGAGCAAATACTTTAATGAAATTTTGTTTTGTTTTTTTTTTTTTTTAAAGTTTGAGGAGTATCTTTTAATAATTTGAGATTTGTATTTTTAAATTTAAAAAAAAAATTATAATTAAAAGTATATGTATGCTAAGATATCTTTACTATTTGTAAGATTACATTTGGATTCTGTGAGATATTTGTTGGAAATAATACTGAGGGGGGGGTGAATCAGTATTAGCAAGTCAATAATTTTTCATTTCCATACTCAGATTCATATACGCTACTTCAGATAATGGAACTCGCGTGTATACGCAACTGTGTTTAAGGCAACTAGCGTATATCTTGCAGACTTATGATTCAATTAATTTATCATATGTTAATCTTTAATCAGTGCATCAAAACCATATAAACAGTAACCAGCAGCAGTAAAAACAGAATAGACAATCACACACAAGAACACAAGATATAAGGTGGAAACCCAATGTGGGTGAAAACCACCTGCTGCAATCGTCTCTATCTTCTTTTATATTAGAAACTTCTTTTTACAATTTTTGTACTGGAGCAGACTTATACCAGTACGCAGGCTTCTACCTGCAGAAGGCTACAACCTTCTCTCGTTCTCCAGCTTCTTCTGGAAGGGAGCTACAACCCCCTAGCTCTTGTACTAGCTGATATGTGTACTAGTACATAGGTGTCAGGCTATAGAAGGCTACAACCTTCTCTTTTCTTCCAGGGACCACATTTCATAAATTTTCAAACTGGATCCATCAATAACATCAATTAAACATCAAATATATCTGCATCAACCAATCTCCTTTGCACCACCCAAAACTGAATCAATCAATCACTACTCAGAATGTTGTAACCAGAATATAGTAACAGTAACCAGAACCCAAGCCAGAACCCAGAACACTGCAACAACAACTAGAAGTAGCTAAAACATATTTCAAAAGATATACGCTACTTCACAGTGTTGAACCTGCGTGTATACGTTGTTATCCCAAGGCGAACCTGCGTATACGTTGTTTTGATATGCAGAACCAACATGTATACACACCTTTGCTAAAGTGAACCTGCGTACAGATCTATAAATGATGATTTAAATAATTGCAGACATCAGTTATACCCAGATCATCATATTTATAGATTACAACATGTGCAATCATCATGAAGCCTGAACTGTGATCTGTCATCTGTGTGAGTTGCCATCAAGGACAACACCTATGTCATAGTGCCAAATCTGTATCATAATGCCAACAATCTCCCCCTTTGTACTTGATGGCAACCCTAAGTCACTCTCCCCCTTTTTCATCAAGGGAAAAGGGTTATGCTCCCCCTGAATGCATGCTGAATTCTCTGATATGCTGAAGTGTGTTGTCCATGCTCCCCCTGAATATAAGCAAGGTCTGCAAAAATATGATTCTATACATACATCATAAATGACCTTCCTACCACTAATGACTCATACATACATCCATCTCCCAACCAAGTGGGGATATACCAAGTTTGACTCACCCACCCAACCAAGTGGGTATATACCAAATGATTATACAAGTCAGAACTAGAACATTACATCATCCATCCCATGCATAGTGGGGAAAAATAGGTCATTACATGACCTTGTCAATAAAAGATATACATGACATAGAGACCAAAAATCTAAGACAAGATAATGATAGATATCAACAACTATCGTCAGCAGCATCTACCATCCAGACCAGCAACCATGATCTCCCCCTGAACCTGTTCCTCCTGAATCAGAAACAACTGTGAATTTGTATCAAGACCTTCTTAAGATAATGCCAACAATGCATTACTATAAGTATATGCTCCCCCTGAATCTGTGCCAGGTGATCACTGTTAGACCCATATCAGACTTCTGTACCACTGCTTTTCTTCAAATCAACATATACGCGACTGTATCCACAGAAACCAGCGTATGTACGTGACTTCGCCATATGAAACTCGCCTATACCAACCTTTCTCTGAAACAGATAGTATTTAACAACAGGATGATGCATCAACTACTCCTAGCTTCTGTCTGAGATATTCAAATGTCTCTCTGGGCAGTGGTTTCGTGAATATATCAACAACTTGTTCTTTGGAGGGAACATACTCCAATTTGACCTTTTGTTCAAGCACTTGTTCACGTAGAAATTGATATTTGATGGGAATGTGCTTGGTCTTGTAATGCATGACTAGATTCTTTGAAATACTTATGGCACTTTTATTGTCACATATAATGGAGATAGGTGGAGTACAATGGATCTGAATGTCTTTCAATGTTTGCATCATCCAAAGGAGTTGTGTGTAGCAGCCACATATTCTGCTTCAGTTGTAGATAATGCAATAGAGATTTGTTTCTTGCTGAACCAAGACACCAATCTAGAACCCATATAGAATGCACCACCACTAGTGCTTTTTCTGTCATCAATGCTTCCTGCCCAATCTGCATCTGTATATGCATGAAGTGTAAGATCTGTATCCCTAGGATACCATAAACCAAACTTTTGAGTTCCTTGAAGATATTTGAAGATCCTTTTGACTGCCTAAAGGTGTGATTCCTTTGGATTTTCTTGGAATCTTCCAACTGTTCCTACTGCATTCATGATGTCTGGTCGGGTACCTGTTAGATAAAGCAAACTGCCAATCATGGATTTGTAGGTTGGTTGATGTACTGTTGTTGATTCATCATTGGAGTTGAGACTGCATCATGTTTCTAGAAATTTTGAATAATATGACACTTATTCACAGATATTATCCCGATTATACACTATTTCAGAATACATGCATAATACATAACCTCCTCTACGTTGATCATCAATTTTGTAGTATTAAAAGACAATGAAACATCAATCGCATGCGCACAATAACACAGTATGTAACCAAGGGAAAGCATACAACTGAAAACCCCACACTATTTGTATATTATAATGATTGAGAACATGTAACAATACATAGTACAATACTCCTCGCAAGTACTCAGTACTATCTCCACCTGTTACACACAAACTAGCTCAAATCTGAGGCCTCAAATCTCCTCCAATGTTTGCCTGCCTCCACTGCGCAATCCTGCATGAGAATAATGATAAATGGCTGAACCAAACTCATATTTCCTTGGCTGAACCACACAATCCTCATTGGCATTACTCAATCCCATTGATTGTGCAAGATCTCATGCACAACTATAGTCACAACTGATAGCAATCTCAACCTCTAACACCTGTCTCCACTGAACTGTCCATGCACTGAGTTAACTGATGTATTCTTTAGTTGCTTTATGAGTTAATAATTAGTGAATTAATTAATAATTAATTCACATCGCTCATCACTAGTGTATTCTGCAGTTAGACTAAAAACAACTAGTTTAACCAAGTCAAACTAAACACAACTCCATCAACTCCTCAATCAACTCCACCAAACTCAACCACATGAGTTCTAACTGAAGTCCACCATGCAATAGCTCAACTGACCCACAAGAAAAGCGTATTTCCTTCTGACAGATACACGTTCCACATCTGTAGCTCAAACTGAAGTGCTCCAAGAGGATAAGATAATGTTTATAGTCCAAATATTATTATGAGCTAATAATATTCGACTGTTCTATTTTTAGACTGGTAGTATAAAAATAGACTCTGCCCATATGCCTAAAAATAGAAGTCCATCTATTTTTACCAACATGACCAATCATCCACAAATAGCATCCTGCAACTCATAGACCATGATCCATATGTCTAAAAATAGACATAGTCTAAAAATAGACTTTGCGCCAAAAATAGCCTGCGGGCCCACTTAGTGAAGGCGACTCCTTTTCACCAAGTTCCATCATCTTGTTGCATTTTCAACACTCCCTCTCAACAAGATATGGATTATCTGCAACCCCTATCCTGCAACTATGGAATGTTCTGCATGCAACACATTTGCCTGGTCCACTTGCTCCAACAACACTTGGAACAAAAACACTCCCAACTGACCACTCTGTTGGGCTAGGAACATAATCTGATGCTGAAGCTCTACCTGCTGCTGAAAAGTGCTCCCTCTCTGACATCTGCGCTACTGCAACATCTCCATGCATCTCGCACCATTGCACACTTCTCTGTGCCACCTAGCACTGTGCAAAACACTTGTGCCTCTCGCATTGCTGCAGCCTGCTAGCTATGCGCTGTCCTGGGATTCCCTACACTGTCGCTCTCTTTGCCGCTCCATCCGCATCTGTCTCTACCCAATCAGTCAATTCCTGCTACTCCACATCGAGGCTCCCGTAGCAAGGTCTCATCCGAGAGGTTGGGTACCTCAAGGATCCTGCCCCTCCTCCTTGGGATGATCAATCCACATCGCCCAACCTCCTTCCTGGAGGTATGGCTGCATGTGATCCCTCAGCCCACCTAGCTTGAATTTTCCCCCTACTGGAGGTCTCTGCATGAGTATATGTCTCTACTCGATCTCCTCTCAGCTTCCCTTGTTGTGGCTGCTCCACAACCTCCTGAAGTTGCTGCACCAATCGTGGCTCCTCCACAATCGTCTGAGACTTCTTCTGGCTCTACATGTTGAGAGGTAATATATGCTCCCTCTCAACCACCAAGTCTCCATCAGTTGCCTCGCTACTCAAGGCTTTGCATGCATCTTGAACCTCAAGAGCATACAGGTTCTTGACCTGTGAACCAATCTGCTTCACCTGTCTAGTGATGATGTGTCTAAGGAAAACCTTTCCCTTACTGAAGACTACATCATAGCCTCTGTCTTCCAGCATCGTGATCGACACCAAGTTTCTCTTCAGTCCTGGTACATACTTGACATCGGTCAAGGTAAGGCAAGCTCCATGCTCCCTCTAAAAAATAACCATGCCTACACCTGAGACACTATACTTCTCATCATTACCCATCGCTATGAGTATCTGGAGATCTTTCTCCTCCAAAGTACTGAACAAACTCTTGTCACCGGTCATGTGGAAAGAAGCTCCATTGTCAAGAAACCAACCACTTCCCACCATGGATGAAACCATGCATGCGAAGAGTGTGAAATCCAACTCAAACTGTGAAGCAAGTGCCTCACCTTCAGATCCTTCCCCGGATCCCTTCTTGGACTTCTTCTTTGGGCAATTAGTAGCATAATGGCCCAACTCATGACAACGAAAGCATCTCACCTTCGACTTGTCAACCTTCTTCCCATCATTGGAAGAATTGGATTCGGAAAGAGAACCCTTCTCCTTCCCCTTCTTCACCTTACTCGCTAAGGCACAGTTCTCCTCATCATGCATGGATGAAGAACTGTCTCTGGTGCTCTGTCTGATCTCCTCTTACACAAGATCCAACCAAAGTATCTCCCATCCTGGCAATTTCTCTCGACCATTGACAGAGTCCTGTTAGGAATTCCAACTCTTCGGAAGACTAAGGAGAGCCAAGCTCACCAAGGCCTCATCATCGACAGTCACCCCCACACTTCCCAGCTCATCCCGGCACTGGGTGAACTTCGTGAGATACCTGGTCATACTATCTCCATTCTCACACTTAATGTTTCTGAGTTTATCCTTGAGCACCAACTTCCTCTGGTCGCTCTTGCTTTGGAATAGATCTGTCAATGCTTTCCACATCAAGTATGGAGAAGCCTTTCCATGTAGGCAAGATACAATGTGATCCTTCACGCCCTCCAATAGAATCCTTCGACACTTTGTTGTCTTCTTTTGCCAAGCCTCAACTTGAGCAGTATCAGTAGGCTTTGGGACCTCAGCCTCTATGAAATCCTTCAACCCATTGTCATCTAACACCGCCTCCATCCTGTCTTTCCATGCAATATAATTCGAGCTGCCTTCAAGAGCATACTCCAATCGCAATCCGTTGCAAGACATTTCAACTTTGAAACCAAGAAAACACTACTGCAAATTCGAATTCCACCAGCTCAAAAAATCAACCGCTTCTGATCTAAAATTCGTGAGAACAAAGTATTTCTCGTACAGAGATTGAGTGTATGGGCTTTTACGGATATCTCACCTTCCAAAAGAAGGATGAATCCAGAGGCTACCTGGCCCGATTACAGACTCTGCCTGAAGAAATAAAATGTAATCACTTTATGAATAATAGATCTGATGATCAACTCTGCTCCGATACCATGTAGAAATTTTGAATAATATGACACTTATTCACAGAGATTATCCTGATTATACACTATTGTGGAATACATGCATAATACATAACCTCCTCTACGTTGATCATCAATTTTGCAGTATTAAAAAACAATGAAACATCAATCGCATGTGCACATTAACACAGTATGTAACCCGGGGAAATCATACAGCTGAAAACCCCACACTATATGTATATTATAATGATTGAGAACATGTAACAATACATAGTACAATACTCCTCGCAAGTACTCAGTACTATATCCACCTGTTACACACAAACTAGCTCATATCTGATGCCTCAAATCTCCTCCACTGTTTGCCTACCTCCACTGCGCAATCCTGCATGAGAATAATGATGAATGGGTGAACCAAACTCGTATTTCCTTGGCTGAACCACACAATCCTCATTGGCATTACTCAATCCCATTGATTGTGCAAGATCTCATGCACAACTATAGTCACAGCCGATAGCAATCTCAACCTCTAACACCTGTCTCCACTGAACTGTCCATGCACAGAGTTAACTGATGTATTCTTTAGTTTCTTTATGATTTAATAATTAGTGAATTAATTAATAATTAATTCACATCACTCATCACTAGTGTATTTTGCAGTTAGAATAAATACAACTAGTTTAACCAAGTCAAACTGAACACAACTCCATCAACTCCTCAATCAACTCCACCAAACTCAACCACATGAGTTCTAACTGAAGTCCACCATGCAATAGCTCAACTGACCCACAAGAAAAGCATATTTCCTTCTGACAGCTGCATGTGCCACATCTGTAGCTCAAACTGAAGTGCTCCAAGAGGATAAGATAATGTTTATAGTCCAAATATTATTATGAGCTAATAATATTCGACTGTTCTATTTTTAGATTGGCCGTCTAAAAATAGACTCCGCCCATATGTAAAAAAATAGAAGTCCATCTATTTTTACCAACATGACCAATCATCCACAAATAGCATCCTGCAACTCATAGACCATGATCCATATGTCTAAAAAGAGACATAGTCTAAAAATAGACTTTGCGCCAAAAATAGCCTGTGGGCCCACTTAGTGAAGGCGACTCCTTTTCACTAAGTTCCATCATCTTGTTTAATTTTCAACAATGTTACCATGGGGGTACATACTAGTTTGGAATCTTCCATGCTGTATTTTTTCAAGATTTGCTTGATATACTTGGTTTGTGATAGAAAAATACCATCTTTATTTTGTTGAACTTGTAGGCAAAGAAAATATGTGAGCTCACCAAGCAAGGACATTTCAAATTCTTGTTGCATTACCAAAGCAAAGTTTTGACTCATGGCTTCTTCATTGCTGCCAAAAATGATATCATCAACATACACAACAAGTATTAGCAATTTATCATTATCAATCTTTGTATATAGATTGCTATCAGTTGATCCCTTTGAGAAACCTTGTTGATGAAGGTATTTTTCAAGACGGTAATACCAGGCCCTTGGAGCTTGTTTTAGACCATAGACAACCTTTCTGAGTTAGCATACAAGTTTTGGATCATTTCCAAGGATGAATCCGTCTAGTTGCTCAATATATACGTCTTCTTCTAAGTCTCCATTAAGAAGGGCATATTTTACATCCATTTGGTATACTTTGAATTTCTGAAAGTTAGAAAGAGCAAGGAACGTTCTTATGGGTTCAAGTCTAGCAACAGGTGCAAAAGTTTCTTCGAAATCTATACCTTCTTGTTGAGCATATCCTTTACAAACAAGTCTGGCCTTGTTTCTAATGACTTCTCCTTTTTCATTCACCTTGTTTTTGAATATCCATTTAGTTCCTATGATATTCTTATCATGAGGTCTAGGAACTAATTCCCAAGTATTAGTCTTTTCAATTTGCTCAAGTTCTTCATTCATGGCCTTGACCCAACATTCATCTTTGCATGCTTCATTTACATTTTGAGGTTCGGTGGAGGATAACAATGCTAGATAGCTTGAAGCTTCTGCAATAGTTCTTCTTGTCTGAACACCTGCCTCCTTTTGTCCCAAAATTTGAGTCTCTGGATGGTTTTTCTGAACATACTTGGATGGAGTCTTTTCCTCTTCTGGTGCTTCATTTGTTTCTTCTTCAGAATCAGTGTGATTTGATGTGGAAGGATAATCCTCATCTTCTTCATAATCTTCGGTTTTTACTTGTTTTGGATTTTTGCATGTTTCATCAACCACAACATCAATACTTTCAACAATTTTCCCAAGTCTTTTATTATAACATTTATATCCTTTACTTCGGGAAGAGTAACCAAGAAGAATACCTTCATCTACTCTGGGTTCAAACTTGCCAAGATTTTCATCAGTCCTTTTGATGTAGCATTTTCTTCCAAAAACTTTGAAGTATTTTACAGTAGGAGTCTTACCATACCAAAGTTCATGTGGAGTTTGAGTGTTGTTTACCCGAACATTTGTTTTGTTGAGAATAGTGATGGCAGTGAATGCAGCTTCACCCAGAAGGTTGCAGGAGTTCCAGACTCATCTAGCATAGCACAAGCCATTTGTTGAACAGTTCTGTTCATCCTTTCTACCACTCCATTTTGCTGAGGAGTCCTTGTGGTGGAGAATTCCCTTTTTATTCCATGCTCTTCACAAAAGTCAAAGAATTCATCCGAGGTAAATTCCCCTCCTCAATCAGATCTGAGGCATTTGATTTTACGATTTGATTCATTTCCAGCCAAGGCTTTGAAGGCTTTGAACTTTTCAAATGCTTCATCTTTGTGCTTTAGAAGTCCTGTTCAACACATTCTCGAAAAATCATCAATGAACAATATAAAATATTCTTCTCCATGAGGATACTTTTTCCTTGATGGTCCACGTAAATAAGTATGAACAAGTTCAAGAGGCTTACTAGCTGATTCTTCCTTCTCTGGGAAATGTGTTCTGGTTTGCTTACCAAATTGACATGATTTGCATATTGCATTTTATGGAATATTGATATTAGGAAGATCATGAACAACCTGGAATTTGCATGCTTTCCTTATTTGAGGGAAGCTCAGATGCCCCAATCTTCTGTGCCATAGCTAGTGTTCATCATTTTTGCTCAGATAGCACTATTGTTGTCCTCCCTTGAGTATGTATAAATTACTTAGAGTTCTTATGCCTTTGATCAACGATTCTCTTGTATCAAGCTCATGAACAACACATCCATTTCATCGAAATATTGCTTCTGTTCCTTGATCACACATTTGACTGACACTCAAAAGGTTATGCTTTAGACCATCAACATATATAACATTCCCAGCTTTAACCTTTTCTTTTAAGAAAACAAAACCTTTACCTTTTATGACAGTAGGAGTGTCATTTCCAAATGAGACCTTCTTTTCCTTTTCTAAGGCATTGTATGATTGAAGTTTGTCTTTATCCCTTGTCATGTGTTTCGAGCATCCACTGTCGATGTACCACTGATTTTCTTGTCCTTCTGCATATAAGGCTATACCACATCTTTCTGTTTGTGGTTCTTTCTTTTTCCATATTTTGGGACTCAATGAAGTTTGCTCCTTCTGAGATGTTTGCCGAAATTTACTCCTACATTCAGAATCTTCATGACCGAAGTTGTTACAGATAGAGCATTCTTTTTCATTTTCAAGAGGAGAAAAGTTATTGTAAGATCTTTTCATGATCCCTGTCTCATTCCTTTGATTTCGAGCTTCTTTAGTCATAATGGTCTTGTAAGTGACACATTGAGCAGCTTTGTGTCCAAAGTTATGACATGAAAAACATTGACCATTAAAGAAGTTCCTGCGATTATCGAATCTACTGACCTGGTGATTGTAGTTTCTATTGATATTCATTCTTGGAGAAGATTGAGTATGATTTACCTGAGGTTGGTTGTAGCTTATGTTCATCCTTGAATTAAATTGAGCATGTTTTACTTGGTGATCTGCTTTATGCCTTTGCTGACGATTGTCGAACTGTTCACTGCTCTTTGCTGCATCAAGATAGCTTTTAGTGGAGGTTGACAGATTCTATGCTTGAGATGCTTCTTCAGTATATCCAAGACCTGTCTTTATCAGAGGAGAATGCTGCACTTTGATAATTTCATTTAATGTTTCTGATCCTTTAGTCAATCTAAGATTGAGAGCTTTTGTTTTCTCATTGTCCATTCTTAGACCCATAATTTCACATTCTAGATTTTCATTGTGTTTTTCTCTTTCAACAAGTTGGAATGTCAAAGTATCTATAATCATATTATTTTCTTCTATACAGATTTTGAGTTTTGATATTTCTTCATCAAGATCATCTTCATCTAAAGCATCCAAGAAATCATCATCTTCAAAAGCCATCAGAAGTCTATAGTCATTGTTATTTTCATCTTCATCACTAATTGATAAACCATCGCTATCTTCATGAGTATAGTAGCTTTTCTTACTTACACTTTGTTTTCTATTCCATTTCGCAGATTCCTTACCTTTATCAACTTTATCTTTATGAGGACATTTGGTAGCATAATGACCGACTCTTCCACAAGAAAAACATTTGAATGGTAGTTTACCTCTGAATCTTCCGGAACCCATTGAAGGTTCTTGACAAAGTTTGCTTCTTCCTCTCCTTCTGAAATATGTCTTGATTCAATGAGTTCTTCTTTACTTTTTGCTGAAGTTGTAAATGTGACTTCTCTCATATCTGAAGGACCTCCTTTTCTCATCTCAAAGGAAGTTAAGATTCCGTGCAGCTGTGTCATAGTAATAGTCTGTAGATCCTGCTTTTCCTCTATGGCAGATACTTTTGATTCAAACTTAGCAGACAATGATCTTAAAACTTTTTCAACTAAAACAACTTCCTTTATCTCTTCACCCAAGTTCTTCATGCAATTTACAATCTCATCTATACGTAAGAAGTAACTAGCTATACTTTCATCATTGTGCATTTTGAGATTTTCATATTGAATTCTGAGAGTTTGCAGTTTTGCACGTTTTACCTGATTGTCTCCTTCATATCTTAGAATGATCTTGTACCATATTTCTTTGGACATTTTGATCTGCATAACTTTGTAAATTCTGATTCTGATAGACTCCCCAATAATACATTGACAACCTTGGCATTGGTTTCATATTTCTCTTTACCTACCGTATCTGTAGGAATTACTGATGGAAATGCATATCCTCCTTCCATGATTTCCCAGATATCTGTTCCAAGAGATTGAAGATAGGTTGTGGTTCTTACCTTCCAATAAACGAAGTTTCTCCCATCAAAGATTGGTGGTCTAATTGATCCCTCTCTTTCGTAGTTACTCATGATGATAGACCTTCCTTCAAGCGATCAAGCTTCTTCTGAAGGACCTGCTCTGATACCAATTGTTGGAAATAATACTGAGAGGGGGGTGGGGGTGAATCAGTATTAGCAAGTCAATAATTTTTCATTTCCATACTCAGATTCATATACGTTACTTTAGATAATGGAACTCGCGTGTATACGCAATTGTGTTTAAGGAAACTAGTGTATATCTTGCAGACTTATGATTCAATTAATTTATCATATGTTAATATTTAATCTATGCATCAGAATCATACAAATAGTAACCAGTAGTAGTAAAAACAAAATGGACAATCACACAAAAGAACACAAGATATAAGGTGGAAACCCAATGTGGGTGAAAACCACCTGCTGCAATCATCTCTATCTTCTTTTATATTAGAAACTTCTTTTTACAATTTTTGTACTGGAGCAAACTTATACCAGTACGTAGGCTTCTACCTGCAGAAGGCTACAATCTTCTCTTGCTCTCCAGCTTCTTCTGGAAGGGAGCTACAACCCCCTAGCTCTTGTACTAGCTGATATGTGTACTAGTACGTAGGTGCTGGCCTACAGAAGGCTACAACCTTCTCTTTTCTTCCAAGGACCATGTTTCATAAATTTTCAGACTGGATCCATCAATAACATCAATTAAAAATCAAATATCTATGCATCAACCAATCTCCTTTGCACCACCCAAAACTGAATCAATCAATCACTACTCAGAATGCTGTAACCAGAATACAGTAACAGTAACTAGAACCCAAGCCAGAACCCAGAACACTGCAACAACAACCAGAAGTAGCTAAAACATATTTCAAAAGATATACGCTACTTCATAGTGTCGAACCTGCATGTATACGTTGTTATCCCAAGGCGAACCTGCGTATGCGCTGTTTTGATATGCAGAACCAGCGTGTATACACACCTTTGCTAAAGTGAACCTGCGTACAGATCTATAAATGATGATTTAAACAATTGCATACATCAGTTATACCCAGATCATCATATTTATAGATTACAACATGCACCAGTTATTCAGATAAAAGATCACACAAAGATACTTCTCTTCAAGCCTTAAGATCTTGACCCATCAATAGTACTTATCCTTCATCAAGCGCTCAGGTTCATCCTTGATTTAGATCCAGCTGTGCATCATACCCCAATGACCTGTATTCTAGATCTTATTCTTCATTAGATAATCAATACTTAAGTGCCTTTGCCTAATGATCTTCTCCTTCTTTTATAGACTTAGGCCTTACTCAATACCATGGTCCAAAACCACTTAGAATCAATACCTTGGACCAAATACCTGGGGTCAACACTTCGGACCAAATACCATGGGCCAAAATACCATGGACCAAAATACCATGGACCAATACCACGGACCAAAACTTAGTTCTCCAACATGTATGCGCTCTCTTCTGTGAAAGTGCGTGTGTACGTATACGCGACTTTGTATATAGAGTACCTGCGTGTATACGCGACTTGGTCTATCATGAACCTGCGTATATCTCTCTTTCTTCATTCTGTGAAGCCTGAACTGTGATCTGTCATCTGTGTGAGTTGCCATCAAGGACAACACCTGTGTCATAGTGCCAAATCTGTATCATAATGCCAACAATATTTATAGGTAGAAAAATTTTAGGGGCTAATACTTGTAAATAGACTCATTTCCCATGTTTTTTCCAAAAAAAAAAATGTAAATTCCATTTTCTAAAAAGAAACACTCAAATTTCTTAAGATAAAATCATTTTTACCTTAAAAATTATCAAAATCTTATACAACTATATAACATTATTATAAACATTTATAGAAATATAGTTAAATATTTTTATTTTCAACATTTATAAAAATATAGTTAAATATTTTACAGCTTGGATATTAGGAATTAGTAAGATTTACTAAAGTTTCTAAACTTCAAAATAAATTATCATCCTTAAAATTTTATCTAATTAACAATTGTGTAAGTCTCAAATCCTAATATTTACTAAAGTTTCTAAACTTCAAAATAAATTATCATCCTTAAAATTTTAGCTAATTAACAATTGTGTAAGTGTCTCAAATCCAACATGATAGAAAACAAACTGTTTCAATATTTAACTATTCCAAAACTTCAAACCTTTTGTTTTTTAACCAAATTTAATTGTTTTTGTAAATAAATTCTTTATTAACTTACAAAGTTCTAATTAAAAAATTAATGTGTTTTCAAGTATATTGTACAAGCCCCGGATGCGGGTGTCCATTAATGTGTTTATGGTGATGAGACGGGGTGACGGCATATGGGGTGGCCACCTGGCCCTTAGTAACCATCCCAAGACCAGAGTAAATGATCCTCAGGGCACGTCGTAGGTGGCATTAAATGACTGCTACAGTCGAGGCAAAGCCATTCCTGGTTTAACCATGGCGCCTGAACACATTCCAGGAATTCTGCCCCTATTTCACTGCGCTTGCCCTCCATAGGCAGAAGAGCCTACCGAGAGAACTAGCACGGGGCGCCGCTGCTGGATTGTTTGCTGCCTTGACTTGGGCAATGGTTACCACCATTCCCAAACAAATCTCTGCAACTCAGCTCTTGTTCTCCAACATTCTGTTACCTCTGCACAAAATTCCTCTGTCTATTCTCCTTCTGCTTCCCCTAACTCATTCTCTACTCCTTTTTCCACCATGGTTCACCACCGCATGCGTAGCAGACGCGGTGGCACGCGAGGAGGAAGCCCTTGCTCCTAGGCTCTGCATCGAAGCAATTCGGATTCCCCGGCTTCCTCTGTGGAAAATCCCCAATATCCGAACACCAGAAGTGGCCATGGCAGAGCAGGCCTCCACTGCTCTAGTCGCGAAGAGGCGGTTGTGCGTACTGCTCCCTTTCCTCTGCCCCTGCACCAGGTCCCTCACACGACACAGTTCTGGTTCCGCAGCTCTCTGAACTGCCCAGTCATTGTTGCCACCGTCTCCATCTCCATCACTGAAGAGGCTGAGCAGCACATCCCTATGACAATTCCCATGGAGGAGATGCACAGAGCTGGTCCAAGTCGGAACAGAGGCAATGACGAAGAACAAGGTGGTAATGGTGGTCGGAACAGACGGCATGGGAAGGCCATTGCTGGCAGCTCGCATGATGACTTGGGCCTTCAAAGTGACACGCAGGCCATGGAAAGCTGCATGGAGGACATGTTGGACCCGTAGTTGGAAGTCGGCAGCAGGGAGGGAGCTCATCAGGCAGTGGGACGTGGTGAGTCGGACAACCTGGATGACTGGGCTTGTCCGATTGTGGAGGAACCTGCCATGGAGGAATTCATCGCGCGCGTCACGTCTGCCAGGTGGTAATCCTCTTAGGTCTTGGTTTATTTCTGTATTGTCTTATGTGGCCTCATATTTTTCTGAGGGTTGGCGGTCCAGTGCAGACAAACTGTTAGTTTCTAGGTGGGTTTGTAATGTTGTTTTTTATCTCTTCAAAAAACTGTGGTTAAATCTAGTGTTTTTTTTTTTTTGGACCTCCTTTCCTCCTTTAGACTGGTTTCCCCTTTGTTGGGGCAGTCTCAGATTTTGCTAATGGCAGCATGCTGATTAACGCCGAGTCCCTCTACAGCCAGTACACTCTGTAATTACCTTTTGTATTATATCAATAGATTAATCTTACTTAGAAAAAAAAAAGTATATTGTACAAGAACAAAGTGTCATTGGCTAAGATTGGATCTAAAATTTATTTTAATTTGATTTTATATGTGTAATCAAACTAAAAGAAATTTGAAATTTTATGTATAATCAAGGTAAATTTAATGTGTAGTTAAAGTAAAATAATTTTTGAGAAACTAATTTTCATATTTTGTGAAAATAATTATGACAAATATTGTCTCAATATGTAAATCAATCATAATCAATCATGATCAATGATGGTGTCATGATCAACCATGGCGAATAATGGAAATTTGAAATTTTATGTATAATAAAGGTAAATTTAATGTGTAGTTAAAGTAAAATAAATTTTGTGAAACTAACTTTCATATTTTGTGAAAATAATTGTGATAAATATTATCTCAATATGCGAATCAATCATGATCAACCATGGTGAATAATGGTCAAACGTCGAGAAATATTGTCTCAATATGTAAATCAACCATGGTCAACCATCTCTATTTTAGCGTTTATAATATTTATCATAGGGTTTATATAACATTATCTCAATATGTAAATCAACCATGGTCAACCATCTCTATTTTAGTGTTTATAATATTTATCATAGGGTTTATATAACTTACAATATTTATTTCACGATTTATCATAGGGTTTTCTCAATATGGATGTAAATCAACCATGGTAAACCATCTCAATTTTAGTGTTTATAGTATTTATCATAGGGTTTATATAACTTGGTTTACAATATTTATTTCAGGATTTATCATAGGATTTTCTCAATATGGAAATAAATCATGTCCAACCATGGTCCAACATCGCATTGTGACAAATATTATCTCAATATGACAAACAACCATGGTCAAACATGGTCCAGCGTTGCATTTTCACAAAGATTGTCTTGATATGAAAATCAATCATTGTCAACCATGGTCCAGACAAAGATTGTCTCAATAAGAAAATCAACCATGGTCAACCATGTTTATTTTAGTGTTTGTAATATTCATCATATGGTTTATATAGCTTCAATTTATAATATTAATCCATTGGGTTTAATATTGATCCCTTGGATTTGTAATCCCTTGGGTTTATTAATATAAGGATTCATTTTCCTGACAAAGATTGTCTCAGTAAGAAAATCAACCATGGTCAACCAAGTTTATTTTATTCATCTTAGGGTTTATATACCTTCAGTTTATAATATTAATCCATTGGGTTTAATATTGATCCCTTGGATTTATAATCCCTTGGGTTTATAATCATGGTCAACCATGATCCAACATCACATTATGACAAAGATTGTCTCAATATGAAAATCAACCATGGTCAGCCATTCCCAACCATTGTCAAACATGGTCAATCATGGTCAGCTATGGTCCAATGTGACAATGTGACTAAGATTGTCTCAATATGAAATCAACCATGGTCAACCATGGTGCAATGTCCATCATCAAACATGGTCAATCATGGTCAACTATGGTCTAATGTGACAATGTGACAAAGATTGTCTCAATATGAAATCAACCATGGTCAACCATGGTCCAATGTCCATTGTAAAACATGGTCAATCATGGTCAACTATGGTCCAATGTGACAATGTGACAAATATTGTCTCAATATGAAATCAACCATGGTCCAATGTTGCATTGTGACAAATATTGTCTCAATATGAAAAATAACCATGGTAAACCATGCTCAACCATGTTTATTTTATGGTTTATAATATTAATCTCTTTCGTTCAATATTAAACAATGTTTATTTTAGGGTTTATAATATTTATCTTAGGGTTTATACGTTGGGTTTATAATATTAATCACTTTGGTTTAATATTATTCCCTTGGGTTTTTAGTATCAATCCCTTGGGTTTTTAGTATTAATCTGTTGGGTTTTTAGTAATAATCCCTTGGGTTTAAAATATCAATCCCTTGGGTTTATTAATCCAAGGGTTCATATTCCTAGGGTATAATATTATTCATAGGGTTTATAATATAAATCTTTAGGTTTATAATCATGGTCAACCATGGTTCAATGTCACATTATAACAAAGATTTTCTCAATATGAAAATCAACCATGGTCCAACGTTACATTGTAACAATGTAAACTTTGAAACGGGAACTATAAACTGAAAACAAGAACTCTAGCCAAAAAACCCCGAAAAAACATCAAAAACAGTGCTAAAAATGAAAAGTGTGTATACTGGAATGATGATTTTATATTTTTGGGTGCAATTTTGAACATGTTTTAAAAATGGTAGTGACTACGAAATTTACTACGAAATTTTCGTGTAAAATAAAGCTTCAAAATGAAAGTGATGATACTGGAACAATGACTTTTTTTTTTTAGGGTCAATTTTCAAACTTTTTAAAAAATGCCAGTAAAACCAAATTTTTATGTGCCAAACAAAGTTGTTTATGAGGAAAAAAACACATTAATGTTTTTGGTAGGATATCATTTTTCTTTCCAAAGTATAAATTCAACATGTTTTCAACCATAACATGCTAGATACAAAAGAAAAATGATTTCGGGAATCGCCCAGCCACCAGCCGGGCGGGCCGGTGGGATGCCGGGCTGGCGCAAGCCCAAGCCGCGCCACCCCAGTGGCCAACCTACCCACCTGGCTGGTGGCTGGGCAATTCCGGGAATCGCCTAGCCACTAGCTGGGCAGGCGGGCAGGCTGCCGCGGTGGCGAGGCTAGTGGCTGGGCGATTCCCGGAATCGCCCAGCCGCGCCACCGCGGCAGCCTGCCCGCCTGCCCAGCTAGGGGCTAGGCGATTCCGGAATTCAGCCACCAGCTGGGTGGGTGGGCGGGCCGCTGGGGTGAGATGTGCCAAACCGGCGGCCCACCCGCCCGCTTGGCTGGTGGTTGGGTGATTCCTGGAATCGCCCAGCCACTAGCCAGGTGGGCAGGCAGGCGGGTTGCCGAGGTGGCACCAGCCTAGGTTGCGCCACCTCGGCGGCCCACCCACCCACCCAGCTGGTGGCTGGGCGATTCCCGGAATTGCGCAGTTAGGTGGCTGGTGGCTGGGCGATTCTCGAAATTGCCCGGCCACCAGCTGGGCGGCCCATCCCGGCGGCCCGCCCGCTCGCCCGGCTGGTTGTTGGGTGATTCGCGCCATCCTGGTGGCCCACCTGGCCACCCGGTTGGTGGTTGGGTGATTTCGGGAATCGCCCAGCCACCAGCCGCTCGCTCCTACCCATCCGGCTAGTGGCTGGGTGACTCCAAAATCACCTAGCCACCAGCCGCCTAGTGGCTGGGTGATCCCGGAATCACCACCCGACTAGTGACTGGGTGATTCCGAGAATCACCCAGCCACCAGCCGAGCAGCTGCCTGGTGGCTGGGTGATTCTTGGAATCACCCAGCCACCAACTAGGTGGTCGCCTCATGGCTGGGTGATTCCCGAAATCACCCAGCCACCAGCCGAACGGCCGCCTGGTGGTTGGGTGATTCTGGGAATCACCCAGCCAACGCCCGGCTGGTGGCTGGGTGATTCCCAGAATCACCTAGCCACCAGTCGGGCGGACGGCTGGTGGCTGGGTGATTCCGTGAATCACCCAGCCGCTAGCCGGGTGGGCAGGTGGGCCACCATGGTGGTGGGGCCTGGGCTGGTGCCACCCCAGTGGCCTGCCCGCCCGCCCGGCTGAAGGCTGGGCGATTCCGGGAATCGCCCAGCCACCAGCCGCCACCAGCCGCTCACCCGGCTGGTGGTTGTGCGATTCCAGGAATCGCCCAGCCACCAGCCGGGTGGGTTGGCGGGCCACCAGGGTGGTGCCAGCCCAGGCCGTGGCACCCCAGCAGTCCGCCTGGCTGGTGGCTGGGTGATTCTGGGAATCACCCAGCCGCTAACTACCTGCCCGGCGGGAAACACCCAGCCACCAGCGGGGTAGTAGCTGGGTGAATCCCAAAATCACCCAACAGCCGCCTGGTGGCTGGGTGTTTCTCGGAATCAACCAGCCACCAGCCGGGCGGCCGCCTGTGGCTGGGTGATTCCCAGAATCACCCAGCCACCAGGTAGCCGCAGGATGGGTGATTCCTGGAATTACCCAGCCACCAGGTAGCCGCAGGATGGGTGATTCCTGGAATTACCCAGCCACCAGGTAGCCGCAGGATGGGTGATTCCTGGAATTACCCAGCCAGCAGGCGGTCGCCCGGCTGGTGGCCGCCTGGTGGCTGGGTGATTCTGGGAATCACCCAGCCACCAGCTGGGCAGCCGCCTGGTGGTTCCGCAAATCTCGCAGCCACTAGCCGAGCAGTGGCTGGGTGATTCCCGGAATCACCTATCCACTAGCCAAGTGGGCGACTGGTGGCTGGGTGATTCCGAGAATCACCCAGCCACCAGCCGGGCAGGCAGGCGTCTCGCTGAAGTGGCGCGGCCTAGGCTGGTGGCCGGGCGGGCCACCGGGGGGGCACCAGCCTAGGCCGCGCCACCCTGGCCGCCAGCCCGCCCGCCCGGCTGGTGGCTTGGTGATTCCAGGAATCACCCAGCCACGAGCTGGGTGGTGGTTGGGTGATTCTTGGAATCACCCATCCACCAGGCGGCCTCCCGACTGGGGGCTGGGTGATTCCCGGAATCACCTAGCGACCAGCCGGGCAGCCGCCTGGTGGCTGGGTGATTGCAAGAATCACCCAGCCACTAGCCGGGCGGTGGCTCGGTGATTCCAGGAATCACCCAGCCAACAAGCGGCCGCCCGACTAGTGGCTGGGTGATTCCCAAAATCATCTAGCCACCAGCCAGGCGGCTGCCTCGTGGCTGGGTGATTCCCAGAGTCACCCAGCCACCAGCCGTGTGACTACCTAGTGGCTGGGTGATTCCGAGAATCACCCAGCCACCAGCCAGGCAGCCACCAGCCAGGCGGCCGCCTGGTGGCTGGGTGATTCCCGGAATCACCTAACCACCAGCTGGGTGGGCAACTGGTGGCTGGGTGATTCCGAGAATCACCAAGCCACCAGCCGCACGGGCGGACGTGCTGGTAGGGTGTCGCGGTCTGAGCTGGCACCACCCCGGTGGCTCGCTTGCCCGCCCGTCTGGTGGCTAGGTGATTCCCGGAATCGTCCAGCCACCAGCTGGCCAGGTGGGTGGGCCGCTGAGGTGGTGCGCTCCAGCCGTGGGCGTGGGCAAGGGCAGGTAAGGGGGTGGGGCAGGCGAGTGCGGGTGAGGGGGTGGGGTGGGCGAGGATGTGGGCGAGGGCAGGTGAGGGGGTGATGCGGGTGAGGACATGGGCGAGGGAAGGTGAGGGGGTGACGCGGGCAAGGACATGGGCGAGGGCGGGTGAGGGTGCAGACAAGGGCAGCTAAGGGGTGGGGCGGGCTTGGGCGTGGGCGAGGGCGAGTGAGGGTGCGGGTGAGCAGGTGAAGGGGTGGGCGAGGGCGCGTGAGGGGGTGGGTGGGTGTGTGAGGGGGTCGGCGAGAGGGCAGGTGAGGGGGCGAGTGAGGGGTGAGGTGGGGGGCAAGGGCGGTTGAGGGGGTGGGGTGGGTGAGGGCGTGGGCAAGGGCAGGTGAGGGGGCAAATGAGCAGGTGGGGCGGGCGTGGGCGATGGCAGGTGGTCATTGCAGATATTCCCCATGGTTTCAATATTTCAAACATTGACAATGATAGGGACCCTTATCCTTATCAAGCTCTTAGTAAATTGGTTGCAGGATTTGTAGAAGTCACGTCATCACCATTATGGAGATTTGTGACATTTCATTCAGACACACAATTGGCAATGATATTGTCAAGCTTCAAGGGGAAAACAAATTCAAGGATGCAGCTTACATGGTAAGACGTTTAAAATGTATATTTGATTAATGTTGAAAAATTCATTTATGTACAAGTTAATTGAACTTTTACTATTTCATGTTACAGGCAAAAGTCAAATCTTCTTAACAATGAAGATCAACAATTTATAAATGATTGTGAGTTCATTCATATTGATAGTTGGACAAAAGATGATAGCCATATGTCTATGATTTTTAATCGGGTAGACAAAAAGAGTCATAGCCAAATACTGACTTATGATGTTGTTGTGAGAAAACTAACATATGAAGACAAAGAAGCAAAATGAGAGATAATTAACATTTATCAAAAACCACAATTATTGATTAACTATCTTATAGACATTTGTTCAAATGAAGGAGATTGGGTTCTGGATTTATTTTCTGGCTCAGGTAAGTTTTATTATATGGAATTGAATTTCAATATGTTATTTTTTAATTAATATGTCATTGTACAAATTTAGTTCATTATTTATTTTGTGCTTGATAATTAGGTACAACACTAGCATGTTGCCTTCAAAAAGGAAGAAATTGCATTGCAATTGAAAAAGATCCACTACAGTGCAATTTCATTCAACAAAAAATTATTGCTCTTCAATTTCTTCTAGATGCAATGCAAGAAATTGGGTTGAAGAAAGGGGACTTTAGTGAATCACGTGTGGCAAAAAAGGCAAAGGAACCCCAACCACCATTACATGGAATGTTTGGAAAGACATACATTGGGAGATTTGCAGACATCAAAGATCCATTAGAAGAGGAAAATGAGCAAAAGGAAGCAGAAAATATTGTGGAAGAAGACAATGATGAAACTCTAGAGGACGAAGAGTTTGGATTACGTGACATTGTTGATTAAATTTAAGTTATGCTTGTAAATCAAGCTTTGCAATGTTTTGACTTTGACATTTTATGAGAAGAATAAACACTCAATTAGGGTTGTTATCCGTTCAATATTTGTAATATGTGATTTTCGCATTGATTTTTAAGTTAATCATTATTTTTTGAAAAAATAAAATGATTATTATTATTATTTTGACATGAAATTCATAAAAAAAATATATTATTTAACCATTTTTAGTTAAAATTATCGTATAAAAATTGTGATTTTGATATGTCAATTCTAGCAAAAAATTATCAAAACGTGTAGTTTTTTAGTTATATTTATGTTAAAAATGGTTATTTTTATGTCCATTGTTAAAAAATATTGTTTTTTAGAAATAATTATTTCATGTGGATTGAAAAATTAATTAAGGATGTATAAATATGTAGAATATCGAAAATTCTAAATATCAATCTTCTAATTTAAAAATGCAAAACAATAAAAACCTCACTAACAAAAAACAGTTAAAATTAAAATAAAAAACAAGAAAATGTGAAGAAAACGACCACTTCAAAAATGATCAATTTTACAAAATAATTATTTACATTTTATACATTAGAAAATTTAAAGCCAAAAAACAGGGCTTTTAAAAAAGGGGGTGATGCAGAATACTCACTTTTCAAAATTAGCATGAAAATCACTACCATTCTAAAATGTAATGTACATAAAACTATCCTTCCCATGACATTCCTTCCAAAAACTATGCTCTAGAAAAAACATGTTTGTTCTGCATCACCCCTTTTCAAAATCAGGTCACTTTTTTGCTATCTCTACGAAACGGGTAACAGTATTAGTTCCCGTTTCAAAGTTTACATTGTTTTGTGACAAAGATTGTCTCGATGAAAATCAATCATGTTCAATTAGGTCAACCATGGTCCAACATCACATTGTGAGAAGAATTGTCTCAATATGGAAATCAACCATGGTCAACCATGTTTATTTTAGGGTTTATAATATTTATCTTGTCGTTTATATTCCTTGGGTTTATAATTTTCTTCCCTTGGGTTTATAATATCAATCCCTTGAGTTTATTAATCTAAGGGTTCATATTCCTAGGGTCTAGTATTATTCACTTAGGCTTATAGTCCCTCAGTTTTTTAGCATTAATCCCTACGGTTTATTATTCCATTGGGTTTATAATATCAAGCATGATTAAGCATGGTCAAGCATTATCGACCATGGTCCAACGTTGCATTATGAAAAAGATTTTCTCAATTTGAAAATCAATCATTGTCTGAACTATGGTCCAATGTCACATTATGACAAAGATTGTCTCAATATGATAATTCTGGTCAACCATGGTCAATCATGATCAACCTTGGTCAACTATGGTCCAATGTCGCATTGTGATAAAGATTGTCTCAATATGATAATACTGGTCAACCATGGTCAATCATGGTCAACCTTGGTCGACCATGGTCCAATGTCGCATTGTGACAAAGATTGTCTCAATATGAAAGTCAATCATTGTATCAACTATGGTCCAACGTCCCATTATGACAAATATTGTCTCGATATGATAATCATGGTCAACCATGGTCAATCATGGTCAACCTTGGTCAATCATGGTCAACCTTGGTAAACCATGGTCTAACATCACATTGTGACAAATAGTGTCTCAATATGAAAATCAATCATTGTCTCAACCATGGCCTAACGTTGTATTATGACAAATATTGTCTCAATATGATAATCATGGTCAACCTTGGTCAACCATGACCATCCATGGTCAAGCATGGTCGAGCATGATCGAACATCGCATTGTGAAAAATATTGTCTTGATATGAAAATCAACCATGGTTAAGCATGGTCAAACATGGCCCAATGTCATTTTGTAACAAGGATTGTCTCAGTATGAAAATCAACCATAGTCAACCATGTTTATATTAGTGTTCATAATATTTATCTTAGGGTTTATATACCTTGGGTTTATAATATTAGTTTGTTGGGTTTTATATTATTGAACCTTGGTCAACCATGGTCAACCATGTTTTATAAAATAAATCATGATATACCATGGTTAATCATGGTCAACCATGGTCTAACGCTGCATTGTGACAAAGATTGTCCTAATATGAAAATCAACCATTATCTCAACTATGGTCCAATGTCGCATTGTGACAAATATTATCTCAATATCATAATCATGGTCAACCATGTTCAATCATGGTCAACCTTGGTCAATCTTGGTCCACTGTTGCATTATGACAAAGATTATCTCAATATGAAAATCAATCATTGTCTCAACCATGGTCCAACATTGTATTATGACAAATATTGTCTCAATAACACAATCATGGTCAACCATGGTCAATCCATAGGGGTTTCACTAGGGGAGAAATATAATACCATGTGGGTTCATATTGGGGGATATATATTGAGGAAAAAATGACACAATATATTGAGCATATAACAAGGGGTAAATGGTTTTATTATTGGCAGGTATTAGAAATGTAGCTCAAAGTTAACGAAAAAATATAAAGGGGTATAAAAAATTCTAATGAAAAAATGGAAACCTACACTATCTAGTGAAAGTAGGGGTTTTTAAAATTGTGAAGGTGTATTGGATTTGTATTGGTAGGGGGTTAAATAATGTGACTTTTTGAGGTATTTTCTATTATGTAGTCAAATTAAAGGCATTGTTTAATATGCCATGAATGCACATGCTATGTTAGAGGTTCATTGAGTGAAGCTCCTGTGGGTCAATCATGGTCACCTTGGTCAACCATGGCCACCTATCTTCAATCATGGTCAACCATGGTTGAACATCACATTGTGACAAAGATTGTCTTGATATGAATATCAAACATGGTTAAGTATGGTCAATGATGTTCCAACGTCAGATTGTAACAAGTATTGTCTCAATATTATAATATTGTGTTTTATATTATGGTTTATAATATTAAGTTTAAAATATAACATATATTAACTTAACGCCTATGGCATATATCAACCACATTTATTAATGTGGTTGTGCTAGTTATGCTTATTGGAGTTGGGAATGATATATTAGTTACATACACATTAATTTATATATAAAAAATATATTATAAAAATATAAAAAAAAATTGTAGAAAATTTTTAAAATCACAAGTTTGAGTTGAAATTTATTCATATTCTCATTGCCCTCGGGAATTTTTGGGGTGTTGTTAGGGTGTTGAATCCACATATCCAGTCAAAAATTCATTTTAAACAAAAAAAAAATCCAAAAGTAATATGTTTAGACAACGTTGTTTCCATAGAATTATAAGAGTCCTGAATTTATTTAAAAAAAAAAACAAAAAATCAAAATCTTATTATACCTACCGAAGGTAGAGTATATTGTAATGAGTTTGTCAAATTTATCTTTGACTTTCAATTATTTTTTACAATAGTTGTGAAATATTTAAATATTAAACTAAATATTTGTTAATTATAAAAATAATTTTCATTTTTTATAAAAATTATATTCCTATTTTATGATTGGTTAAGGACATTGATATGACTAATTATGCCGAAGGCGTTCTCTCTATGGCATTTGATGTGCAGACAATGTTCATTTCAGCGAATCGATGAGCTTACATTTCGTCCTCCTTCGTCCTATTACAATATGACATGTGGACCAATGTCTTTCCCTCATGTGACTGACATCGCTCGGCTTGTACGCGCTGTTAATCCAACGTGGACAACAACCTCTTCGTTGGCCGATTCACCAACAATTATCTTTCTCATTACGCCTTGTGAGAATATGCCTTTCTTTATGTGAGTGGACATGCTCCATCTAGCCGAGAGAATAGAACAGAAAAATGTAAATGATAACAACCACTTAGTTTTCCCTATGAAGTTACAAAATGTGTGAATTGAGTTACTAACTCGAAGGCTCCGATATTTCTCCCTGCGTTTCAAAGTTGCGACACGATTTGGTTCACTACTTGACGTGAAAACCCCCTTCAAAAGGATATTTTAGTTTGAGTCCGTGATTCAGTTCTCTACTCTCCGCTAAACACCCCTGCTATTTCAAAGAATCCAGATGTCTTCCCCACCACAATGATTAGGAGCCATGCTAGAATTTTTCTCTCATATTTTATGCAATGGGGGACTTCACCATGGAAGGATGGTTGTACATGATACATCCCAAGTGCTTGAGATTGCATTCTTCTAGCAAGAAGTATTTTATGCTGCATGAGAATACTCTCATCTGCTTCAAGTCCCCACCCACAGAAAACAAAAAGGAACTTGTAGAAACAATGTAGACAACGATGCAAATATAATTTAATTTGAGTTGAAATAGTGAAATTAAGTTGAAATAAATATATAAATGGTTACAAAAACATCGAAATCAATCGTTAGGGAGAAAAGAAGAGAAGTGAACACAAGGAAGCAACTCGACTCCATCCATCCTCAGCATTCAGTAAGCCACTGGATAGGGCAAACCAAATTTTACTATCAGAGTTCGGCCTAATGGAAGTAATGGGCAAATATTTTGGACCCATTCGCCAGAATTTGGAAACTATCATTCTGCAACGTCAAAGGTCCAGATTTATTTTATTCAAAATAATTTTTAAAAGCAGTGTTTAGCAGTGGATGAGGACGATGACAGAGAGTTTAATCATCCAAAATATTACAGGTTATTATTTGCTTGGTATCCAAGATTCCTCTGTGGTTCGCATATTGATACCTCTACAGTAAACATACCTCTGTGGTTCGCATATAAAATTATTGGTTCACAGATTGATCGGTTCAGAGATTGCTCGGTTCGCAGATTACTCAGTTCACATATATATTATACATGTGGTTCACATCTATAAACCAATACTCTGCGGTAAACATATTTATACCTCTGCGGTTCGCATATTGATACCTCTGTGGTTCGCATATATAAATTATTGGTTCGCAGATTGATTGGTTCAGAGATTGCTCGGTTCGCAGATTACTCAGTTCAAAGACCGAAACCATAGTCATTGATCTCACTCTCTAAAAATGATCGCGCTATACCCATCTATAAACAATTGGTTCGCATATATATTATACATGTGGTTCACATCTATAAACCAATACTCTGCGGTCCGGGGATATAAACACGTTTCTACGGTAGCACCCTCTGAAGCTATCACATATTAACACTCTCGGTTCACATTCTACAATATCTATGTGGCATTGCAGATCTCAAACACATTGACGCAGTGCAAGTGGGGGTTTGTTCGTGGAACAGGGGTGTTAGGGCAGGTGCTATTTGCAACTATTTGCAACATTACCCAGAGCTCAGTGGTGGAGCCATTGCATTAGATACATCCAGCATAACATTGCAACCGATCTTTGATGGTTGGAGCTGCTTCGATCTGGATATAAAAATGTAAGTTTGGCTGGAGCTGCTTCGATCTAGATTTGCAAATCCATTCATCTTTCCAGATCCAATCTGGTCTGCGGGCTGCGGTTCGATCCAATTCGGGGCACGTGCAATCTGCGATCCGGTTTGTTGATATCAGGTGCACACATTCCTTATCTTTTTCTAATACATATCTGCTCATATATTCTCAAGTATGAATAATTTACCACAACTACCAAAGATTACTAAATGTAGACTTAGCACAGTTACTCTATAGAGCCTTTATGAGTATATAGAGTCTTTAGAGAAACGTAGAGAAGAAAGAGAAGTCAAGTTACAAATAGAGTTAGAAGCCATGTTGGAAAATAAATTCACATCTCTTGAAGACAAGATCCAAAAACAAATAGAAAATAAAATAGAACTATTGGAGACTAAAATGGAGGCAATGGAGACTAGGTTGCAGGTTATAGAAAAACAAAACCAAGATATGAACCAAACATCGCAGCAAGGAGATGCTAATACTTTAGAGAGTCTTAAAATGAAGGACATTATTAAAGAACTAGAAGAAAAAGTTAATAGCCACCTCACCCTAAATAGTGTGGCAGGTAAATTAGATATCAAACCAATTAAAGATGAAATGAAAAAATTGATAGAATTAGACCATGAGTGTAACAAAAGGGACTTGAACCTTATAATCTTCGGTTTGAAAGAGGAGGTAGACAAAATTACATAATAGATTACAAATTGAAACAACGTGTCTCACAGAAGCAACAAGGTTGGGGAAATTAAATGAGAATAAAGGAAGGCTGATCTGAATAAAGGTGAGCTCTACTGACCATAAGTATGACATACTTAGTAAAACCTCAAGTCTAAAAGGAACGAGAATATTTATAAATGAAGATCTCATTCCAGAAGATCAAGCGGAATTCAAAAAGGAGGTTCAAAATGTAAAAGAAGTGAGGAAGGAAGGAAAATGGGCAATAATCAGAAATAGAAAAGTCGTTATTCAAGATAGAAACCAAAAAGATAGTAATAAATAACAATTCAACATGCTCTGGATTCTTTCTTGGAACTATCGGGGCTTTCCATGGAACAAAGGCCCCAAGCTAAGTTGGATCTCGAATGATGTTGATATTATATTGCTTGTTGAAACTTGGGAGCACGAAGAATCTAAGGTCCCTAACATAGATGGCTTTGCACTATGGTCTACTTGGAACAAGTGATCCTCCCGTAGAGGTATTGGGGGTATAGCTTGTTACATTAAGAAGAACATCTCCCCCCATGCTAAGATTTATAAAAACGACCCTTACAACCAATATAGTTGGATAGATATTACTGACAGCAATGATAAAAAGACCTACATAGAAATCTTTTATTTTTCCCCCATCAATTCTAAATTCTATAAGAAATAGAATCTAGATAAAAATAGTCCTTACAATGTTTTAGAGAATGATATTTCTAGCCTAAGGAATGAAGGTAATATCCTTTTAATGGGTGACTTTAATGCTCGAACTTCAAGCAACCAAGCTATTCTTCTAAGCAATCATTCCAACCCTAATCCTCTTTGGTTAGACAAAGACCTTACTCTAGCTAGCTAGTACAAAAGGAGCTCTGAAGACCTTGGGGAGAATTTGTTTGGGTTGGAGCTAGTCAAGCTCTATAGTGCTCAGGATCTCATAATTTGCAACGGTCTAAAGAAGTGGCTCAATTCTAGCCAGATGACCTACATCCATGGGCTTGGTAACAATGTGGTAGACTATGTTATTTCTGATCTCCCTTTATACAATGAAATAATAAATTTTGACATCTTAAACGACCACAAGCCTAACTCTGATCATAGGCCTTTACTTATAACTCTCAATTTTTTCATGCATAGAGATCCCATAGAAGATAATCCTTATAGCCAAAAGAACTTAATCTTTGATAGAAATAAAAACGATCTCTTTCTAAATGAATTAAAAACTAATTTGCTTCATTTATCTAGTATAGACAACATAGAATACCTCTATCATAATTTTACTACAACCCTCTCATATTCTATTAACAAGTTCTCAATTGAAGTTTCAAGTAATAAAGGAAATAACAAAACCAACCCATGGTATGACAAAGATTGTAAAAGTGCGAGGAGAGAAATTAAGGAAGCTGTTGATGAATCTCTTAAAAATGGCAAGATAAAAATATATAAAGCCCTAACTAAAAGGAAAAAAAGGCAGTATATTCGTAAAAGACAAGAGAATCTCTTACACCTCTCTAAGGTAGCTGCTAAGAAATTTTGGAGGCAGATTCTAACTAGGAAAACTAAAGATAATAATAAAATTTCTTTATACGACTGGAATTCCTATCTTGAAAAGCTTTATGAATCTCCAAATGACATGGATAACTTTGAAACCCTGCTCACAACGAAAGAAGTTTTCTCATTAGAAGACATTGATTTTGGGGTTAAACGCCTGGAAAATGGGAAAGCTAAGGACATTGAAGGTTACCAGGTGAAAATCTTAAAAATTGGAGGTCCTGTACTCATCCCCCACATCCACAAGCTTTTCAATTAAGCAATCAAGCAAGGGTTCCCTAAACCATGGACTCAGAGCCTCATTATCCCTATTTTTAAAAGTGGGGATACAAATAACCCCTCTAATTATCAGAATATTATGATCAGCCCTCTCTTAGCCAAGTTATATGGTATTATTTTGGAAAAGAAGTTGAGCGTATGGCTTGAAAGTGAAGGTAAGCGGGCTAAAGGCCAAGTGGGTTTTAGAAGGCAACACTCAACAATGGACCACCTCGTTACACTTAGGGTCATTGTGGAGGAATGCCACAATGATAAATCCAATCTCTTTTGTTGCTTTGTGGACTTTAGAAAGGCTTTCGATACAGTTCCTAGAAACAACCTATGGAATAGATTAGAAGAGATAAAGGTTCCTTTTGAGTTGAGAGCTGCTGCTATAAGTTTATACGATAATGTAATTGCCAAGTTAAAGAGCAATGAGGGGTGGTCGAAAGATATTAAGTGTAATATCGGTGTTAAACAAGGTTGCTCCCTCTCCCCTACCCTATTTGACATTTACATCAACAAGCTAGAAGGTTGTTTAGAGGAAGCAGATTGTGCTGACACGATCTTAGCTGAGATAGTCATCATCCTTCTTCTCTATGTTGACGATATTGTTCTTCTCACAAGGTGCCCATCTGATCTCGATAAGCAACTTAGACTCCTTAAGGATTTCTTCTCTACCATGGGTATGATTGTTAACATTGACAAAACAAAAGTTATGATTATCAAATCCAAGAAGGACACTTACGCTAATTTTATGTATGACAATAGTAACTTGGAGGAAGTGTCTTCTTACAAGTACCTAGGAATTGATATTCATCACAAGCTCAACTGGAACTATAGCATTGAGAAAAGGATTAATGGGGGGTGGAAAGCTTATTTTGGTCTTGAAAATAATTGTAAAATGGCAAACCTCATAATGTGGGATAGAAAGAAGTTCCTCTTTGAAACTTTAGTCACTCCTGTTATCTTATATGGACGTGAGGTTTGGGGTTGCAGCATCTCTAGAGAATCCTAGAGAAAGACTGAGCAAATCCAGAAGCGTTTTATAACATATAACCTCAAGATTAAAAGCAATACACCCTATCCTATTCTCCTTATAGAAGTGGGTCTTTCCCCTATCGAGAGCCTAGCTATGACTAGGCTTCTGGTGTACAAACACAAACCCAATAACATAGGAGACCATAGACTACCTAAGCTAGCTTTAAATTCTAGCCAAAACCACCTAAGGCTCAAACGAGGCTAGTATAAAGATACCAGGACCTGGTTAAACCATTGGGAGATCGACAAGAATGTTGCATTGCAGAACACTAATAACATTAAAAATGTTGTTACTTCTAAGTTCAAAGAAAAAATGTGGTGTGAGAAAGATTTAGCAGCTAAAAGAAAATTAAGATGTTATAAGGAGGTCATCAACCCCACCCTAGAAGATCAAAAGTATCCCTTTGTTTTAACTAGCTCCAAGAAGAAAATTAATATAGCCAAGATTAGATCGAACTCTCATGAGCTCCATAGTGAAACGGGTCGTTGGGTAGTTCCTAAAACACCATAGATGGAAAGGATCTGCCATCTTTGTGAAAATATGAACATCGAGGATGAAAATCACTTCCTCTTAGAGTGCCCCGTGTACAACCACATTAGATCTCAATTTCATAATCTTTGTTGCAATACTGACCTTCCTAGCCTTTTACGGTGTGAAAATTATAGTGAGCTTGGGAGGCTTCTCTCCAAGCTTTTTGAGCACAGGAATAAAATCTTAAATCAAACTAAATAATTCGTTTCTTTAGGTCCGATAGACCAAAGTTGGGTCTCAGTGGACGTTAACCATCATCATCATCATCATCATAAAAGTGAAGGAGTATAAATAATTAATTTTTTTTATCATTTTTATTTATTTGTACAAACGTTTTATTTATTTCAATCCAATAAAAAAATAATATAAATAATCAATTGTTTTTCATTACTTTTATTTATTTATACTATTTTTTTTTAAATGAGTATAAATAATAAATTATTTTTGGTTACGTTTATTTATTTTTTTAAAAAATAAATAATTTTTATTTATTTATTTAATTTAATTTAATTTATTTTTATTTTTATTTTTTAATTTTTATTTTATATATATATATATATATTTTAATTTTTTTAGTTGTATAGTGTTTTCTTTTTCCATTCATACCTTATTAAAATAACCTAATAATCTAATAAGTAATAAATATAAATAACTATTTTTTTTTTTTTTTTAATTTATACAAGTTTTTCAACTAATATTCTCATATTCAAAAGTGAGTAATTAATCAGTTATTTTTATCATTTTTATTAATCTATATATATATTTTTTTCCCTCTCATATTTCCATCTTGAAATATAATTAAAGTAAATGTAAATAATTAATTTTTTTTTTAATTTTTTTTTTTTTTTTTTTCTGAAATGTAATGAAAAATAAATATAAATATTTTCTGTATTAAATATAATAAAAGTAATTATATAACTAATTAAATAACTAATTATTTTTATGAATGAATGACTATTAATAAATAATTATTATTATTATTTCATATTTTAATATTAAATGTTGAAATGCAATAGAAAATAAGTATAAAAAATTACTATTATTTTTATTTCTCTTCACAGATTTTTAAATATAATTTTTTAAATGACCTCCGTTGTATGTGTACCATTCCATTGATCCTCCTCCTCAATTAATCATCACGCCCTTGTCCTCAATTAATCCGATCCATCCCTTGCCCCTTGCCCCTTACTTAATCCAATTCATCGATCCCTTGCCCCTTGTTCCTTAATTAATCCAATTCAGCGGACTCGCAGCTTCACCACAATGAATCCACGTAAAAATAAAATAATTAATATGAAAATTATGATGCTGGGCTAATCTATTTAAGGCAAACTAATTTTTTAATAAATTTGAGTTGCACAAGTAAATTAATTTATTTAAAATAACAATTGTGCGTTAAGTAATTGACTCCAAGTAAAACAGGTATTGAATTCCTATATTCCAAAAGTAAATTATTAATTTAAATGGAAAATGGGTTTCGTAGGGATCCATTCCACATAATGTGCACTTCAAAATGAGTGACTTTTCACGAGTGTCGAAAGGACGGCTAAGGGATTAATCAATCCACGTGTCTACGCCACTTCCTATCTTCACTCCATCCACACCTCTCACGACCATTTCCTGTCCACTGAAATTCTGTGTCTCTCCTGAAGCCCTTAAGGGACCTCCCCTTGCCCTTTATAAATACTCGTTGCCAGAATCCCCATACCCACTGCAACGGAAGCCCTTCATTTCCATCGCCATGCCGTCTCCCTCTTTCGCTTTGCCTGCGCTCTTCCTCCTCTTCCTTTTCCCTTTCTCCTCTGCGCATTCATTTCATGATGATGCACAGTCCCTGTTGGCATTTAAAAAGCTCATTACTAGCGATCCCAATAATTCCTTGGCCGATTGGAGTCCCACAGTCCCCCTTTGCAACTGGACTGCTATTACTTGCGGCGGCCGTCATCCAGACAGAGTGGTCGCCATCGATCTCAATGGCATGGATCTACGCGGCACCATCTCCCCTTCGCTCGGTAATTTGTCGTTCCTACGCTCACTCAATCTTTCACAAAATAAGCTCCACGGTCATATCCCACCCCAATTGGGACGCCTCTTTCGTTTGAGGTGGCTCCGGCTGTACCGCAATCAATTGGAAGGAAATATACCACATCAACTCAGCAGCTGCAGAAATTTGGTTTCGTTGGCCCTCTCCTACAACAATCTGAGCGGAAATATCCCCGGGGAGTTGTCTTCCCTGTCACATTTGCAAGAGCTTTACTTGGGAGCAAACAGTCTAACAGGTACCATTCCCTCTTCTTTAGGAAACCTTTCCATGTTGATAATTTTAGAAATGTATGAAAACAGTTTGGTTGGTCCCATTCCTTCACAACTGGGCCTTCTCACCCATCTGCAAACTCTTTACCTTTATACAAATGAATTGTCTGGCAGCATTCCCCCTTCATTGTCCAATATCTCCACTTTGACTGACTTGGCCATTTACAACAACCACCTCACTGGCAGCATTCCACAAGAACTGGGCCTTCTCACCCATCTGCAAATTCTTTACCTTTATGCAAATGAATTGTCTGGCAGCATTCCCCCTTCATTGTCCAATATCTCCACTTTGACTGACTTGGAAATTTCCACCAACAACCTCACTGGCAGCATTCCACAAGAACTGGGCCTTCTCACCCATCTGCAAACTCTTTACCTTCATAGAAATGAATTGTCTGGCAGCATTCCCCCTTCATTGTCTAATATCTCTGCTTTGACTGATTTGGAAATTTCCACCAACCACCTCACTGGCAGCATTCCACAAGAACTGGGCCTTCTCACCCATCTGCAAAGTCTTTACCTTCATATAAATGAGTTGTCTGGCAGCATTCCCCCTTCATTGTCCAATATCTCCACTTTGATTGAATTGCAAATTTCCACCAACAACCTCACTGGCAGCATTCCACAAGAACTGGGCCTTCTCACCCATTTGCAAATTCTTCGCCTTTATGAAAATGAATTGTCTGGCAGCATTCCCCCTTCATTGTCCAATATCTCCACTTTGACTCACTTGGACATTTATCAAAACAAATTTAGAGGGCACATTCCATTAGAATTTGGTGCCAAGCTCAACAACTTGAATTACCTCTCTTTATGGGGAAATCAACTTAGTGGGAACATACCAAATACCATTGGGAATTGTTCCAAACTTGAACAACTTGCTCTACACTACAATAAGTTGACTGGGAGTGTTCCAGTAGAGTTGGGTAACCTATTCCTCCTTGAAAAATTATACTTGCATAATAATGAGCTTGATAGTGGTAGCACCACAACCATGCCCTTTCTTGTATCTCTTACCAATTGTTCTCACTTACAAAAACTACACTTGAGTGACAATAAACTAAGTGGTGTCTTGCCCCTTTCCATAGGGAGACTTTCTACCAATTTGTCTTACTTTTCATTAGCAAACAACAAAATACAAGGAAACATTCCTCCACATATTGGCAATCTTAGTAGCCTAATCTTTCTAAATTTAAGTGGAAACTTTTTAAATGGTACCATTCCACCATTTGGAAACCTTACAAAATTAGAAAGATTGGACTTAGGAAACAATGAATTAGAAGGTAACATCTCCAATCAATTTGAACAATTACAAGGACTTGGTCTCTTGGACATTAGTAGAAACAAACTCACTGGAAAGATTCCCAATTCCCTTCCACCGTCTAAACAACTAAGAAGAATCTTACTTCATCACAACCAGTTATCAGGGAGCATACCTGCCATCTTAGGAAACTATATAAATATGGAATTGCTCGACCTATCTCACAATATGCTCACTGGAAGCATTCCACGAGAAATTGCTAAACTTTCTAATCTACAATTCTATTTGAACTTGTCATGGAATTTATTAGATGGCTCGTTGCCCATGGAGATTAGTAAAATTGCAATGGCTCAAGCTATAGACATTTCCTCCAATCACTTGACTGGGCTCATTCCACCTACACTTGGAAGTTGCAGTGAACTACAAACATTGAATTTATCTAGAAATGCCTTCCAAGGCTCTATTCCAGATTCACTTGGAACTTTACTAAGTCTTGTGAACCTAGATCTCTCTTTCAACTCCTTATCAGGTCCAATACCAGTGACTCTCCAAAAATTGAAAATGCTTCAGTGTTTGAATTTGTCTTTCAACAATCTCACAGGGGAAATCCCAAAAGCGGGATTTTTTGCAAATCAAACAATTATCATGTCCTTCATTGGGAATCCAGGCCTTTGTGGACCAAAAGTATTCATGTTACCTGCATGTCCAACATCAAGAAGTCATTTTGCAGTTGTGAAGAAAATACTATTTCCAATGAGTGGAGCTATTGTTTTTATACTATGTTGCTTACTTTTGGGGTTCCTTTGGAGACGAAATATACATGTGCAAAGCTTTGATTCCTCAGAATCCATTTTTCAAAAGTTAGAGCACAAAAGGATCTCATTTCAAGAGCTTCACATAGCAACCAATGGATTCACCAGGAGCAACTTGTTGGGATCAAGTAGTTTTGGATCAGTTTATAAAGGAATTTTGAGTGATGGCACAATTGTTGCTGTGAAAGTTTTCCAATTGCAAAATGACCAGGGTGAGAAGAGTTTCAAAGCAGAGTGTGCTGTCTTGCAAAAGATTCGACATCGAAATTTGGTGAGAATCATAACCTCCTGCTCCAACCTCCATTTCAAAGGTTTAGTGTTCCAATTTATGTCTAACGGAAGCCTAGAGAAGCATTTGTATCATGACAGAAATGACAACAATGATGAGGAAGTGTGTGGCCTGGGATTAAAAACACTACTAAACATTGCCATTGATGTGGCCCATGCCATTGAATATCTACATCATTATTCTCATGTGCAAGTAGTGCATTGTGATATAAAACCCAGCAATGTGTTGTTGGATGAAGACATGATAGGCCATGTGACAGATTTTGGTCTTGCAAGATTGATTGGTGCAGACTTTGGTGATTCACTTACTTCAACACTTACTTTGAAAGGGTCTATGGGTTACATTGCTCCAGGTATGGATTTTTTTAAAATTAGTTTTAATTGTCATTTTTCATCAACAATTTTGTATACACTAGTGAGATAAATATTGTCATTTTTCATCAACAATTTTGTATACACTAGTGAGATAAATATTTATTGAGGTTTCCTTTAATGCAGAGTATGGATTGGGTGAGAGAGTTTCTACCAAAGGAGATGTTTACAGCTATGGCATTATGTTATTGGAAATGCTTACCAGAAAACGACCAACCAACAACATGTTTATTGGAGACCTAAACATGCACAAGTGGGTGAGCCTAGCATTTCCAAACAAAGTGAAGGAGGTGATTGACAACAATCTGTTTAGTGCACAGGATGGAGCTGGATTTGAAGAAAATAATATACACAATTGTCTACTTTCTTTGCTACGAGTTGGTTTACTTTGTTCAAAAGATTCACCTGATGAACGGCCAACTATGAGAGATGTGGTAATAGTGTTGGAAAATCTCAAAGAAGATTTGGTGGCAAAAACAATTGCTATAAGAAGTATATCCAATTTACTTGGCCATACAAATGCACCAAATATAAATTCCATAACATCAAATGACCAAAGTTCTTCTACATTCTAGTGTGAAAATTGTAAGTACAAAATATTTCAATCTTATCATTATTTTTTATTTTAAAAATTTCAAACAAATTTCTGTTACCATGTATTATCTATTTATAATTACCCTGAATATGAAATTTAGATGCTTTTTCAACAGTTGATTAAATAGACTGTAAATTTACATTTGGTTAAATTTATTCTCCTTTCATGGTATTTATAAATTAAACTAGCTTCACAGAAATGGAAAAGAAATTAATTGCATTCTGTTAGTTTACAGTGGGAAGTGTGAAGATTTATATCATGAAGTTGCTACTTATTATACAATTTTTTTGACCTCTTAAGATTAAATATATTCCCAGTATGTACTAATCAATTTTCGATACTCTACAGATTTTTGCAGGTTTAAAAATGGAGCTTTAATCCCAAGACAGTCCCAGGAGCTTCGAACAATTAGTCTTTTCTCAAAGGTATGTTAAAAGTTCTTATTGTTTCAAAATTTGAAGTCACCATGAATCGTTATCCATATTTCAGTATTCTCAATGCTCGGTTCATCTCCCAGGTTAATGAAATCGTTATCCATTTTTCAGAAATTTCAATGCCCTGTTAATGTCAAATTTGGGGTTCTTCAATGGACGTTTTTTCATTGCTCTCTGAAATGGAAAAGACGTACTCTTTCATCGATCATGATCAGTGACTTCTATATATTGAGCTGCTACTTCCATCGTGGCAGACGTACTCTTCCAGGATTGATTTTTTCCCTAATAATTATGCACACTCTTTCATCGATTATGTACTCTTTCAGCTCTTCTCAATGGACGTTTTTGTTTTCAGCTCTTATGTAGAGGAAAACTATGTAATGACATTTTGTTTTACGTTCTGAATGGGTACCTCTCAATTCCAAATTTAATTATTTGAGAGGTTTTTTTATAAAATATTAAATGCTATGCTTTTTATTATTTGATTAATATAATATTAAATGCTATGTTTTTTATTATTTGATTAATATAATTCATTGGTTGATTCTAACAATCCTATAGCTGGAATTCTTGGTCCTCCCCATCTAAAGAATTAATGACATTTGTTGAGTATGGAATTCCTCACATTTCAGAAATAGCCTTTATAATATTTGGTTATTCTGAAAAATTAGATCTTTGGAATAATGGATATTTTATTTATTAATTTTAATTACGCCGTAAGGCGTTCCCTCTGAGAAGAACTCCCCTCCATGCCGCGCTGTCTGGTTATGGGCCCTTGGATCGATTGTTAGACGATGGAATAAACTCCAGCCATTAGATCGTCTTCCATCCTTAAGACAGTTGTCACTGAATGATGGGCCTTCTCCCACCACATCGCCAAGGGCCTCTTCACCTAGGCCGATCTGCAAAAGCTGCCCAACGGAACAAACCTGGAAGCCATTGCCGCCCACTGCAGCCTCGTCGTCACAGGTAATTCTCACGGAGGTGGCCGCCAAGATTCCATCTCTCCCTCCACTCAGATGCCGGCCGAGTATCATCCACTGTACACCATCTTTACTCTCAGCGACGATTCCGTTTTCTCAAGCGAAGGCCAAGAATTTTCGAACAATGTGAGGTACCATGAACAGGGACTACAGAAAAAGCCAGAAGAAAGACTGTTTCGACCTCGTTAGGAGGATTCAACTGTTACTTCCATTGTTTGAAGAACTTCGAGAATTGCAGGGACCCCTTCCTCGGGTGGCAGCGGAGTGCTTTTCTTCGCTGCGAAAAGACTGCTTCAACGAATTGCATGGAAACATTTTCATGGTGTTTTCCAGCTGTCTTGTATCAGATACAGAAATACACGGGAAATGGTTTGGTAACTTACAGCTTTTGAATCCAATATGGAGGTAATCCAGGCTTATGCATGAGAGGCATAGGCTTAGGCTAATGGTTTAAGTTCTTTGCAATCGATAACTACTTTTTAACGAATACCTATTTTTTTATTCATTTTATCTGGAGAAAAAACTGTAATTTCATTCATAAGATGATTGGAAATTACATTCTTCATATACACATCCTGTGTGTATTCTTAGTCAAAAAAGACGATGATTACCTATGTATTGTGTGGGTAATCGCATTAATTTAGTTTGTGTTGTTGGGCAGATTACTTGATTTTACAGTTTCCTCTATGTTTCTGTGGCACATGCTCCGTATGGTCTAGAAGGCAACCCAAGGATTTCCTATAGTCTATATTGTGTGGGTAATGGCATTAATTTAGCTTGTCTTGCTGAGCAGATTGCCTAATGTTAAATTTTCCTATTTTTCTTGGGCACATGTTCCCTGTGGTCTAGAAGGCAACCCTTGGATTTACTATAGTCTGTGCCCTGAGATAGGGGATGCCTTGGAAATGTGCCCCTCTGCCATTTTTCTGTAGTCAATGACTTGAGAATGTCACGGAATTTCCCCTACATCAAGGTAATGTTGAGAGTCGAGACATTCCTTACAAATGCTAATGCTGGGGCATCCCCAATACAGAGAGCTAGGCCATTCCCTGTGGCCTGCAATCTGACAAAAATATTTACAATTTTTATTTTTTGTTCCAGTGGTTTCTCAATTGATCTAACAATGACTGTCTGCCTTTGTGTAAGAAACTTAACTATGTAAATTACTTAAGGACATGCATAAACTCTTTTGTAGCATTTGGAAGACATGAGTGGGATTTGTATGAACCAAGCAATTCTGGAATATAGAGCGGATGATCCTGCAAAATATGCATAATATGACTGAATGTGGGCTTTCTATTAGTGGTCAGTTTCTCCAATTTGAATGCTGAGATTGTGATATGTACAAACAACTTACGTCATCCAGACATATTTGTTAGACAATTTATACATAGCTGATTGTATTGGGATACATTTACTGATTTGGACTGCCTGTGCTAATAGTTTCTGTGGTGAAAACTGCATTTGGAAATTTTACATGGACTGCTTTTTAATGATACATTATGCAAGCAATATTTACTTATTTTATTTTATATTGTTTTATGGGTTGATTTATTTCTTTTTCCAAGTAAAAACTTGCCAGGAAATCTGGGATGCTTCCACATTCGTAGATGGCATCCCCAGTAAACTATTTTGGCTAGTGCACCTCACCCAGGGGTATTTGAACTGGACACGTGCTGGCATGAAACTAGCCAAATGTTTTTATGGGTTGATAATCAGATATATTTAAGGAGAGGGAAGGAAATTTATCCTGTCAGTCTGTGTTGTTTTTCGCTTAGGAAAGGCAGTTTATCGTTTTAGTCTGTTGTCTTTTGCTTCTGTCTATCCTTTTAGTCTATAGTTTATACTTGTATGTATGTGTTTTATGGGATGCTGGGATGCTGTTACATGAAAAGTGAGGGAGTCTAACCTATGTTACCAGAAACGGGACGGTTGCCACCGTTCCCCGTATAAAACGTGTAAGAAACGGAAACCAGACGGAAACCAGACGGAAACGCCGTTTTCTACGGTTATTTTAGCTAACGGGTGCATATATTTTATGGGAAATTTTTTACAGGTGGTAGTTCGCATTCTCAGCTTGTATTTTCACTCTTTATTGTAGATTTCAGTCATGTATTCATTCAATAATCTAGAGGCTTATGCCAAGTATATAGAAAGTTGATTATTTATGTACTATTGTCCCTTTTTTAGTTGATTTGTTTTCCTTTAACACATATACGATTAATTTTCTCTCTCCTCGTTTCTTAGAGTGCGAAACCTCCCAACTCCGTTTCTCGCACCGTTTTCGTTTCTCGTTTCGTTTCCCGTTTCTCGTTTCTGGTAACAACTTGTCCTTGAAACTTGCCCCTTCTCTCAAGTGCTATGTGCTTATGAGTTGAGGAAGTTTATCTCTTTTTAGCTGTGGCTTTGTCCTTTGCTTCCTTTGTCATTGAAAAATATGCATATCTCCTTTTCTTTAGTATTTCTTGAGATAGTTTTGGTTGTTACATAATTGGGCAGACTAGATTAATCTGAATTGACTTCACAATTTTCATTTCAGATTAAAGTAGGATGATTTTAAACGTGTTGAATGATTTGAAGATTGTATATGTAGTAAAAAATTGGAAATCTGTTCCCTAGACTAGTGTTTGAGTGAAAACTAGGGTCTGAATTGTATTTCTTGAGATAGTTTTGGTTGTTACATAATTGGGCAGACTAGATTAATCTGAATTGACTTCACAATTTTCATTTCAGATTAAAGTAGGATGATTTTAAACGTGTTGAATGATTTGAAGATTGTATATGTAGTAAAAAATTGGAAATCTGTTCCCTAGACTAGTGTTTGAGTGAAAACTAGGGTCTGAATTGTTTGAGATAAATCTGTTGTGTTCTTTGAAACACTTTCCCTTTTAATGTTTTATAAGTTATTGGGCTTATGAGGTTTGTTCTATTTTGCTGGTTCCCTATAAGTAATAACCATTATACCCCAAAAGGGTATAAATACATTCGACATAAAAGTTGCAAGCTTATTCATGCTTTCTTTGGTTGTTTCTGTTTCAATCTTGAAATTTCAATTAAAGTGTTCTGATTGGTCCAGCTACATTTGAGTTGCAATCAGACGTAGGGTGTTGGACAGATAGTTTAAGGTTTTTTTTTTGTATGCTGAGGTAGGACCGTTTTACATCAATCTCAACCTTAAACTATCTGTCTTTCTCGAAGGCGGTTAATGGTGTATTGAGAAAGACAGATAGTTTAAGGTTGAGACAGTTCTCAAAGGTCAATTATAATTCTCTTCAAGCAATTCCCCTTTTTAGCCTTTCCTTTTGCTTGCGTGTAAAATATCTTTCTTTTAGACAAACATCCATTGGCTTTCATTGCATTCCCAAAGTTGTCAGACATCAAATATTTCATTGGCACTATCAATTTACACTGGTCCCTTAGTGCTGTTCTCATTTGTTTTTGAATGCATCTCTGCTGTTTGCTCAATTTATAAGCCATAGCCCCAAATATCACACATCCTTTATGATTCATTCTTCTACCTCGGAGTTTCTTCTATGCTTTGTAATTGATATTGTGCAGTTTAGAGTGGGATTGGAGAAGTTCCATTTCATTTCTTCTGATTTCTGCTGATGCAAAATGGTAGACTAAAACAAAGCCATGGAGGTCGTTCCCATCCCCCCCTTTATGTGCTATCCAATGTGGCTGTCAAAACAATGTTGAGTGTGGAGAAAATAAAATGAATGTGATTAGCGAAAATAAAATCTGTTCCCTAGACTAGTGTTTGAGTGAAAACTAGGGTCTGAATTGTTTGAGATAAATCTGTTGTGTTCTTTGAAACACTTTCCCTTTTAATGTTTTATAAGTTATTGGGCTTATGAGGTTTGTTCTATTTTGCTGGTTCCCTATGAGTAATAACCATCATACCCCAAAAGGGTATATTTGATGAAGTAAGTGACTTTGTTAATAATAAAATAAAGCATATTATTAAGAAATACATTCGACTTAAAAGTTGCAAGCTTATTCATGCTTTCTTTGGTTGTTTCTGTTTCATCCTTGAAATTTCAGTTAAAGTGTTCTGATTGGTCCAGCTACATTTGAGTTGCAATCAGACGTAGGGTGCTGGACAGATAGTTTAAGGTCGAGACAGTTCTCAAAGGTCTGACAAATTAGTTTGAATTATGTTTTGAAAGCTTAAAATAGTTGCATCATGGGACAAATTGAGGTTAAGAAACATCATCTGGTGCCATATTCACCACAAATAGCCTAAAAATGTTGTTGACGTGTATAATCATTTAATATAATTGAATGCACTTCATATTTTTGGAATTCTCCATTAACTAGCATTTTAAAATCCAGACTTCTAATCTATTCTAGGCTCTAGCTTTAAGGTCTGACTTGTTAATAATAATTAATGTGTATTTTTACGCGGTAAGGCGTTCCCTCTGAGAGGAACTCCCCTCCATGCCGCGCTGTCTGGTTATGGGCCCTTAGATCGATTGTTAGACGATGGAATAAACTCCAGCCATTAGATCGTCTTCCATCCTTAAGACAGTTGTCACTCAATGATGGGCCTTCTCCCACCACATCGCCAAGGGCCTCTTCACCTACGCCGATCTGCAAAAGCTGCCCAACGGAACAAACTTGGAAGCCATTGCCGCCCACTGCAGCCTCGTCGTCACAGGTAATTCTCACGGAGGTGGCCACCAAGATTCCATCTCTCCCTCCACTCAGATGCCGGCCGAGTATCATCCACTGTACATTAATGGAGTTCTTCAAGTCCCCTGAGCTTCTGCGCCTGCAAAACCTCACCATCTTTACTCTCAGCGACGATTCCGTTTTCTCAAGCGAAGGCCAAGAATTTTCGAACAATGTGAGGTACCATGAACAGGGACTACAGAAAAAGCCAGAAGAAAGACTGTTTCGACCTCGTTAGGAGGATTCAACTGTTACTTCCATTGTTTGAAGAACTTCGAGAATTGCAGGGACCCCTTCCTCGGGTGGCAGCGGAGTGCTTTTCTTCGCTACGAAAAACATTCCATTCTGTGAAAAGACTGCTTCAACTCTGCCATGATGGCAGCAAACTGTACCTGGTAATGATCACTTCATTCATTCTCTTCTCTATGCCTCTCCTTTGCATCAACTCTTTCTGGGCAATATGTTTCTTGGTCGTTCAGAAAATCATTTGGAATACACAAAATTTTCATAGATAAAATTGTGTTTGAGCACATTTCTTTATCTTTCAGCTACACATTACATAGAGGTTTGTTTTCATGGTTTTTAATCACGGCGGAGGATTAATTTGGGGTTTCAACTTTAATGGCGTGATCCAGGCTTTGGACGGTGAAGCAATTTCGGGTAGATTCCATGCTCTGACCGAAGAACTAGATCGTATTCTAGATGGCATGCCATATGATTTATTAGAGATTTCAGATGAAGTCAGAGAGCAGGTGAGTATTGCCTGTTGTCCAATCTCCTCTTCCTTACCCCTATCATATCGATTTTTTCCTTCTCAACATGTCTTGGTACCCCACGCTACATCTTTTCGGTTTCTATCAGTAGGCTCTCGATGCAGACATATTTCAATAATCAAGAAAGTTGCAAATGAATGAGTCCAAGTACTATTCGAGATCAAAACAGAGGATCATTTTGAATCCGTTGAACTGATTCTATTGTATTAGCCTGTTGTAAATGTTGCGGGAGAGGACATTCCATAGTGTGTCGGATATGCTAAAGGGTAGGAAGATATGAAGATCTGTAAGGTAACAAAAGAGAAAACATACATTTACCCTATCAGGTAGAGATATCCTCTTTTTAACTAACCAGGTTTGTCATAGTTCTACCAAATGCCTTTCCAGACATCATCCAATTGCACTACATTCCTAACCTATTTTTAGAATCAGTTCTGGACTTTAATTTTAGATGTAAAAGTTTTCATTTGATGCTTCCTGTGTGGTTCATCTATCTACTTCGTGCAGTACAATTCCCATATACGAGCCTTATGAAGAGAAGGTATTATAAGGAACAGATATTTGTATGACTGACTTTTAAGAATGCCAGATTACCCATGTATACCCATTTATTGCCTTCTTTATATTTGTTTGAGACCAGATTGTTTCACAAGTAATTCTTTTGGCAAGATTCATCTTATTTTTATAGATAATGATAATATTCAGATGCTTATTTTTTAATTGTTTGCCTGTCTTGGATAATTTTATGATATTATTTTTCATTTTTATGTAACTTCTCTCAAGACTCACCCCACCCTCTAGCCTGTAAGCAAGAGTGAGATACACTTTCATTGCTTATGGAAAGCCTCAATCAACAATTAGCTCATGAAGAGTGAACATGTCACATGTGTGGTTTGAAGCAAGGTGGAGATGATAACAATTACTCCTCTGAACCACTTTAGCCAGATCAAAACAAAATTCTATGATGTTATCTGTTCAATGGGACAGACCTCTCCACTTATTTTCTCTGTTTATTCTTTGTTGAAGATATGCTGCTGTTCTTTTTTTCCAAATCTCTAGCTCTATTTGTTTATTTTGACCTACAGAAACCATAGCAGCTTTATTTATTCTTACTTGTGAATCTTTGTTTCATATTTATATTATTTAGTCTGCCAGCAAGGGGATTTTTTTTAGTGATGTTGGTTTTCCCTCTTTAGTTTGCATTCCATTCTGATGTTTGGTCTAAAAAATTTGGACGACATTGCGCTGAATATTCATAATGAAATTCTTTTATTTTTCCAATGGAAAACTTTGTAACTTTTATATTTATGAAAGAGAAAGTTACATTCTGAAGGAGTCGAGGAATTGTAAACGTGAGAAACCATTAAGTGAATTTTGCGTATTGGTTGGATCTGAAATTTCATTCCGCATCAGATGAGTACGTACACTTAAAATTTGAATAGACCTTCAAAGAAATAAATTGAAAATGCTACTAAAAAAGTAGCTTGCTTTCTTTCCCTCCAAAATATTGACAAGAAACACATTATTTCATAATTTCCAGTTTATCTCACTCTGGGTCTGTCCAAAGTATGCAGGGTGGTGCTCGTTGGATCCAGAATTTAAATATGTTGGACACCTAATCTGCCAAGGGTTAAGGTGTGGGCACTGAACGGTCTAATGGAGTCCAAGAGACCACTTGGAATGTGAAACCAAGGGTCACTCCTATGTATTATAAATGTGTATTATTGTGAATAATAATGCATTCAATACTTATCCTTCATATTTGGTCTTCCCCATGGTTATGTTTAACATGGTATGAAAAGTGCAGGGGATTTCCTACCCTACTCAAATTTGAGCCACTGGTTTTGTGGCGTCTCTGTGCATGACAATTCTACTATTAGTCCCAAATGTAATGAATGTGCCATCAGATAAATTCTAGCTGCATTTTTTGCCAGTTCTGTCATAGTAACTCCTTTGTTCTTTGTCTACGCTTCAGGCTTTCAGGCACCAGCATGGGCTCCTCCGACGCCTGTCACCTGCGCTCTTCCTGTCACCTGAGTTTTATGCAATTCTCTATGTGTTGAATGCTATCTTTTGTGTAGGATTCTCCTTCGACTAGCACGCTGCCCATACCAAGTTACTACGCTACTCTCCCCACTTGCGCAACGAAACTGTGCGTTATTTTCTGTTCTTTTGATAGTCTTCATACGTTGCGGCACCCACACCACCTCTCCAATACATACATAGTTGCCACTCCTTAGCTCCGTGGACCTCCTCCCAATCCAAACGCCTTACACTCCAAACGATGTATTCTCCAAACGCTTTAACTGAAATACCATTCATGCTTTGTGTGTTATTGATATTGTTATCTGTTTTTGGAGGAGTCAAGCTTCTTATAGAGAAGCGTGATATGTGCACTAATATGATGCATCAATTGTCCTATTGGGAGCGAAAGAGAACGAGATCACAGGGATCAAAGGCTATTATATGTCTCTACAACGTATTGCCATCCATAGCTCTCACTGACTTCGTAACTCAATATTCTTTTGGCCACACAGAATTCCAACCGAGAATCTTGTTACGCCGTAAGGCGTTCCCTCTGAGAGGAACTCCCCTCCATGCCGCGCTGTCTGGTTATGGGCCCTTAGATCGATTGTTAGACGATGGAATAAACTCTAGCCATTAGATCATCTTCCATCCTTAAGACAGTTGTCACTCAATGATGGGCCTTCTCCCACCACATCGCCAAGGGCCTCTTCACCTACGCCGATCTGCAAAAGCTGCCCAACGGAACAAACCTAGAAGCCATTGCCGCCCACTGCAGCCTCGTCGTCACAGGTAATTCTCACGGAGGTGGCCGCCAAGATTCCATCTCTCCCTCCACTCAGATGTCGGCCGAGTATCATCCAGTGTACATTAATGGAGTTCTTGTCTCGCATCCTGACATTCTCAATGACGGGCTGTTAGCGATCCATGGCGTCGACAAGCTGCTTCTTGATCTTGATCTTGATCACAGTAATTATGACACAACTACGGGAGCCCCCTGTTCCTGCAATGATGTCATCATCACCATCATCATCAACTAGTCCTGGTCCTGATCATCCCCTGAATGTCATAACGCCCTTCATGCTGCAAGATGCAGCGCTCAGTCTTAGAGATCGCGGTTACAGCATCCTCGCCTTGGCCATGCGCATCAAGTCCCCTGAGCTTCTGCGCCTGCAAAACCTCACCATCTTTACTCTCAGCGACGATTCCGTTTTCTCAAGCGAAGGCCAAGAATTTTCGAACAATGTGAGGTACCATGTGGTTCCCAACATGAGGCTGCCTTTGGCAGATCTGGTGCAGCTTCCGGCGGGCACAAGACTGAAGACTCTCCTCCACGGGCAATCGCTGGTTGTGAGCGACAACAAACCCTTCTCTGTCAATTATGTGGGTATAAAGATTGTGGATGTTTTCAGCAACAGATGGGTAGTCGTGCATGAGATTCTTCGGCCGCTCATAAGCTCTGTGGATCCGATGGAGTGGGCTTCCAGCGACAGCAGCGAGATTCTCCGGTCCCTCTTGATGAGCTCAGAGGATCAGATGGGGTTTTACAGAAACAACAGCATTGGTGATCATCATGAGTAGTAGTAGGTCAATAAGGAGCTAAAGATTCTTTTATTTTAGTTGTTGTCTGTGTATTTGTGATGTATTTTGCCTTTGCAATTTGAGTACAGTGGTATCCATGAGAAATCATGTCCAGGAAGCAAGCAATTAAATGTCTATGAATGCAACATGTTATGTTCCTCTATCAAGAAGCCACATTTTGCTTGAACTGTAATGGAACAATGGCAATTTATATAATGGTTCTGATTCCTTTAATTCTTTTCTTTCATGGTTTCTTAATTTTCTATATGTCAAGTATGACTTCGCGCTTTCAATTCTTTTCTCTGTCATGAGAATCTCCTTAAGCCATGGATTTTCTTTATCAATGGGAAACAACCATAGAGCTGAGATGGTTCAAAGAGAAACTAAAATGGAATGCCAGTAAACGAGTAGAATTCACAGAAGAGGCCAGATCGCCATAGATACTGCATTGCCAGTAATAATAATAAACATGCCATTTCATCCAGATCCTTCAAAGAAATGTGAGGGTGCAATCTTCTGATCGAAACTAGCAAAGTCTGCTGAGGGTTGTTAAGAGCACACGTAATGAAATTCAAGATTGCAGAATATTAAGGAAATTTGATTACTAAAATGTTTTGGAATCTGCAAATCAAATTAAATTGCCTGAAAGTTATATCGTAATTCAATCACCTGAAATTTATCATAATTACAAGGATCCTGAACACCATTTAGCACTGATATTTGCCATGCATGAAGAAGTCTACAATTTTTTTTGTCGAAGAATAGCATTCAAGTCTAATGGGCTCAGAGAAGTAAATCTAGGATTATGGCACGAATGCTTATGCAACTGCGTGAGTGAACTCTTTGAATTCTGGCATGGGGTTGTGGTTCATAAAGCCTTGCACCATCTGCAAAATAGTTTTAAGAGTGGATAGGTATACCCTTTCAGGAGTTCGGAAATATTTACGCCGTAAGGCGTTCCCTCTGAAAGGAACTCCCCTCCATGCCGTGCTGTCTCGTTATGGCCCTTTAGATCGATTGTTAGACGATGGAATAAACTCTAGCCATTAGATCGTCGGTGAAAAATGTTGTAGGCGGTTCAGATTATTGGAATGTCGTAGGCAGTTGAGAATATTGCGCTTTTTAGAAACCATTTTCGTGATGTTTTCCATCCTTCAGACAGTTGTCACTCAATGATGGGCCTTCCCCTCAATTTTGCCATCCCCTTCTTCATTTCCATTCCCCCTCTCCTTCCATTAATTCCCTCGCCGCTCTTTCCACTTCCTCTCTCTTCACCAATGCATCTGCGCCCTTCTACGCTTCAATGCCCACCTTCATCTCCTTCACTAGAAGGAAGGCATTCATTCTCTGTTCAGCAAAGAGAGGCCAAGCGATCATCGACACTCCATGTAAGATGCCTTCGATCGTTGAATTCCAACCGCAATGAAAAAGGAAACCGTCTGTGGATGGATGAGAGAGGACAGCAATCTGAGGCGCCCATGAATCCACCACAAATCCACGGTCCTGGATTCGAGTCTCGAAACCCTCAGGTAGAACCTCCCTCATATCTGCTTCGGTAGTCATAGTGGATTCAGTTGGAGGAGGAGGCTCCTTACGCAACACCCAAAGGAACCGCTGCACACTTGCTTCTAGCCCCAAAGCTAGTTCCTGAATCTGATTCTCCGACAGGGTGCCGCGGCTCCCAAAAGAAACGAACAGAACTGTCGAGGCGGGCTGGCGGTCTAGCCATTTGAGGCAGCCCTCCTTCTCAAACTTCTCTTCAGATTCTGAAAGAGAAAAAGCTATTAGCAGCCCAACGGGATAAATACAAGGGGTCATTTCAACAACGCTCAGAACCTTCCTTCCTTGAGAGCTTTTATTTGTGCTGGTTCCATTTCTTGGCATGTGTTTATCATAATTCCATGAGCTTCCAGAAGCCGAAGGGAATGTTGAATGAACCAATTGAATGAAATATCAGATCTGTATAGAAGAGGGTCTGGCAAATCTATTCCGAGAATCGGCGGAAGGCCCGTCAGAAAGAAATTATAATTAAAGTGGATGTAGTGTATATGTGATGTGGCAATGTCATGGCCTGGATTGTCAATCATAGCAACTCTCTGATTAGGATGTGGTTTAATATGGGGATATGTGTTCCAGCTTTTTGAATGCATGTGAAACTAAGCTGCGATGTTGTAGTCTTCTAGACTTGTGTAACTGGTTCTGTTTCCTTGGTTAAGTGCAGGTTTCAGTTGATCAAATAAAAACTGCAAATAAGTACACTGATGACACCATCTATGCTGGAGAAAAACTTATAATTCCTTGAGAGGGATATGGGAGCTCAGATTATATTTGAAAGTTTGTAGTACAGGTTGTCATGGAATGTGTATGCAGTAATTTGCACAACAGCCTCAAGTCCCCAGTCTTGATTAGATATAAGAGGTCGTCCAGTCCAGTTTGAGTTTTGGATTGTTTATGGTAGGTTATCTATCACAAATTTTAAGGAAATATGTGATAAGCCAGTTGGAAATGTATTTGTTTTGTTTATACAGGTTTCTTTTAGATTTGTTACTCAGGGGTATGATGTCATGTTCTAGAGATACCCTGTCCATGTATCTTTACTATCTCATAAAATGCAAGTTGAATGCTAATCATGCCAGAGTCCAGTGATTCTTTGGAAACTCGTGTAGCATATGGGTGATTGGTGTGCCCTGCATGACAATGCTACCCTGCGATTATTAATAAGCTTTATCGTTGCATTGAACTCTTGTATTTTGGTGAGTGGTCTGACTCTATTTATCAAGTATCTTTATTCTTTGTTCCACCTTATTGTAGAGCATTTCTTAGCGTAGTTGTTGTTCAACTTTTTGAATGCATGTGAAACTAAAGTTGCCATCTTGTTCCCTTCTATCCATTGTATAAGACTTGTGTAATTGGTTCTGTTTCCTTGGTTGAGTGCAGGTTTCAGTTGATCAAATAAAATCTGCAAATAAGTACACTGATGACACCATCTATGCTGGAGAAAAACTTATAATTCCTTGAGAGGGATATGGGAGCTTAGATTATATTTGAAAGTTTGTAGTACAGGTTGTCATGGAATGTGTATGCAGTAATTTGCACAACAGCCTCAAGTCCCCAGTCTTGTTTAGATATAAGAGATCGTCCAGTCCCGTTTGAGTTTTGGATTGTTTATGGTAGGTTATCTCTCACAAATTTTAAGGAAATATGTGATAAGCCAGTTGGAAATGTATTTGTTTTGTTTATACATATTTATTTTAGATTTGTTACTCAGGGGCATGTTGTCATGTTATAGAGATACCCTGTCCATGTATCTTTACTATCTCGTAAAATGCAAGTTGAATGCTAATCATGCCAGAGTCCAGTGATGCTTTGGAAACTCATGTAGCAAATGGGTGATTGGTGTGCCCTGCATGACAATGCTACCCTGCGTTTATTAATAAGCTTTATCGTTGTATTGAACTCTTGTATTTGGTGCCTCCAGAATTATTAATTTCCAACCCATATTGCGATGTGAATGATTAGTATTTGTCATTTGGTATGCATAACAAGCTTTAACTTCTTTTGATAATAAAAAATGCAAGCTGCATACTGGCATTTGCCTCTCAATTGGACTATTTAACAGTTATTTTCCACAAGTAAATAAACAGTGTTCATTTCATGAATGTGAAACTAAGCTGCCATGTTGTTCCCTTCTATCCATTGTATAAGACTTGTGTAACTGGTTCTGTTTCCTTGGTTAAGTGCAGGTTTCAGTTGATCAAATAAAAGCTGCAAATAAGTACACTGATGACACCATCTATGCTGGAGAAAAACTTATAATTCCTTGAGAGGGATATGGGAGCTCAGATTATATTTGAAAGTTTGTAGTACAGGTTGTCATGGAATGTGTATGCAGTAATTTGCAAAACAGCCTCAAGTCCCCAGTCTTGATTAGATATAAGAGGTCGGCCAGTCCAGTTTGAGTTTTGGATTGTTTATGGTAGGTTATCTATCACAAATTTTAAGGAAATATGTGATAAGCCAGTTGGAAATGTATTTGTTTTGTTTATACATGTTTCTTTTAGATTTGTTACTCAGGGGCATGATGTCATGTTCTAGAGATACCCTGTCCATGTTTCTTTACTATCTCATAAAATGCAAGTTGAATGCTAATCATGCCAGAGTCCAGTGATTCTTTGGAAACTCATGTAGCAAATGGGTGATTGGTGTGCCCTGCATGACAATGCTACCCTGCGTTTATTAATAAGCTTTATCGTTGTATTGAACTCTTGTATTTTGGTGAGTGGTCTCACTGTATTTATCAAGTATCTTTATTCTTTGTTCCACCTTATTGTAGAGGATTTCTTAGCGTAGTTGCTGTTCAGCTTTTTGAATGCATGTGAAACTAAAGTTGCCATCTTGTTCCCTTCTATCCATTGTATAAGTCTTGTGTAACTGGTTCTGTTTCCTTGGTTGAGTGCAGGTTTCAGTTGATCAAATAAAATCTGCAAATAAGTACACTGATGACACCATCTATGCTGGAGAAAAACTTATAATTCCTTGAGAGGGATATGGGAGCTCAGATTATATTTGAAAGTTTGTAGTACAGGTTGTCATGGAATGTGTATGCAGTAATTTGCACAACAGCCTCAAGTCCCCAGTCTTGTTTAGATATAAGAGATCGTCCAGTCCAGTTTGAGTTTTGGATTGTTTATGGTAGGTTATCTATCACAAATTTTAAGGAAATATGTGATAAGCCAGTTGGAAATGTATTTGTTTTGTTTATACAGATTTCTTTTAGATTTGTTACTCAGGAGCATGATGTCATGTTCTAGAGATACCCTGTCCATGTATATTTACTATCTCGTAAAATGCAAGTTGAATGCTAATCATGCCAGAGTCCAGTGATGAGTTTTACTATCTCGTAAAATGCAAGTTGAATGCTAATCATGCCAGAGTCCAGTGATGAGTTTTACAGATAATGAATCAAGAATGACTCTAAGCTTACTAGATAACCAAATTCTCAACATACCTTGCAATGCATATTTGTTACACCTCTATTATAGACCAAGACAAATGTAACAAATCAATCTACACTAGTGCATCAATATGATTGTTTTCACATAAGGCTTGATCATTAAAAGGACATTAAGGTTTGTACCTTTTGGGACAATTGCTAGTATAGTCAACATCAGAGAAAATACAAACGACCCAGAATATGAGAGAAAATACAAATGACCTAGATCCATTAAAACCTTAAAAGTTTGTTCATGAACTCTCTGAATCTGGTATAAAATGTGTGCTGTATTTGAAACTTCAATTTGCCATTAAATTAATGGGACATGAATTCCCACAAAGCAGTTCAAAAATGTGCAAATAAGTTGAGCTTTCATGTTGTCATTCAATTGATGGACACTCAATATTAAATATAAGATAAATATATAGGAGTAGCATGTGAGCGTTAGATTTATAAAGAAGATTCTTTTTATTATTAATAAAAATATAGATAGTTAGTTTCATTTTAAAGGGTTATAAATATGAGTTATAAATACAAGACTTAATAGGTTGTAAATATTTGAAGTGTTGTAAATATGAGTTATTAATTGTTTTTACTCAAAATCTGATAAATAGCAATTTAGCAATTTCTTTTTAATTGAGTGACTTAAATTCGTGTTTTTTTAGGTTGAAGGTAAAGCCTCTAAAGTGCAAAAATTGTGATGCCAATAATTAGAGGGATTGTCATCATGGGGTGATAAGAAATTTAATATTCCAAGAAGAGGAGGTAGTAGTAGATTCTAAATAAATTAGCAATGCAACAACATAAATGTTTGCAACAAATTTAGAGAGATCCACCTTGTTGAATAATGCACACACTACATGGATAATGGATTTCCGCACTTTATGCCTTACGGCGTTTTCTTTGCAACATCTGATGCAAATGCTAGTTAATATAGGGTGGTTTTTTTTTCATATTTTGTATAATAATGAATATTTTTTAAATATGAAGTATAATTTGAGTGGACTTATTTATTAAAAAAAATCATTTTTTCTGGTAAGATATAGATTTGAATTTGAAACGGTAGAATATATACTTATTGGTAATATAAATAATGAAATTGTTATGTAGAAGCAATTTTTTGTTTACAAACAAGAGGGCCTCATACAATAACTTGATGTTTGGCTATACTAGAATATCAAAATTAGATTATTGTTATTATTATTTTTATTTTAAACCATTGTGAATGGGTAACTTGTTGGAGTAATTTGGGCTATAAACCACAATGAAATTAATTTAAATATATTTTTTTCAAAACTTTTAAAATAAACTAAGTTTATTTTGTAATGATTTTATAGAGAAAATGAAATACAATATCAAAGACATGCAATGCTTCATATGTTTTTATGGTTATACCATTATTTAAATGCAATTTATGTGAGGAAAGTGTGGAAGAAGGGGGCCTCATGAAGATGCCATTACTCCTATATAATGTTGGAATTGTGTCAAGCAAAAGTCTAGCAATAAATATTTAAGGAATGAAAAACACAAGGAAGAAGGATAATGCTTTTCACCACATAGTCTCATGCATAATATTCTACTTTCATTTGGTGTCTAGTTGCCTTTAGTTTTCCACTTTTCTAATTTGTATGTCTACTTGTCCCTCAAATCTGTACATATTTTATTCTCTAACCCATTTCTAAAAGATGTGGAATAAGAATTGATCTTTGGAAGAGTCATCATCAACTTCATTAATTAAAGCATCTGAGCCATCTTGCTCAACATCTTTTCTCGTTATATAACTGGAGTCATTCTGATATGCAATGTGCATGTTTTCACTAATTGGGGTTAGATCTCAAAAAGGTATTGGGTATAATAGTAGAGTTTGGATAACATAATGATGTCTTAATTTACATCCCTTGACCTAATGAGGGGTCAACACTAAAAAAATTGTGCACTATGAATGTTGGTTGATCAAGTCATTTGGTATCCAAGTAAAACCCATTTTCCTTTGAAGTTCTACAACACAAACTACCCTAACAAAGTGATGCCTACAACAAGGAAAACACATGTACTTGCTAGATGAAGTACATGTCCACTTGCAAGTAGTAGACATTTTCATCTAGTTAGCATCATTGTTGAAGTTTCATTGACTTATGACTAATGTGCCTCCAAGTACAATGTAAACGTGGAATCATTGTATTGGTGTACAAGGTAGGTTGATCATGTTAGTTTACTTAAAATATAGATCTTAGGGTATTAGGATAGATGTAGCTAAATGTATATCCTTTACATAGATCAACATTGGTTGACATAATGATTGGGCCAACACTTTATGAAATCGCATTATGAAGCGCCATCAAATTATCTTGGCAATTAAAGTAACATAGTCAATATATTACTCGCACTCACCCATCCATATAACCCAAGGTTTTTTATTGATCCCAAATAGACTTATATTTGATGCAACTTCAACCTATTTAAGTTCTAATATATATTTAGATCCAAGCTAAGAAGCATTGTAAAAAATATATTGTAGATTAAACTATTGTTAACCACCTTTATGAGGGTCAATAAACATTCATAAGAAGTGACTTGCAACCAACCACTTCCTTAACTATATGCAAGTTTCCAAAAAATGTTTTAGAGGGGTACCCCAAATGGGTTATCAAATGACACCAACTATTAGGGGATACACTCGTGTGGGTTAGATATCACTCTATAGCTAGCTATTTTAGGGCATACAATGGTTAGGATTCTAATTAAACATAATTTTGAAATGAATGAAACTCATCTCTAAGAAACCAAACTCTAATACCATGAAAATGAAACAAGGAATGACCTATCTATTGAATACCCTAGGTACCTACCTTAAGTATACAAAAGTTGCATCTAAATATAGTTTCAGTGCAACCATTCATGTAACAGTTGAGTGGGTAGAACCTTCATAATAGTGCTTTTCAATATGATGTCATAATTCAACTAGTCCCTTAAAACATGACAATAGCTCATGTGATGATTCTTGGGAAACCACACAAAGTCCAAACTCCTTTCAAATATCAAATTAGTTCATGTGATAGCTATGGAATGTTGATCCATAACTTTTGTCTTATCCACTCATTGGTTCACCCCCTTTACATATTTCTTGACATATAGTTTCTTAAAATCAAACCCATAACAATAAATCCCACCTAATACATTGAGCTCCCTACATAAGATCCAATATATTTGTTCATTTCCTTCATCATCTTCATGTTTTTGCATATTGTGTGAATATTAGAAGAAGAATGTGCTTCTTCCCCATTAAAGATTAAATCCTCACACTCCATGTAGTCTAAGGATGCAATTCCTAATTCTCTCTCCATTTCTTCATTGAGATCTCTTCCTCATCAAATCCATACCAAGAAAACTTCACTAGAGGACTAGGCTCATCATGTGGAATTATTTATCATCTTCAAATCTGGAGAAAGGTTTAAGAAATAGTAATCTCATATCATCGCAATAGGAAATGCAATTAATGGGTAAAGAATTGTACCAAACAATTACAACCCCTTGCAAAGTCAATATGAATAAAGGAATTAAATAATTCTCATTAGACATAGTATACATCTAGAGAAATTAACAAGTCGAACATGATATCCAATTGATTAAAACTCAGTTCTTGTGAAAATGGGAAATTGTAGCCATGGACTAGAAGGAACATAGCTTCAATTATTTAGGTTGACAAAAGGATCCAAACAAAGTATACTAGCATTTGCACCAAAAAGGGTGCAAATACATGCCAATAGAAGTGTAGATGAATGTAGAGTGATACATAGGTAGCATTTTAGGAAACAAGGATGTGGAAGGCATGAGGAATTAGGAGGTTAGGGGTGGGGTGGAATGGGAAGGAATTGGTAAAGTAGAGGGTTGCAAGTAGGACATGGGTGGGTTATCTAAATCTAGTGAGTTTGTCCCAACAATCAAATGCCTTGATAGAAGTATCGAGGATATAGAGATAACCACAAGCTAATAGGGAAGACAATAAATCAAGCAAGTAAAGGCTTAGAAATTAAATTTGTTGAAACAATGAGACTAAAGCGGAAGAAGACATATATGGAAATGTTGGCATGCACCATATTGCATTGGTTTATGTAATTATGCTTTGCTCAATCCATGAGCTTATCACTAAGAGGTGTTTTAGGGTTTCTTTTACCATCTAAATATATATACAATAACATTTGAAATATAATGGTTTCTAATGTCTAATTGGAGGTTAGGGATTGACTGGTCAAAGGCGTTCATAGGTTGGGTATCTCTTAAAAGTCTAGTGTGCCGAGGGGCCTGGCTATGTGGGATGTTATTTTATAAAAAAAGTTCATATATATAATTAAAATATTTTAAATTTAAATTTTTAATAATATTGAAAAAATATTTTGTTTTGAAAAATAAACATTATAAATTTCATTGGTCAATGTTAAACTAATAATGGTCGATGGGCAATGTTAAAGAGCCCATTTTATAACCTTAATTTACTATTCTTACGGTTAGTTGGCTACCAGATCATGCTACATGTGCTACCATTGGGAATGTCCTCAAACTATCTTGTCACCATATTTGAAGTAGAACGCATTTAATACTAACACATAAGAGTCTAAATTATTAAAAAATATAAAGAGAAATTACAAATACACCAAATATAAGTAAGGAAAAACCATTCTCAAATATAATAGTAATGATTAGAGATTACATTTGAGAATCCTTAAATAAAATAATATAAAAATTATATTTTATTTTTTAATACACATATACATTTTTCTTTTTATCTTATAAAACAAAATACATCCTTTATTTATTGCAATACATTTTTGATTTATTAAAAATACTTGCTCCATACAATACTCTAAATTAGAAATGAGTTAAATTGACTTCACAAAAAATTGGAAAAGCTAAATTATATTTTGTTTTGATAGAACAACTAAATTAGCTCAAAAAGTTCAATCTTAACTTAAATACAAAACCAACCAAACAAAAGGATCAAAGACCCAATAGATCCAACATTAAATATAAAACCAACTAAACAAGAGGATTAGTGAAGCACTAGCACAATGTGATCAATAATTTTCCTTTGACCCAACAAATGCTCCTTAATTTTATAAGATGAGTTTTGGGAGAATAGACTTCAATATTTGCACTAAAATTTTGGAGATAATAATGTATAAGAGGTTGCACAAAGAAATTGGCCAATATATAGAAAAAGAGGACAAACTTACCTCCTTGGGCGCTAAGGCTAAGAAGGAGCCATATGCAATTTTTTTGAACACATAATCTACTATCCTTATTAAATTGAACTTGATCACCTCCCAAAACAAAGGATATAAATGAGTCGGGAAATCATCTAGGCCAGGTGCTTTGTTCTGACATAGCGAAAACATGCTTTGACTTTCTCTTCTGTTACCTCCTTCGGCAAGTCTGTGTTTTCCTCTGTGGAGTATTTTCCTCTATTATATACGCAACAACAATCAAATTTGGAACCTGTGGGTCATAAAATAGTGTTTTGTAATGGATATCTGTGGCATACTTCCCTCTATTATATACGCAACGACAACCGCATTCAGAACTCGTGGCACAAAATAGAGCATTTTGTAATGGGAAACCACTTCTTTCTTGATTTTTCCAAATTCATTGAGCTAGGTGCCATCTACCAAAATGGTTTCAATGTTATTCTTCCATGGGAAATATTTTACTTGATTATGAAAAATTTGTGTGTTAATATCCCCAGCTTGAAGCTGAAGGCTGTAGGATTCAAGACGCCACACCTCTTCCTCTTCTTTAAGGGATTTATGATATTATTCAAACTCCTTCCATTCTTGGAGAAGAATTTCTTTTAACACAATGTCTTGCTCTATTATCTTTTAAGTTTCTTTCAAGGAGGTTTTATGTTGGATAATTTTTGATGCATTATACTCTTTCCTCTCCTTGACCAATTTCTTCATGGTTGTCTTAAATATTTAATTTTATACTCCCAAATTGTTATTTGGGAACCATTGTAGCAGCTACAACCACCCTCCAAAATTTTTCCTTAGCTTTGTTTTGGAGCCTCCCTACCAACCATCCTTAGCAGCATGTCTTGCACTCCCTAGGTACATATGCTTCCAGTTGAGCTTCTTGGCTTATCAACTTGTGTTTGCTAACTTGTTTTCCTTTCAACCACAAGATGACATCTCGTGACTTGGTCTCCAACCGGATCTTGTGCTCACTTGGAGAATTGCGCATAACAAGAGGGCAACCAGCCTTGCTCTCCAGAATTGCACAGAGCATCAAGACAACCTGCTTCTCTCCATAAATGCGCAGAGTAAGCAGAGTGCCTTCCATTTGAAAATTGCGCAGAGAAACCTATCACTAGGCTTGCTCTCAGAATTTCATAGCTCTGGCTAGCAGCCTTGGCTTCAGTCTAGAAATTGCGCAGAGTTTGAGGGGCAACCAGAGCCACTCAACCCAGAAACTGCGTAGAAGTCATCCAAAGGCTGCAGTCCATTGCATGTGCACCCAAGTTAACCCGTTCCCTCTAGGACTGAGCAATCTTGCTTTGCATGCATGGGAAGATTTTTCCCGAAAAAGAAAAAAGAAAAAAAGAAAAAAGAAATTCTAGATTTTAGGGATCTATTTTTAGCAGCTGGGGGTTACATGGAAAAATCGTTTTAGAAGCCTCCCACCAAGTGTCATCTTTTCCTAGATTTCTGGCATGCACGTCATAAGCCTCGATATTGTCAAAAATATTTATTCTATGCTTCAGAGCTCATTCTTCACTTTGATCTTGGATTTTCAGCATTCCCCATCGCATCTAGGAACCTTCAGCACACTCAGCTCAACTTTTTCTGGGTAAGTATGCTTTTCATCTCTTTTGCTTCTTTTCTATCGCTTTTTGTGTTTCGGTTTGTGTGAATGTTGTTGCTTGGTTTTATTGAATGACTGTTGTTGTTTTAATGCATGTTAGGTTGTAGAAGCATTGTTTCAAGTTTTTAATTGCACCTCCTTGTTGTCGCATGCATGACATTGTTTCTGCACTAATAGTCATCGTTGCTACGACTCACTTCACACACTTCATTTTTTTCCCGTTTTACTGAATCTTGCACTCACTAATTGCATGCATGTTCATTCACTCATGTTTGCACCCAGTTTCGCACATGCATTCAGTCCTTACTGTTTTCAGTCGCCCGTCGACAGGTTTGAGCTGCCTTGGCCCGGACTTTTCTTGCCTAGCTTGCAATGCGCATTTCTGGGATGGAAGGCCTTGTCTTGCTCCCAGAAATTGCATAGATCTTGCCTCAAACTAGCCTCCCAGAGTGTGCTCTGCATAATTCTGAGAGGTAGTTCCTTAGTTGGCCCTTGAAATTGCGCAATGCAGTTTTCCTGGGTTGTATTCATGCTGATTGAAACTGTGCATTGCGTAGTTTCAATCCTCAACAGGCCAAGTTGGACTATGCTTTTCACAGTTGAACAGTCAGTTAGCTCACTGACAGTCCAGAGTATGTTCTGTGCAGTTTTGGCAATCATTCTCAGGACCTCCTAGTGAAAGTTGCGCAAATCTTCCAGTCATTCACCCACGTGTGTTGCATATCAATCCTCAAGTTGATTTTGGTTTTCAATTAACATTGTGCTTGCAATGAGTGTTGCTCTGTCTACAGGTATCACAAGTGTTCAACAGTCTCTCAGCAGTAGAGGTACAATGGCTTCCAAGAGAGCAGGGTCAAAGGACACCACTGAGAGCGCAACTGGAGATATGGTCGAGCAAGTGTCTATGAGCTTGCTGATATATGAAGATACTAAGTTGTTCATAGACAAGGAGATAAAGATCAAATGGCAGGAAATCAATGACATATTTTCAGCTACCTTTGAGGAGAATATGGAGGAACACAGAGTCTATGTCAACATACACAAGTATGGCTTGTACCGGGTTGCATGCACGTATCCCGCGTTTCCATGTGCGGACATGATCCATTGGATTGTCTCGCATATTGATCTAGAGATAATGGTGTTGAGCAATGCCAGTGGAACAAAAATTTCTACGTTCATGGAAAAGGACTTTCAAGTGATGTATCACTTGCCACAACCGGTGATCACAATGGATGCACCCTTCACTAGGCCCAACAACAGTGAAAACTCAGGAGACATCTTGAAGAGGTAGGTGAAAGAGCCTTCTAAGTTCAGGGCAACACCTAGCCAAGTTTACAAGACAAGGATACTACGGAAGGCTTATCAACTCTTGGTCATCTTTGCATGCCGCTTATATGGCCAAGAGAACATAGAGACCTTCCTGTAGAGTTGGGTGATTGTGTTTGATCAGCTGGCGAACGAAGGAAGAACTTTCAATTGGTCTGACATGTTGGCTCTCCAACTGAAGGGACAAGTAACAGATGCCCGACATCAGCCCAAAGGTCAACAAGCCAATCTATTCATGTCTTCTTACATACTTGATGCAATTTGTGCCTGTCATCAGTTCCCTGGCTTGGGTTGGGCATAGACACCTTCAAAAATCTTTGTGAACACCTATTGCAGGTTGTTCTTCGAATGCAGCTTCTATGGATTTATAATACAACTATCAAACCACTTCGTCACCCTGGTGTACAGGATGATCTTTGAATAGGATCCACCTCGCATGTCACAGGCAGTGATGGAGGCATTGGTAAGCATAACAAATTGGTATGCCTCACCCCTTGGCACCTTCAACCAGATGTATAGTGCGGAGAAGGCTCCGCATGTTTTACCGAAGTTTTCCATGGATAAGCTGGTCATGAAAGAGGTTTCATACCACATCTCGATAGGGTTGTCAGCAAGACTGCACTGGAAGAAGAAGGCACCTTGGCCCGCTCTTCCTTTGCGTATCAGGTTGTATGAGATCCAGAATCTCAAGCATGTTGAGGCCGAGATAGAGGAATTCAAGAGATTCACCTTTGGCACTAGAATTTTCAATCCATATGACGTGGATGGCATAGTGGAAGACCACTTTACAAGAGTGTATCATCCCTGGATCCGCGGGGTGTGCCATTGGCCCGAGGAAGACCCATGGAGATACTACTATAACTTCTCAAGGCTCAATGAACCGGTCGGAAAGGTTGTAGAATGATTAGCAGTGTAGAAGGTAGGAACATCTGAGAGAGCAGTAACATCAGTAGTAGGAGAGGGCAACAAACCTACGCTTGACAAACACAAGAGGAAGGTTGCCGACATCGCAAAGACGGAGAAAAGCTGTAACTTCAAATAAAATCCTCTTGTATTGAGAGCAGCTTTGGAGATTGAAGCGAAGAGGCGAAAACACAACAAAAGGATTGTGCAAAGACATAGGGAGAAGCAAAAGCTGGAGGAGTCATAAAAGGAGTTGAAGCAAAAACTAAGGGAAGAACAAGAGTTGCGTAGAAGAGAGAAGGAAGTGCAGCAGGAACAGGAACAACAATAGGTGCAGCATGCACACATTGATGAAACTACACCCATACAAGTTATTGATTCATCTGAACAACTGGCAGATAGAAAATAGGGTGAATAGTAGCAGGAGTAGGACTTTTCTCAGGGGATCAAACAAATGTTTGAATAGATGGACACGGAAGTGGTTCAACCCGAGCTAGATCATCACATTGACCTGATGCTTAAGGACCAAGGGGTCACCCCATTAGCTTCACTAGATCCGGGAGCAAAGCAAGTCCCAAGCGATCAAGGAGACACTGAAATCCTTGAGGACAATTTGGAAGCAGATGTGCACAACATATCCTTTGATGAGTCACAACACAGAGTTGTGTAGTCACGCAGAGTTCCCACTCCAGATGTCCATGTATCTCCTGCATAGTTTGACGAACGAGTGATCATGTCCGATGTGTGCAGACATCCAGCTACATTGACCAATGTTACAAAGGCATATGCCGAAGTTACCAGCTCAAGTGTAAGCTTCTTGATAGATTAGAACGAGTGCATGGCTAAGGAGCTACAAGTGGCCAAGCAGGGAGAAGAGTAGGATGCAACATTCACTAGGGCAGAGTTGAAGAAAGCGATACTTAATGAAGTATCGTCTCTCGAGACAGTCATGTGGAAGTTGTACTTCAGGTTCGTCACCGTGCATAAGTTAGTTGTCCATATTAACAGTTGGCAACAGCGTTGTGCTAGGAGAGCACACATCTTGTCAGACATAAACATTGCTATCGATCACATGCAGATATGGACAATGAGGTACAAGGGAGCCCCGTTGCACTTGCCAAAGATGATGAAGCCAAAGGTAGTGGAGTTGAAGGCACGCATCCGGAGTCAAATCCGGAATTATGAGGAACTCCCACAACTCATCACCATCTTAGAGGCTTCACATGCATGAGTGTTCAGAAGCATGGATGTCATTGTGCACATGCATGCGATCCCATCCATTGGCACACTCACGAAGGTGAAAGCAAAGAACCAAGTCTGACTGGAGTTTGACATGTACTTCGATCAGTTGATGCGCATAGCCACCAGTGTAGACTTGCAGATGAGCGCATACACTATGCACCAGTATGGCACTGGTTTGGCTGCACTCAAGACCATGATGTGCATGCTATCTGACGAGTTGGAAAAAGGTGCCAAATCAGTGTACCTAGATGCAACAGAGGCAAGAGTTCGCTTTCAGAAGGATGTCACCACATAGTACGCAGACACCATAATAGACTACCAAGCTTGGCATCAGTTCACCACCATCGATCATCAAGAGGTTGTCAATGAGTTAGCCTTCCCATAATTATCTGAGTCTTAGTGATATCTTGTGTGGCTTACTCAAGCTTATGCTTGTCTCACATGGGTACATGTGTAGATTGTATTGTAAACATGTTGTAAAGTGAAAGACCAACTGTCAATAGTAGAATGTAAATAGTCATGTGTAAGTTGAAGAGTCACGAGGGTAGTTGAAGAGTCACAAAGGGGAATTTCAAGGGTCACCCCACCCTTTTCTATATATAGAACCTCATAACTCAGTGTACAGGCTTTTGGGAGCCAAGCTTCTGATAGGTATAACTTAGAGAAAGCTTAGAGTGTATTGTAACAATCCTTGGCTTCTCCACAGTGCAGAGCTAGTACATCTCCTTGGAGGAGCAGGTGACAGTGATTGTAATGTTCCGCTATTGGGGCTAGTGGTTTTCATGGTTGTATGCATGATTGGATCTTTCACTCTTTTAATATAACAAAGGAAACACATTTCATGCATATATTGTTGTTGTAGTTCAACTATCTTGGTTACTCTAATGATGTATGTAGATGTAATTTATGCATGTATGTATGGACTATTCCGTATGTCTTTGTCTGAATCTTATCGAAGCATGTGGTTGGTATAATCCATCAATTTTGATCTTCGGCTATCCTAATTTCTATCTCGTGATGTCTTTCATCTCGTGTGTTCCATTTCAAGATGCATGCTATCACAGGCTTCTAAGGGGCACACTCTTCTCCCCTTCAGTGTGTTGGAGCCTTTCATACACCTTCCTTGACTTGCTGCAAGGTCACACCCTTGATTCCAACAAGGACATCTTACTTACCTCTGTGCGTAACCACAGTCAAGGCAATACCGTACTACCCACTACTGGGACTCCTACTCCAAACGGTCTGAGGTCTACTTGGGACTTCATACCAGGGAGATCCCCTAACATGTTGGTGGGTCCAACACCATCAACATTTTGAGCACTAGAAGGAGGGCCAGATGACAAGTTGAGTCCTCACATCCTGTTTTGAATCTTCACACATCTATCATGGATATTGTTATAGTTAACCCTCCACAATGTTTGTCCAATAGACATCCCTTTGAAGTTAAGAAGGGGTTCTTTGATGACTTGTCTGAACTCACGTATGATGGTGAAGGCGAAGCGGCCTGGCCTGAGCACTTACATGACTTCCTTGCATTCATGGAGAATGTGTAAGGTTTTGATGAAGTAGAGGTCAAAATGCTGCTTGCACAGACACTTCGCAAATTCTCGTCACTATGGTGCTGCAAACTGCCTCCCAATTGCATGCACTCATTCAAGTAGTTCAATGATCTAAAAGAATCTTTTTTTCATCATTTTGATCCTAAATCACTTGATAAGAAAATGTCAAAACAACGGAAGGCCCCGCATGAATTGCTAATGGAATTTTGGGCGCGCTTTCGTCTACTCTCTTTTGAAGCTCCGAAAAGTCAAATGAAATTAGAATATCTTATGGAAAGATATGAGTATGTATGTCACAAATCACTTCGTCTCAAAGTGAATAAAAATCTCAAACCCCGCTCAACATACTTCGGCGATGGAGCTGCGCAATCACAAGTGGACAAAGTCGTTGTCACAAGTGACTATGTGCCTTCCCCTCATTAAGTAACTCCACCCCCACCGAGTGGTATGGGAGAGTGTACACATAAGACCCATCAACTGTTACATTCTCCCACCCTTACTACTCCTAATTTCTGCGCAAATTTGGTTGGGAAGCCCATGGGTTGTCACATGCACTTGTTACCCCAACCTTTGTCCCCACGTTTTGCTTGTATTGTCTTGTGTTCTTCCATTCCAGACTCTACAATTATCGTGAACGAGGATCAAGACATCGACGGAGTTGGTGTTGCACAACCAACCTGCGCTCTCATTCACGACGAGTATGACTAGGAATCTAAGCTTGAACCCGCAGTGAAGGATGACCTCCTTCTGTCCGTGCCTCCGTCGCTTTTTCCTAACATCTTTGGTGATTCTACTATCTTTGATTTTCCTTGTGTAAATCCTTCCATAGATGCATCTACTTCTGATCATTGTAGAACAAAACTGATGTCAGTCCATCATTTGACAGCGGAGAGGACAAATTCTCCATTGAAAATCCACTCGATTTTTCATCTACTTGTTCTAGAAACGCAGAGGGTGAACATTCTTGCTTCTCATCTACCCCTCTGTATGATTCATCGGATCATGAGAATTCTAATGAACTCATTGATTTTTCTGATCGTATTTGTTGTGATCTATTTACTCCTATATTCGATCATGATGTTGATTAAATCATTGTTGATCTTTCAAGGCACCCGTTTATGATGATTTATCTGTCGATGAAGTTGAAACCCCACAGGTTGTCGAGGCACTTCAGCCCGAGCTGATGGTTATGTCAGGCCTTCGCTGTCCTGAGTTTAGTCTCACTTCTGATTAGGAAATTGTTGAACTACCCAAGCCTCCTCATCACTCATCTCTATGCATTGAAGATCAATCCAACACATAGTTTGTGCTTCCCCCACCCAAATCACATGATCCCATTGCTCATGCTTTGGAGGAGTCATACACAAGAAGAACACTTGCAAGATGTAAGTTGTCTCTCTTTCTCATGTTTTCTTGTCTGTCACAGTCAAGAGAGTGCATATGCTTATCATCTGCACGCAGTGTGTCACAACACCATGGTAAGTTCATAGAGTACTTGTCATGTGCTTTCACTCTTTTCTTTTTTGTGGACGCGTTTAAGCTCAGAGTGTGTTGGTATTCATTGTTATATCTTTCATGTTTGCTGGTTCACTTAACTTTGCTTTTCGCAAACCATGCCTTCACCAACATGGGTCAACCAATGTACCAGTGGCTGCATTGGAAATATCACTTCACGTGAGTAGACACATGCATCATTAGCTTAGGAGTAGGAGTCGTTAGCTTAGGAGTAGGAGTAGTGTTTTCTTGCATGCATGTTTTATTCATGGTAAATTTTAGGGGCAAATTTTAGCCCAAGGGTGAAATTTAAGGGGTTTTTCATTTTATAGGGCCGAATTTTTTATAAAACACCCATTTCATATATTTAGCCCAACATTTTATTTAAAAAACAATTATTTTTTTCATTTTAGCCCCAATAAAAAGGGCGGATAAACTATGAAAAGACTCATTTGACTGATTCACCTAGTTTGGGAGGTTATATTCCATTACAATCACACGATTTTTTGCTTTGCAATGTTAAATTCATTTGCAATCGCCCATTTTCTGGTTTGGGAGGTTGTATTTGGTCCCAGTAAATAAAAATATAAATAAAGTGAAGGTATGGTAAATAAATAAAACCTCTTTTTATACTTACTCCAAAGGTATGGTAAATAAAAAAAAATGTAAATAAACTAGAGGTATGGTAAATAAATAAAACCTCTTTTTATATTTAGTCCATAACCCTCTTTCTATTTAAGAAGGCTCAAAAAAGAGGTTTTATTTAAGTGAATCCTATGGGCCAAATACCATATTTATAAAAAAGGTATGGTAAATTAATAAAAATATAAATAAACGAGAGGTATGGTAAATAAATAAAACATTTTTTATATTTACTCCATAAGTCACCTTATATTTATGAACACTCAAAAAATGTGTTATATTTAGTTGAAGCCTATGGGCCAAATTATTATTAATACCATGCAAAAAAACATTATTAACCCTAATATTAGTATTAATAAAATAAAGATGATACATGGTATTGACCCATGGTATTCACGTGAAATGTAGTGTATTTAAAGGGGGGAATTAAACCAACATAGATCCATCTCTACTCTGGATCTACTAAGGCCCAAGAGGGATCAAATATCGTGATATGTAAACTAGGATAGAGTGAAAAAATATTTGATCCCTCTCGGGGCTTGGTAGATCAAGAGTAAAAATAGATCTTGTAATTTAATGTCACTTAAACATTTTAACTTGGTTAAAATAAAAATATAAAATAAAAATCAATTATTAATTTTACTATTTCTTATAAATTACTAATAGTAGTTTTTAAGCTCTAGGTTTATGATAACCCATGGTATTGACCCATGGTATTCATGTGAGTAGAGACTATTTAAAGGGGAAATTCTATCAGCTTAGATCCATCTTAATTCCAGGTCTACCAAGTGTTGAGAGGGATAAATAGATTTCATCCCTCTAAGAGTGGTAGATGTGGAGTTAAGATGGATATAAGTTGGTTTTTATGATAATGAAGATATTAAATAGACTTAGGAAATTATATTGTAAAAAACATCTTAAGGTGAATGGTTAAAGCTACATTTATTCACTTCACAAAATTTAGTAAAAAATACCAATATCTCCATTAATATTGCTTTTTCTGATTTAACAAAAAAGAAATTCAAAACACTGAAATCTTATCACTCTTTCCGCATCACTCTGCCAGATTTCCCACCATTTTTCAAACATTCTCAATATGATATCTTCATGAAAAAGGTAAGGTACGGATGTTGGATTAGTTGTTTGAAAAATATGTTGCTTTGTACAACCTTTCATCTTCCCTGTTATTCTTAGTTTGTCGTAATGATCTATAGGGGTTGGCCCACTGCACCATATTGTCCTAAAAGGCAGAGATTGTGCACCAAAAAGGAAATTAATCCACATGTTACAACATTGTTAAAAAATGCAAGACGTATGAAGATAGTGAATTATGCTAATAAGCAATTTAGATGACGTAATTAAATTTTATTATTTAATTGAAGATTTCCAATTAAAATAATAATAAATCTACATTTATATATTTATATATTGATTGGAAGGCTTGGTCACTTCTTTCCATTAGACCCCTTGAGGCATTTGGGATACCTACTACTTTCTTATATTATATAGTTGGGGCTTGCTACTTGTTGGTGTGTTGGGGTAAACAAACTTGATATACTTTTTTGATCTCACAGTTGGAGTCTATGGAATAAGAAAGAAATTTGATAGCTTGACAAAAGTGGTAGAGAAAAGATTAATATCTACAAGAACTTTGTTGTGGAATATTATCAAAACTAATAGAAGGATATGAAAGAGTGTACAGTATTGAACCTTGACAAACACAACCACTGAACTTGCAACATTGTTTGTAGGAAGAGAAAATTATGTTTCTTTTTTCCAAACATGTATGTTAGTATATTACAGTTTGATGAATATGTTTTCCTATTGTCATATATGGTTTCATACTTTAACAAAACATTCGCCAAGACTTCATAATGTTTTATTATTCAGTGAAATATTTTCCAAGATCTTACAAGATTTTATAATTCAATGAAATATTTGCCATGACTTTACAAGATAATATAATTTGGTGAGAGATTTGCCAAAAAAATTATATATACATATTATATTATTGATAAAATCGCCTCCCATTTTTCCTATGTATCATGGGGATTCACCCATTTATTTTACATATAAATTTAGGGTGGTTCTTAAAATTTTCCCTGGTTTTATTTCTTTATGTGTTTGTTGTTTGCTTGCTTTCCTACTTTGCTTACTTTCTTTGCTTTCTCATTTTCTTCCGCTCTTTGCTTTATTGTCTTGTTTCTTGTTTACGTATGTAGGATAGTTTCGCATGAAACCATGTTCGACTCTTAAGACAAGCAGGGTAAAGTACAAGAGGACTTGTACAAATATCAACACTTGGTTATCTGTGGTCCTCTCTCATTATACAGACTTGTTGTCTTCAGTCAATGATACACCAATGGAAAATACGTTCTGTTCGAAGTGAATCTTGGTGAAAACACAACACTTGCGCTCTAACTAGTACCACCTACTCTAGTCGGTCGTTTTGGGTTAATCCTTATCAGCTCAGTCAAGTAGAGTAAGGTGAGGTGGAAAACCTTAACAAGCATGTCAGAGGTATACATAACATACTTCTCTGAAGGAACAACCTCTTCTTCTCTCAATAAGTCATGATCCCTCTTCTGCCTCTGAAATAAATAAGTGCCTGTGCACAGTTCTTTGAAAAATGAAAAAAATGAAAAATATGAAAATATGAAAATTTTGAAAAAATGAATAAGGCGAAAGAAGAGAAAGGCTTCCTGTGCAGAGAGGTGATGCAAGTAACTCTACCAGAGTACTGACCAGGCTCATTGGCAGCAGAGCAATGCTTGTGTTCCTACGTGACTTCGTCGGGGTACTATCTAGGCCTGCTAGCACTGGAGCAACACTAGAGATGAAACTTAAACTCTAATAGTCATATTAATTGTGCACCAATATACCCCCCATCCCCAATCGAAACAAATAAGTTTACTTTGCTTGGAATGTGTGTTGACCGATCAAGAGCATGGCAAGTGCTACATCTTTCACTCAATCTAATGTGGAAACCACGATGATCAGAGAATCAAACAATACTTCAGGAGAAGTTAGAATTGCTTTTCACGAAACAAGGTCCATTCAGAGAGCTGGGGTTCTACTAGTGTGTCGTCAATGTTGTATTAGCTACAGCCATCCTCCAAAAATTTTCCTTAGCTTCATTTTGGAGCCTCCCTACCAACCATCCTTAGAAGCATGTCTTGCACTGCCCAGGTACATATGCTTCCAGTTGAGTTTCTTGGCTTATCAGATTGTGTTTGCTAACTTGTTTTCCTTTCACTCACAAGTTGACATCTCATCACTTGGTCTTCAACCGGCTCTTGTGCTCACTTGGAGAATTGTGCATAACTGGAGGGAAACTAGCCTTGCTCTCCGGAATTACATAGAGCATCAAGGCAACCTACTGCTCTCCAGAAATGCGCAAAGCAAGCAGAGTGCCTTCCATTTGAAAATTATGTAGAGCAGCCTATCATTGGGCTTGCTCTTAGAATTTGTACAGTCCTAGCTGGCAGCCTTGGCTTCAGTCCAGAAATTGCGTAGAGTTTGAGGGGCAGCCAGAGCCACTCAACCCAGAAACTGCGCAGAAGTCATCTAGAGGCTGCAGTCCATTGCATGTGCACCCAAGTTGACTGGTTCCCTCTAGGATTGAGCAAACTTGCTTTGCATGCATGGGAAACTTTTTCCCGAAAATACAAAGAGCAAAAAAGAAAAAAACATCCCTAGATTTTAGGGATCTATTTTTAACAGCTGGGGGTTACATGCAAAAACCATTTTAAAAACCTCCCGCCAAGTGTCGTTTTTTCCTAGATTTGTGGCATGCACGTCATAAGCCTTGATATTGTCAAAACTATTTATTCTACGCTTCAAAGCTCATTCTTCACTTCGATCTTGGATTTTCAACATTCCCCATCGCATCTAGGAACCTTAGGCACACTCAGCTCAACTTTTTCTGGGTAAGTCTACTTTTCATGTCTTTTACTACTTTTCTGTCGCTTTTTGTGTTTCGGTTTGTGTGAATGTTATTTGCTTGGTTTTATTGAAATATTGTTGTCTTTTTAATGCATGTTAGCTTGTAGAAGAATTGTTTCAAGTTTTTCATTGCATCTCCTTGCTGTCACATGCATGACATTGCTTCTGCACTAACGATCACCGTTGCGGTGACTCGCTTCACACACTTCATTGTTTTCCTATTTTAGTGAATCCTGCACTCATTGATTGCATGCATGTTCATTCACTCATGTCTGCACCTAGTTTCACACATGCATTCAGTCTTTACTCTTTTCAGTTGCCTGCCGGTGGGTCTAAGCTGCCTTGGCCCGGACCTTGCCTTGCTCGGCTTGCATTGCTCATTTTTGGGATGGAAGGCCTTGCCTTGCTCCCAGAAATTACGTAGATCTTGCCTCAAACTGGCCTCCTAGAGTGTGCTTTGCACAATTATGAGAGGCAATGCCTCAGTTGGACCCCAAAATTGTGCAATGCAGTTTTCCCGGGTTGCAGTGATGCTGACTGAAACTGCGCATTACACAGTTTCAGTCCTCAGCAGGCCAATTTGGACTATGCTTTGTGTAGTTTCAGTAGTTAGTTAACCCATTGATAGTCTGGACTGTGTTTTGCATAGTTTTGGTAGTCAGTCTCCCAACCTCCCAGTGAAAATTGCGCAAATCTTCCAATCAGACCCCCAGGTGTGTTGCATGTCAGTACTCAAGTTTCTTTTGGTTAATGTCTGACATTGTGCTTTTCATGAGTGTTGCTCTGTCTCTAGGTATCACAAGTGTTTAACAATCTCTCAACAGTAAATGTACAATGTCTTCCAAGAGAGCAGGGTTAAAGGACACCATTGAGAGCGCATCTGGAGATATGGTCAAGCAAGTGTCTATGAGCTTGCCCATCTATGAAGATACTAAGTTGTTCATAGACAAGGAGATCAAGATCAAATGGAAGGACATAAATGACATTTTTTTAGGTGCCTTTGAGGAGAATATGGAGGACTGCAAAGTTTATGTCAACATACACAAGTCTGGCTTGTACCAGGTTGCATGCAGGTATCCCACGTTTCCATGCACAAACATGATCCACTGGATTGTCTCGCATACTGATCTAGAGATAATGGTGTTGAGAAGTGTCAGTGGAAAATAACTTTCTACCTTCAGGGAAAAGGAATTTCAGGTGATGTATCACTTGCCGCAGCCACTGATCACAATGGATGCACCCTTCACCAAGGCCAACAACAGTGCAAACTCAAGAGACATCTTGAAGAGCTAGGTGAAAGAGCCATCTAAGTTCAGGACAACACCCAACCAGGTTTACAAGACAAGGATACTGTGTAAGGCTTATGATCTCTTGGTCATCTTTGCATGTCATTTATATAGCCAAGAGAGCATAAAGACCTTCCCGCAGAATTGGGTGATTGTGTTGGATCAACTGGCGAACGAAGGAAGACCTTTCAATTGGTCTGTTGGGTCCCTATAATATTAGTGATTACCCCATTACTATTGTAGTTATACCCCTTATTTATATTGTTGTGCCCCTATTACCCCCATGTTGTTATTTCTGTGCCCCATAGAATCCCTCTATTGTTATTTTTGTGGCTTTATATTATTATTGTTAGGTCGGCTGGATTATATTGTGACTCCTTAGACTCCTATATATAGAAAGGAGGTTTTTTCATTTGTATCATCCAAGAATTGTTCATTTATGTAATGTAAAGGAGGTTTCCCCCTCGAAGAGGCTGAATTCTAAGGCGTTGGTCTATCTTTTCTATCTTTTCTTGAGCTGGTTTCATAACATTTGGTATCAGAGCTTTGGATTCTAGGGTTTCGCTGCTCCAAATAGGTCATCGTGGAATTTTCGCTATAACTTTTTTTCTGTGACGTTTTAGAAGTCATAAAAAAACCCATTTGAGAAGAAAGCGCGCTGAACCTTGGGTCCGAATTTCAGAGCTTTTCGCACGATATTTGCGGAGATATGATCTGAGGAAGTTGGTCTTTTTGCAGACTCCTGAATTACATTCAAAACATGTGACCTAGGGAAAATCGTCATAACTTTCTCTCTGAGGATCGGATTGAAATTTCGTAAGAAGGTACAGAAAGAGGACGGACTGTAGTTTCTTTTGTGCATGTTTCAGATCCAAAGGTTGAAACAGTGACTCGTGGCACGTCGTACAAGTTCGCTCTACTGAACTAGTCTAAAAGCAAGTCACTGTGGGAGATTTCACATAACTCTTCCTTGGAGAATCCAATTTGGGTCAGACTTGTGGCATTGGAAAGAGGACGCAGAAGGCTACTACAGGTTGCAATTTCAGAACTGGATGATCTGAAATTACAGAGATACATCAGATTCAATATCAGGCTTATACAAAGTGAAAAAAGGTGTGTATTTTTTTTTAAATTTTTGCGTAAGCTTGGTTTGAAGGAATTCAAAGGGCATAGTAAAGCATTATTATCGGTAACTGATGCCCCGAGGAAAGAAAATGCAAACACCTAGTAAGGAACCTGAAAGCTCTAGCATGACTCATGAAGAAGAAGAAGAAATGCTACATGATATATCAAAATTACAAGACCAAGTGCAACAAGTGTCACTTGCACAAAAAGGAACAGAAGTTAAGATGGATTGTTTAAAGAAAGGTGTAGAAGCTAAGATGGACGATTTGAAGATAGAATTGAAGACAGACATAGACGAATTGAAGAAGTTACTACAAGAAAGGGTCACTAATGGTGAAAGGGTAGTAAAGGAAACTCATGATGAGAACAAAAGAAATGTTAATCATGATTCCATAGACTCTAATGTTGGATCGAAGACCCACCATATTCCAAAAATCGATATGAGGAAGTTTGATGGCAAGGATCCCGCAACATGGATATTACAGATGGAGCAATTCTTCGATCTCAATAATGTGCAAAACACACAAAAGGTACGTATGGCAACTTTATATTTGGAACCAAATCAGTTTGTATGGTATCAATGGCTTTGCTCTCGTAAACAATTTATCACTTGGGCAATTTTTACGGAAGAATTGATAGCACATTATGAGGATACAAAAAGCAACACTTTTTTTAGCCAATTGATAAGTCTCAAACAAAAGGGTTCAATAATGGAGCACATTGAGGAGTTCCAAAAATTGAACATAAGGGTAAAAGATATTCCAGAGGAGCATAGGATTGATGTGTTCATAGGGTCTTTAAAGGATAATATCCAACATGATGTTCGCCTTTGGGAACCTGATTCATTAGAGAAGGCATTCAGGTTAGCAAGAAAAATGGAAAGCAAAATTATGGCAACCAGGAAGCATACCACTCACAACTATAAAGACGGAAGTGTTGTTGCCCATAGTCTTCCACAACCTATAAGGTTGACACCACAACAATTGGAAGAAAAAAGAGCAAAAGGGCTTTGTTACAGTTGTGATAGCAAATACACTAAAGGTCATAAGTGTGCTGAGAAGAAATTATTCTACATAGATTGTGAAGAGGAAGAAGAAAAGGAGCAAGAAAGGTCAAAAGAAGAGGATATACTCCAGGAACAAAGCCTAGATGAAGAACAAATAAATCCGACCATATCTTGTAATGCATTGGCGGGAATTACCACTCCTCAAACCATCAAGATAGAAGGACAAATCAAGAAGAAAAAGGTAATAGTGTTGATTGATTCAGGAAGCACCCACAATTTTATTCATTGTAGGGTAGCAAAAGAATTGAATTGCTTCCTATATCCAGCACCAGAGTGTCAAGTGATGATTGCAAATGGAGGAACAATAAATTGCTCTGGAAAGTGCCATAATATCAAGCTATCCATGGGAGAATATGTATTGACTAGCCCAATGCTTTCCATTCCAATGGGAGGTGCTGATGTTGTACTAGGAGTCCAATGGCTACAATCCTTGGGTACAATAGCTTTTAATTTTCAAGAACTTTTCATCAAATTTTCTACGGAAGGAAAGGAAGTTGAATTAAGGGGTATTGCAGGGAAACCAGGAAAGATAATCAGCTCTAATGGTATGACAAAGCTTCTAAAAAAGGAGCAAAGAGGTGTAATTGCACAATTATGTTCGCTAGATGTTTCCACATTGGAATCATCTATTTCTCCAGATCTCCAAAAAGTCCTGGACAATCATTCCAAGGTATTTGAGACTCCCAAAGGTCTCCCACCTATGCGTGATCATGATCATGCTATTCATCTGATTCCAGGAAGTGTTCCTCCAAACATCAGGCCGTACAGATATCCCTATGTCCAAAAAAGTGAAATTGAACGTATGGTTGCAGAAATGCTAGAGGCTGGTATAATTCAACCGAGTCAAAGTTCTTTCTCTGCTCCAGTAGTATTGGTGCACAAGAAGGATGGATCATGGCGCATGTGTCCGGATTATAGGGAGCTCAACAAGCTCACTATTAAAGATAAGTTCCCCATTCCTGTCATTGATGAATTACTGGATGAATTGCATGGATCAATTTACTTCACCAAGTTGGATCTTCGTTCGGGATATCATCAAATCAGAATGAAGATTGAAGACATTCCGAAAACGGCATTTAGAACTCATGAGGGTCATTATGAATTTTTGGTCATGCCTTTTGGCCTTACCAATGCACCTTCAACATTTCAAGGTTTGATGAATTCAATTTTCAAACCATTTTGTGTTAGTATTTTTTGATGATATACTAATCTACAACAAGTCTTGGAAGGATCATGTTGAACATGTTGACAGGGTGCTACAACTATTGGAGGAGAAACAATTATATGCAAAAAGATCCAAATGTTTCTTTGGAGTCCAGGAGGTGGAATATTTGGGTCATATTGTATCTCATGAAGGAGTTAAGGTAGACCCTAGCAAAATTAAAGCCATTAAGGAATGGAAAATCCCCACATCCATAAAGCATCTGCGAGGATTTCTTGGGTTGACAGGGTATTATCGCAAGTTTGTTAAGAATTATGGGAGAATAGCAGCACCTCTAACAACATTATTGAAGAAAGATGCATTTTCATGGACTCCGGAAGCAACAAAGGCCTTTGAACATCTTAAAGAGGCAATGTGCCAAGCACCGGTCTTAGCTACACCGGACTTCACAAAAACCTTTATTGTGGAATGTGATGCTTCAGGAAATGGAATTGGTGCTGTTCTAATGCAAGATGAAAGACCCATTGCTTTTGAAAGTCGTCCAATCAAGGGAAAGTTTTTAAGCAAAGCTATTTATGAGAAGGAAATGTTGGCAATACTCCATGCACTTAAGAAATGGCGACCCTACCTAATGGGAAGACACTTCAAGGTAAAAACGGATCATGATAGCCTTAAATACTTTTTAGAACAAAGATTATCCTCTGAAGAGCAACAAAAGTGGGTCACAAAGATGTTGGGTTATGACTTTGAAATCATCTACAAAAAAGGGAAGCAAAATGTGGTGGCAGATGCACTCTCAAGAAAGGATGAGGATGTGGAAGCATTGTTGTGCGCCATTTCTATTATCCAACCAGATTGGATAAACGAAGCAAGGGAGGAATGGAAGAATGACGAAGAAGTGTGGGCACTTATTCGAAAGCTACAACAAGATTCCAGTACGTCTGATACATTTAGCTGGAAAAATGATTCGTTATGGTACAAAGATCGCTTATACCTCTGTAAGAATTCCCAGCTAAAACAAAAGATTCTTATGGAATTGCACACTTCTCCCTTAGGAGGGCACTCAGGATTTTTAAAAACTTACCACAGGGTTAAGAAGGAATTTTTTTGGGATGGCCTTAAATCAGATATTCAAAAGTTTGTGGCGGAATGTTTGGTTTGCCAACAAAATAAAGTTGAAACAATTAAGACACCGGGTCTATTACAACCTTTATCCATTCCAAGCCAACGTTGGGAGGAGGTTTCAATGGATTTTATCACAGGTTTACCCAAGTCTGAGGGAAAGAGTGTCATCATGGTGGTAGTTGACAGACTTACCAAGTATGCACACTTTTGTGCATTATCACATCCATTTAAAGCCAGTACAGTTTCTACTGCATTTATGGAAACAATTCAAAAGCTACATGGAAACCCAAAGATTATTGTAAGTGACAGAGATCCCATTTTCACTGGAAATTTTTGGACAGAATTATTTTCTTGTCTTGGTACTCAGTTAGCTCATAGCTCATCTTATCATCCTCAATCTGATGGGCAAACTGAGATAGTAAACAAATGTTTGGAAGGATATCTTCGTTGCTTTGTATCTGATAAACAGACACAATGGGTCAAATGGTTGCCTCTGGCTGAATGGTGGTATAACACTTCCTTCCATACAGCAACAAAAATGACCCCATTTATGGCACTTTATGGGTATCAACCACCATCCATCACATCATATTTAAGAGAAAATTCTAAGGTTCAGGCAGTGGAACATCACATCGAACATCAACAACAAGTCCTCCAACTCTTAAAGGATAACCTCGTGTTGGCACAAAATAGAATGAAACAACAGGCAGATCAACATCGCAGTGAAAGAAGTTTTGATGTAGGTGATTGGGTATTCCTACGGCTACAACCATATAAGCAAATGTCCCTAAAGCAAGCTAAGAAGGATAATAAATTATCACCAAAGTATTATGGTCCGTACAAGGTGTTGCAAAAGATTGGTACTATGGCATACAAATTGGAGCTTCCTGCAGCTTCTCGATTGCACCCAGTTTTCCATGTTTCATGTTTAAAGAAGGTTATAGGCGACAAGCTCCCAATTCAAACAATATTGCCAGAACTTGACGAGGAAGGAAAAATTATATTGGAACCGGAAGCAGTCACAGAAACAAGAACTCGACAGCTACGAAATCGATCAATTTCAGAGTATCTTATCAAGTGGAAGAACTTATCCGCTGAAGATTCCACATGGGAGGATGAGAATTTTATGCAGAAGTATCCAGAACTACTCAAGCGTTGAGGACAACACTTTTTTGAAGGAGAGGGGCATGTTGGGTCCCTATAATACTAGTGATTACCCCATTACTATTGTAGTTATACCCCTTATTTATATTGTTGTGCCCCTATTACCCCCATATTGTTATTTCTGTGCCCCATAGAATCCCTCTATTGTTATTTTTGTGGCTTTATATTATTATTGTTAGGTCGGCTGGATTATATTGTGACTCCTTAGACTCCTATATATAGAAAGGAGGTTTTGTCATTTGTATCATCCAAGAATTGTTCATTTATGTAATGTAAAGGAGGTTGCCCCCTCGAAGAGGCTGAATTCTAAGGCGTTGATCTATCTTTTCTATCTTTTCTTGAGCCGGTTTCATAACATGGTCCAATGTGTTGGCTCTCTAGTTGAAGGGACAAGTAACAAATCCCTGACATCCTTCCAAAGGTCAGAAAGCAAAGCTATTCATGTCCGCTTACATACTTGATGCAATTTGTGCCCATCAGCAGTTCCCTGTCTTGGGTTGGGCATGAACACCTTCAAAAATATTTGTGCACACCTATTACAAGTTTTTCTCAAAATGTAGCTTCCGTGGAGTTATAATATAATTATCAGACCACTTCATCACCCCGGTGTATAGGATGATCTTTGAACAGGATCCAATTTGCATGTCATAGGCAACGACAGATGCATTGATAAACATAGCATATTGGTATGTCTCACCCCTTGGCACCTTCATCTGGATGTACAATGTGGAGAAGGCTTTGCATGTTCTACCGAAGTTTTCCACGGATAAGTTGGTCATGCAAGAGGTTGCATACCACATCTCGATAAGGTTGTAAGCAAGACTGCACATGAAGAAGAAGGGACCTTGGCCCGCTCTTCCTTGGCAGATCGGGTTATATGAGATCCAGAATCTCAAGCATGCCGAGGCTGAGATAGAGGGATTCAAGAGATTCACCTTTGGCACCAGAAGTTTCAGTCCATATGACCTGCATCGCTTAGTGGAAGAACACTATACAAAAGTGTATCATCCTTGGATCCACGGGGCATGTCATTGGCCTCAGGAAGATCCATGGAGATACTACTATAACTTCTCAAGGCTCAATGAACCAGTCGGAATGGTTGTAGAATGGTTAGCAGTGTAGAAGACAACAGCATCCCAGAGAGTAGCAACATCAGCAGCAGCAGAGGGTAGTAGACCTGCGCTTGACAAAGGAAAGAGGAAGGTTGTCGACAGTCCAGAGGCAGAACAAAGATGCAAGTTCAAAGCAGATCCTCTTGTATTGAGAGCGGCTTTGGATATTGAAGGGAAGAGGCACCAGTGCGATAGAAGGATTGTGCAAAGACAAAGGGAGAAGCAAAAGTTGGAGGAGGCAGAAAAGGAGTTGCAGGAATTGAAGCAACAAATAAGGGAAGAAAAAGAGCTACGCAGAAGAGAGAAGGAAGTGTAGGAGGAACAAAAACAATAGGAGGCACAACATGCACACATTGATGAAACTGAGCCCATACAGGTTATTGATTCATTCGAACAGCTGGAAGATAACAAATAGGGTGAGCAGTCACAGGAGCAAGACTTTTCTCAGGAGACCGAACATCTGTTGGAACATATGGACACAGATGTGGTTCAACCTGAGCTAGATTAGGACATTGAACTCATGCCTAAGGAAAAAGGGGTCACCCCACCGACTTCACCAGATCTGGGAGCAGAGTTGTTAAATTGGAAACTAGGGCCAAACTCCATGAGGGACATCTCATTCATGGCTGATAATATTTTTATTAGATTCCTCTCGTCGAGAGGTGTAGGATTGATCTAAAGATCATCTGATTCCGATAAGTATTTATGGAGATATGAATTTATTTTGATTATGGAATTATTATCAAGCTGACCTACAACTCATGTAGGCTCAGAAGCCCAACAGTCACATCTATTCAAACATCAATAGTTGTGTATAAATACAGGAGGAATTTTCCTCATTTGCACTCACTCATTCCTCACATCTCTCTCTCTCTCTCTCTCTCTCTCTCTCTCTCTCTCTCTCGCTTGCACAGAAAAGAGGCTCTTCTCTACTGCGCAGAAAAGAGACCTTTCTTACACATGTGGAGGAGCAGTTGCAGATTTTAGGGCAGCAACTACAGAAGTGAAGTTTGATCTGCGTGGACCAGAATATCTCCTCATCAGAACTGCACTATAGGTCCATCTAGATCTCCTCTGAAAGCCACAACTTTTGGTGGTGGAATCAAGCCGATCCGACGGTTGGTTTGCGAGATATCGACTGCCCTAGTTTGAAGGAAGCTGCTGAAATTGAAGCTGCAACTGCAGATCCAAACTTTGACCAGCGTGGACCATCAAACCTCCTCTTCTGAACTACATTGTAGGTTCATCTAGACCTCCTCTGAAGGCCATACATTTTGGTGGTGGAATCGAGCCGATCCGATGGTCGGTTTGTGAGATATTGTCTGCCCTAGTTTGGGACTAATCTAGGGTTTGCTACTGCAAATGTAAATCTGATTTATGTACTATTTCTCTCTGCTGGATTATTGAAGATAAAGGAAGATTTGATCAAAGGATTTCCCCACACATTGTGGGGTTTGTCCCTGGCTAGCCGCCACATCTTGTGTCTCTTGTCTTGGCTTGTTTTCTGTCGATCGTTTAATGTTCTATTTGCACTTTACTTTATGCATATGTGATTGCTAATCTGTGGATAATAATAATAAAAAGAAGTAAACTGCTATAAGCATAGAACATACCATATCTTAACATGGTATCAGAGCTGAGGTGAAGACAAAGCCCGAGCAAGAGCAAGAGCAATCACCAAAGAGAAGATTGGTAAGGCTATCCTAAAAGAACTATGGGGTCCTCATCACTCTTTCCTACTGAGGACAAGCTCCATGAGAAAGCTAACTATCACGGATGGAAGATGTCTATAGATCTAACCTTTGAGGATCAAGGAGTGTTTGATCATGTGAGAGGCAATATTGTTGAGCCTCCATCAAATGCACCTACTACTGCCAAGAACAATTGGAAAACTGATGAAGTCAAAAGAAAGAAGATCATGAGGGACTCTATTGACAAACACTTGGTGGCCTACATCTCTGACCTAAACACCTCCAAGGAAATGTACGATAGACTAGTGAGTTTATTTAAAGTTAATGATGCAAATCAAGTCTTGTTTCTTAGAAATAAGCTGAAGGAAATTAAGAAGGGTAAAGATGAGAGTATGCAAGCATACTTATTACAAATCATCGAGATCAAGAACGATCTACTGTCTATTGGGGAGATAATTACTGATAGGGAAATGGCACTCACGACTCTTGGAGGATTACCATCCGAATGGTACGTGTTCAGGACTACTCTTCTGAACAATAACATAATTCTTGGATTTGAGGAATTAATGGAAAGATGCATTCAAGAAGAAACAAGGATAAAAGAACAAGAAATGCCCATGCATAAAGGTCCTCCCGCTGCCTTTTCTTCTCATGCTAAGAAAAGAAATAATTCTGGGTCTAAATCTAAAAGAAAGGTTGGACCTAAGGGTGAAAGAAAAGGATGATGTTACATTTGCAATAAAGCAGGTCACTATGTAAGGGAGTGCCCTAATAGAAGGGACTCACATTGGGATGATGATCAAAATCCCTCTCATGGAAATCAAAGGAATGGCGAATCAAATAGCAAAGGAAAGAGGAGTGCTAGAAATCAAGGAAGAGGACAACCATTCAAGAAGGCTAGAAATTCCAGGTATGAATTCAACCTTGTTGAAAATAAGCAAGATGAACATTATCTACCAGCTACTCTATCTACCTCTGCTCCTTCGGACTTAATGGGAATTTGACTCATTGATAGTGGTGCCTTAAGGCACTTCACTGGTTACAAAGAAGTTCTCCATAATCTGATAGAGAAAGAAACTAACCTGGAAAGTATTCTCGGAGATAATATGAAATATCCTGTGAAAGGTGTATGCAATGTCTCTCTTAAATTGAATCAAGGTAATACAATCCACCTACAGGATGTATTATATGTACCTAATCTCAAAAGGAACCTAGACAAAGGCTACAAGGTAACCGTTAGCGATGGCAAGGTACATATATAGAAAAACAATGTTAAAGATGCCTTCACTCTTGGGTTTCGAGTTGATTCATTATATCAGGATGGAGGAAGTCTGCTAGGTGTCATGTCTTGTGACACATCTCAAGCCTTGATCGAGAATCAAATCGAAAAGAAGATCAAGATCATAAGGACTGATAATGGGACAGAATATGAATCTAACGAGTTTCATGATTTTTGTAAAGAGGCTGGCATTAAGAGGGAGACTACTACACCACATACTCCTGAGCAGAATGGTGTGGTGGAAAGGAAGAACCGTACGATTGTGGAAGTTGTTCGTGATATGCTTCATGATCAAAGACTTCCAAAGTTTCTATGGGTAGATGATGTATCAATGCCTGATGTGGAGGAACCTATGGATCCTATTTATACACCCGAGCCTTCCTCTTCTAGGAAGAGGCCTTGATGGCTTAGGGGGCTACTTGATGATGTCTGGGAAGTAGTTCCCAGACCCTAGGACATGATAGTTGTCACTTCTAAATGGATTTACAAGATAAATCATGCAGCAGATGGAAGTACAAAAAAGTATGAGGCTCATTTTGTTGCTCGTGGTTTCTCCCAGAAGGAAGGTGTAGACTATGATGTGATATTTGCACCTGTTGCCAGATATATGACCATCCATAGCTCTTGCGGCTTCACAAGGATGGAACCTACATCAGATGGATTTCAAGACCGCGTTCTTGCATGGTTCGATCAAAGAAGAGGTCTATGTGGAGCAACCCAAAGGATTTGAGATTTATGATTGAAAATCTCATGTATGCAAGTTGAAGAAATCTCTCTATGGGCTGAAGCAAGCACCTTGAGCATGGTATGAGAGGATCGATAGCTACTTGATGAAGCTGGGATTCACTAGGAGTGAAGTTGATCTTAACCTTTACTTTAAGGTTGAGGATGACAAACCTCTCATACTAGTGCTATATGTGGATGACCTCTTCCTAACAGGTGCATACCCTCTCATTCACAAATGTAAGAGGGAGTTGGCTTCTGAATTTGAAATGAAGGACTTAGGACTAATGCACTATTTCCTAGGACTTGAGGTATGGCAGAAGACAGGGGAAATTTTCCTATCTCAAGGAAAATATGTGGTGAAGATACTGGAAAGGTTTGGTATGGAGGACTGCAAGCCTGTATCTACCCCAATGGAGCTTGACTTTAAGAAGTTAAGCGGTAGTGTTGCTAGACCTGTTTTACGAAATGCCACTGAGTATCGACAACTCATAGGAGCATTAATGTTCTTGGTGAACTCCCGTCCAGACATATGCTTTGCAGTGAACACATTGAGTCAACACATGGTTGAACCTCACCACATACACTGGATTGGTGCCAAGAATCTATTAAGATATCTTCATGGCACAATCACATATGGGCTTAGATACACTGTCGAAGATGTGAGACTATTTGGATACACAGATGTTGATTGGGCAGGCAATGTGGAGGACCGTAAGAGCACATCAGGGTGCTGCTTCTCCCTGGGATCTGCTTCGATATCCTAGATGAGCAGGAAACAGAAGTCAGTGGCTTTGAGCACCGCCGAAGCAGAGCATATTGTTGCTAGCATGGCCTCCTGTGAGGCAGTCTGGTTGTGAAAGCTCTTCAGTGAGCTATTTGGATTTACATTGGATACCACCATGATCCTATGTGACAACCAGAGTGGGATTCGTCTGTCAGAGAATCCTATATTTCATGATCGCTCCAAGCGTATCGATATCAGGTATCACTATATTCAAGATATGGTGCAGTAGGGAGCTATCAGGCTCCAACATATCGGTACAGATGAACAAGTCACCGACATTCTGACAAAGCCCCTAGGGAAAGTAAAATTCCTGACTTTTCGAGAACAACTTGGTGTTGTTGAAAGACCATCTGATGAGGCTCCTATATGATGTATTGAGCTCTGGGAGCTCCGGGGGGTGTGGGGTACTTCTTAGAGCAACATATGACAAATAGGGTAAGAGAATCAAAACTTTCCATATGACACCCCATGGCGACTATGTAGCAGGATGATTAGTTCTCCTGTGAGGCATGCATGATGTGTTATCCATTGCGATTGTGGACAGGATGATTCGCTCTCCTATGGATAGGATGATTCACTCTCCTGTGGACAAGATGATTCGCTCTCCTGTGGACAAGATGATTCACTCTCTTGTGGGACAAGATGATTCGCTCTCTTGTGGGACAGGATGATTCGCTCTCTTGTGGACAGGATTGATTAGTTCTCCTGTCAAGGCATCCTACCCATGCAGTCTAGGACTCATGGGAAGTACCTCTCATCTGATCAATGAGCAGGGAAATGAAGTTAGGGACGATAGTAGTACCAATGGATGCATCGTTGTATCTACCGTACTCCCTACGCTAGGATGACCTTCATTGATCTGGGATCAATGATATTGGTCTGGGACCAGTGGTAGGAGTTGTACATACTATGACGCTGACTTCGAGTCGGCTGAGACTGGTCTGGGACTAGTGTTACATACTCCGAGACTGACTTCATGTCAGTGCAAGACTAGTCTGGGACCAGTGAGAGTGGTACATACGATGACACTAACTTCGGGTCGGTTGAGACTAGTTTGGGACCAGTGGTATGCACTCTAAGACTGACTTTGAGTCGATGGAGGATGATATTGGTATGGGACCAATGGTAAGAGTTGTACCCACTATGACGCTAACTTTGGGTTGGTTGACACTGGTCTGGGACCAGTGGTACATACTCTGAGACTAACTTGGAGTCAGTATGATACATCCTTGATCATTTCTTAATCTTCATAATTTGGACAATGCAGAGCAGAACAGAGCAGAGCAGAGTAGATCAGAACAGGGCAGAACAGAACAGAGCAAGAGCAGGCAGAATAGAGCATGGGTCAAGCTGTATAGGGCAGTGCATTTGATGGATGAATAGTAGCGACCAATAGACAGATTGCAGATGGAGTTCTCCCTAGTTGAGAGGGAGTGCTAAATTGGCACTAGGGCCAAACTCCATGAGGGACATCTCATTCATGGCTGATAATATTTTTATTAGATTCCTCTCATCGAGAGGTGTAGTATTGATCTAAAGATCATCCGATTCTGATAAGTATTTATGGAGATATGAATTTATTTTGATTATGAAATTATTATCAAGCCGACCTACAACTCATGTAGGCACAGAAGCCCAACAGTCGCATCTATTCAAACATCAATAGTTGTGTATAAATACAAGAGCACTTTTCCTCATTTGCACTCACTCATTCCTCACATCTCTCTCTCTCTCTCCTGCACAGAAAAGAGGCTCTTCTCTACTGCGCAGAAAAGAGACCTTTCTCCCACATGTGGAGGAGCAGTTGTAGATTTTAGGGCAGCAACTGCAGAAGTGAAGTTTGACCTGCATGGACCAGAAGATCTCCTCATCAGAACTGCACTGTAGGTCCATCTAGATCTCCTCTGAAAGCCGCAACTTTTGGTGGTGGAATCAAGCCGATCCGACGGTCGGTTTGCGAGATATCGACTACCCTAGTTTGAAGGAAGCTGCTGAAACTGAACTTTGACTAGCATGGACCATCAAACCTCCTCTTCTAAACTGTGTTGTAGGTTCATCTAGGCCTCCTCTGAAGGCCGTACATTTTGGTGGTGGAATCGAGCCAATCCGATGGTCGGTTTGTGAGATATTGTCTGCCCTAGTTTGGGACTGATCTAGGGTTTGCTGCTGCAAATGTAAATCTGATTTATGTAATATTTCTCTCTGTTGGATTGTTGAAGATAAAGGAATATTTGATCAAAGGGTTTCCCCACACATTGTGGGGTTTGTCCCTGGCTAGCCGCCATATCTTGTGTCTCTTGTCTTGGCTTGTTTTCTATCGATTGTTTAATGTTCTATCTGCACTTTACTTTATGCATATGTGATTGCTAATCTGTGGATAATAATAATAAAAAGAAGTAAACTGCTATAAGCATAGAACATACCATATCTTAGCAAAGTCCCAAGCGATCAAGGAGACACTGAAATCCTTGATGACAATCCAGAAGAAAATGTGCACAACATATCCTTGGATGAGTCACAACACAGAATTGTGCAGTCACACAGAGTGCCCACTTCATATGTCCATGTATCTCCTGTGTAGTTTGAAGAACAAGTGATCATGTCTAATGTGCATAGACATCGAGATGTATTGGCCGATGCTACAAAGGCATATGGCAAAGCCACCAACTCAACTGTAAGATTCTTGATAGCTGAGAAAGAGCACATGGCTAAGGAGCTACAAGTGGCCAAGTAGGGAGAAGAGTAGGCTACAACATTTGTGAGGGTAGAGTTGAAGAAAGCGATACTTGATGAAGTATCGTGTCTCGAGACAGTCATGTGGAATTTATACTTCAGGTTCATCACCGTGCATAAGTTAGTTGTCCATCTTAACGGTTGGCAACAACATTGTGCTAGGAGAGCACAAATCTTGTCAAACATACACATTGATGTCGATCACATGCAAATATTTGTTTGAATTGTTTCTAGGGTTTTCTATATGTTGAAGTAAGGTAGGACATACCTTTGGAAGGAACATTGAAACCCTAGATGGAATGAAATTTGTTGTGAAGTAGTCTAGGGTTTATGACAAAGTCCCTATCAAGATGTTGAAGAGTATATATCTCTTGTTTGTAATTAAGTCTAGGTATCTGATATATATAATATTGTAATGCTTCTATGATTCTGATATGGCTAACTTCATGCATGTATAGTTTTGGTTGCACTTGCTATTTAAGTTGTGCAGGTACACCATCTTCAACTTGGTGAAGATTCTCGATGTGACAATCATGATGAGGATGATTATAACTCTAACGAAATGGTTGAAAGCCATGAAATATTATCCGATGAAGAAGAAGAAGAAGTTGATCTCCCAGAGGAAGCTTACATAGAAGAGATCTCCCTAATATTAAGAGGGAGTCCATATGAAGAGGCACTTCCTGGTTGAGAGGGAGGGTATAACTTGGTTTTGATTAAAAAATGAATTTTGGAGGATATATTGTTGCATGAGAAATAGGAAAGAAAAGTATATAATTGAGGAATATTCTGTCAAATATTTGGTTGATAGTCCTATTAAGTTGAGTAGAAACATATAAAACGACCCCGAAGGTTTGTATTTTATTATGTAGATGTGAAAGTATATTATTGATTGGGATTGTGTTTATAGAGGTAAATCTCTCAAAGGTTTTGATAGCATGCTAGTTACCAATCAGTTTGATTAGGAGAGATTGGTCATCCTTGGTTCGCTGGATCAAGGGGTTCCGAGGCCTTGTGAGTGAAGAATTTCCTAGGAAGACATCTCGCCAGCACTTTGTGTTGATGTCTCGGTCCCGAAGTTGGAAAGGTGGTGTTGGTTATTGAGCTCTGTTTTGGATACACAAATTTTTGGGTTGGTGTGTAGAAAGTAAGCCTGATGGTACCTATAGGGGTTGAAATGTTGAGTCCATCTTATTCCCACATGGATAGATTTCCCTGGTCAGGAATCTAGTCCGTCGCATTGCAGTGCCTAAATTGTTCAAAGACCACTTGGATATATTTCACTCGTCAAGAATCTAGTCCATGGCATTGTGATGCCTAAATTTATTCATGGTTCATATAGTTTGAGATCTTCCATTGTATTTGTACATTATGAATATCTCCCAAGTTAAGAGGGAGTGCTGGAAAATGTAACAATGTTCGGTCTTCATTAATGTACTTGAGTCATCATGTACTGTACTTGTGAAAAGAATAAAGAAAACAAATTTTATTATTATTATTGTGACTTATTAAAGCATGGGTTTCATGCTTGGGTCACCATGTTTTAGGTCAAAATCCAAATTGAGGAATTCTAGGATTTATTCTGAGTCAATAGAGTCATTGTACTTTTAAAGAGACCCTTCTTGGGCTTTTGAATCATGTAGAAAGGTTAAGCATTAAGTCAAATAGGATTTATGTATCCTCCACACCATGTTAGCCTAGAACATAAAGTCAGTCTCAAGACCCTATTCAACCTCACATGGATCCTATAAATACAAGCTCATTGAATTAATTTGGAGCATCATTCACAAACACAAGTTCAATATCTCTTGTAGCTAGGTAAAAGCACAAAGTTCTCTTGTAGCTTGAAAAAGGTGTGAAGTCTATTGTCGGGAAGCCGAAGTGAATGTGAGTTTTGGGAAGTCTAAAGAGAAAGGAAAAAACAAAATTTTGGTGTGTGTCTCTCTCTCTATTTCGTGTCCTAGATTGGGAGATCGAATTCTTCCAAGTTTCTCTGTTGCCGAAAGTTGCCAGTTGTCAGAAGTTGTTGCCTAATCGAAGTTGCTGGAAAGGGGTCAAAATTCTAGGAGGCTAACTTGGTGTGGAGGAAAGGTCTTTTCTTGGTCTAGGGTGAAGAGTCTCAATGAATATAATTGAAAGGAATAATTTCTTGACTAGGTTTTCCACTCGAGGGGGGTTTTTCCTTGGCATAGTGCCTTCATCTTGTGTCTATTGTTTTATGTACTAGTTATTTGGTAATTGCTCGATGAACTAAAGGAAATAATATATAAATAATTGTAATAATAAGAAACATCACAAGTAATTATCAAGAATAAGAAAATATTTCTGCCTTTTTGATTTTCTAATAGAACCCAACCAGACCAAACAAATATCAGAATCTGTACGCAACTGCACTGAATAAAACTCGCTAATGTATATGCTTCCTCTATATAACACCTGCATACAGATCTTAAACTATTGAAAACTGAATCATGAATAATTATAATATTCAATCAATCATTGAACCATTCATAGACCATTGAACCAATCACAGATCAACTCACCCAATCACTGATCACTAAACCTATCACAGATCACCACATTGTAGCATCATTACCATTCCACACTTAACTCAATCATCACTTTCAGATACATATTATCAAGATAGAGACATCATTGACAGACAACAACAAACAGAGTAGAACTCATCAAATTTTATCATCAAGTCTCACTGTAGACCATAGAATGCATATGCGACATCAATGAAACGTATCAGTGTATGTACACAACTACCATGCATAACACCCATGTACAGATCTCAACAAACTACAAACCATATCTCAAAATATATGCATGACCCTATAGAATGGATCCATGTATGTACACAACCATTTAGAAGCAAACCTGTGTATATATCTAAAATCATTGAATCATAACTTCACAACATCTGTCAAACCCAAATCTCGACACTCATATAATTACAGTCATACATCATTATATGCAGATTCATATCATCATAGATCTATCATTGTTAACTACAAACATAAATAGATCAAGCAATATGTATTCCTTTCAGATCTATTAGATTTGAGCCATCTCCATGCTCCCTATTACACACCTGTTTCAAATCAAACCATTCATAAACAATTCATCACTTGCACACCTAACACCTTGGTCTCCATCTCCTTATATAGTTTTTTCCTTAGCCAATACCTTGGGTAAATCCCTTGGTAGTGTCATTTGTATTATTTGACGGGATCAAATAACCATTTTCATTCTAATTACTATTGGCTAATACCATCGTAATGACCCATGTTATCCAAAATACCATGGTTCGAATTTTGTATGCGACTTTGTCTTACAAGACCTATGTATGCACGTGACCCTTCTGCATACGATCCACGTATACTTTCTCAAACTTCACCTTTAACATCCATCTTTCTATGAACTACCATTTTTCGGTCCATATCACTTGTAACATTTGTACTAGTCTACATAAGTTCCATAATCATCATGTTATCACAATGTTGACATCTTTATCAAGTAGATTTTCATCAAGGACAACACATTAGCCATAATGCCAACATTGTATCTCTGTAATTTCAACATCCCAAGGTCTGAAAGTTTGTCCTGAGGTAGTTTTATGTGTCTTCTTTCAAAACCCATAACTTAGACTTAAATTGGATACTTCAAGAGAAATCCATACAAATTCTCCTAGGATGACTGGATTATGGACTTGTATGGACTACCACATGTCACTTTTATGACCTTTGGTCCTGAAATTTTTCCCAAAGAAACTAAATTCCATTCAAATTTAGTAACTATTTACAAAATTAAAATCGAATGCTCGAAGAGAAAGTTATGTTGTTTTTCCCTAGGTTTCCTATTTGAGACTGAATTCTAGAGCATGCAGAAACCCTAAAATCCTTGGACAATAACTATGAAAATATAGCGAACCAAGATCTAAAATTTTTATACTACGTTCACCACGATTCCTAATCCATGTGATAAAATTTTCACATTCTAAAGCCTCATATGCAAAAATTTATAGTGAAAATTCCAAGATGACCTGTTTGAAGCAACGAAGCCCTAGGATCCAAAACTTTGATACCAAATGTTATGTAACTAGATAAAAAAAAAAAGAAAAAAAATAGTTCTATGACTTGAGAATAAGCCTATTCCAGGGGAAAACCTCCTTTTACATAACAAGGATGAACAATTCTTTGATGATTCAAATGACAAGACCTCCTTGGTATATATAGGAGCCTAGGGGGTCAAAATATAATTAGGGCCTACATAACAATAATAATGTAAGGGATCAACAATAAAAATAGTGGGCTTCTATGTGGCACAACAAGAAAAATAGTGGTCTTATATGGGAGCACAACAATAACAATGTGGGGGCTACACTATTATTATAGGGACCTAACAATGACTCACTCACCCCATTAATCACATTTTTTCTTCCAAATTTAAGCTCCAAAAATCACCCCAAAAATATTCCTCATCTCCTCTTGCGCATCTCCAATATGTTTTTTCATGGATAAAGTTCAAATGAACTCATATACCCATTATTTATAGTGTTTCTAAGGTCATTTATGGATCCAACTTGTAAAACTGGTTGGGTTTGATAGCTTGTATTTTGGTTGGGTCATCCTGATGAAATCTTTCATATCTTCTTATTCACATGGAGTTAGAGGGAGTTATATATACCATTATAATTGTAATAAAATAAGAGTTCTAACAACATATCTTATGTCCAATTTGAGCTAGGAAATTAGAGTAAAAATGTCTTCAAATATAAGGTATCCAAAATGGGCATCAAAAGTCCAAAACCAATATTTCCAGCAATCTTCATTTTCCAATTTTTATCTTAGATACATGTAATATTCTCCTATATTTGACATAAATGAAACCAACATTTCCAACACAATGAATTTCATGTTATATTTCCTTTTCATTTATTTTTTTAATCTTACAATCTGTAGTGATAAATCGTTGACTTAATTCTCACTGTTTGTATCATTATAATTTAGTTAGAATAAATAATAGAGCTATAATATGATTTAATAGATTGTTTTATCTATATATATATATATATATATATATATATATATATATATATATATATATATATATAAAAGATTTAAATCAAGATTAATAAGACTAAATGGCTTAGAGTAATTAACATTTTTCTTTAATATATATGTACTTATGTTCTTAGAACTATCCAATCATTTTAAATGTGGGTAACTTGAATTTAGTTCTATGAAATAACAATATGTGTTTATGTAAAAAGAGTTGAGTAAAAAATTGTGAAGAGAAAATTAATTCTTTAAACCCCTTGCAAAACACACATATGTATTAGAAGTTATCACTAAATTTGGATAAAGAAGTTATATATATATATATAAATCGTTACAAAGTAATGCATCTTTTATATTGTAAAATAGATATACTAAATTTGGATAAAGAAGTTATATATATATATATATATAGATATATATGAAATCGTTACAAAGTAATGCATCTTTTATAGTGTAAAATAGATATGATTGTGATTGATATGATAAGTGGTGACTTAGAATAATCCATTTTATAACATAATAATTAAATTGTTACTATAAATTATAAATGATTTTGGCATTTAATTGAGTAGGAAATTATATAGTTAATTAATAATTAGTTATTATATAGTTATTTTAATAGACTCATAGTTATATATGTGATAAGGAGAGGATTTATAATGGGTTTATTACATATGGTATGATATGTATACTTAGTTGTTGATTTTTTTTTATTTGTTAATCATACAATTTTAGACAACTATTAAAAAGACATATTAATTTGAAAATTTATTTTAGATATACTAATATATTACCTTTTTCTATTTAAAAAAAAGGGTAAACTTTTAAGGTTATTATAATGAGTATTGTATGTGGTATCAGAGCATGGTTTGTGCATTGGAGCCATGGAACTATTATAATTTTTGCATTTTGTTGATAGTTTTGTGATGAATTAGTATGAGTTTAATTATTGTCATGATAGGTAATATTGATAGAATAAGAAGAGGAAGGGGTGGAGCTACAAGATGATGTAGTATTGTGCCTACTTCACAAACTACTCCCATATCCCCTCCTAGAGATGAAGAGCATGTGCTAGAATAGAAACAAATTTGTATAGGAGAAGTATTAAACATGATGTGTTCTTTTCAAATAATGTTAGACACCTTAATGAACCACTTGGATTGGGATTAGGGAGGAACATCAATGCATGCAGAAGGGTCTAAAAACCAAACTACCAACCATATGCATAGGGAGTTAGAGAAGTTAAAATTTATGGAATTTTTAGGGTCTATGAATGATCAAAGTAGTTGAAGCATGGCTAGAAAAGAAAACACATTGTTATGGTGGAAGATGCTTCTACCACAATTGGGTATGGACATTTCAAAAGTGTCATGGGAGTTTTTTGAGGACAAGTTCAAGGAATATTATTTACCTAAAATTTTTATAAAGGGAAACTGAACAAGTTTAATGCCTTGAGATGGGGAGGAATATCCATAATACAATATGAGGCCAGATTTATGGATTTACTGTGGCATGCCTCACACTTGAACACAGAAAAATTAAGGGTAAACAAGTTAGTTTATGGTATGAACTGCAACATTCAAGAACAGGTGAGGATTTTAATGCCTCATAATTTGCATGAGGTAGTTTAGTGGGCCATTATTTCTGAGGAGGAGATCCTTAGTAGTGGTCAAAGAAGACCACCAAGGCCTAAAGGCTTAAGAGCTTCGAGACTATATATATATATATATATATATATATATATATATATATATATATATATATATATATATATATATATATATATATATATATATATATATATATATATATATATATATATATATATATATATAGATATAAAATTTAAATTAAGATTAATAAGACTAAATGGTTTAGAGTAATTAACATTTTTCTTTAATATATATGTACTTATGTTCTTAGAACTATCCCTATCATTGTCAATGTGGGTAACTTGAATTTAGTTCTATGAAATAACAATATGTGTTTATTTAAAAATAGTTGAGTAAAAAATTGTGAAGAGAATTAATTCTTTAAATCCCCATTGAAAAACACACATATGTATTAGAAGTTATCGCTAAATTTGGATAAAGAAGTTATATCTATCTATATCTATCTATCTATCTATCTATCTATATATATATATATATATATATATATATATATATATATATATATATATATATATATATATATATATATATATATATATATATATATATATATATATATATATATATATCTATATATATATCTGAAATCGTTACAAAGTAAATCGTTTAATGCATCTTTTATAGTGTAAAATAGATATGATTTTGATTGATATGATAAGTTGTGACTTAGAATAATCCATTTTATAACATAATAATTAAATTGTTACTATAAATTATAAATGATTTTGGCATTTAATTGAGTAGGAAATTATATGGTTCATTAATAATTAGTTATCATATAGTTATTGTAATAGAATCATAGTTATATATGTGATAAGGAGAGGATTTATAATGGGTTTATTATATATGGTATGATATGTATACTTAGTTGTTGATTTTTTTTATATTTGTTAATCCTACACTATTAAAAAGACATATTAATTTGAAAATTTATTTTAGATATACTAAATATATTACTTTTTTTTAATTTAAAAAAAGGGTAAAATTTTAAGGTTATCATAATGAGTATTATATGTGGTATCAAAGCATGGTTTGTGCATTGGAGCCATGGAACTATTATAAATTTTGCATTTTGTTGATAGTTGTGTGATGAATTAGTATGAGTTTAATTATTGTCATGATAGGTAATATTGATAGAATAAGAAGAGGAAGGGGTAGAGCTACAAGAGGATGTAGTATTGTGCCTACTTCACCAAATACTCCCATATCCCCTCCTAGAGATGAAGAGCATGTGCTAGAATAGAAACAAATTTGTATAGGAGAAGTATTAAACATGATGTGTTCTTTTCAAATAATGTTAGACACCTTAATGGACCACTTGGAGTGGTATTAGGGAGGAACATCAATGCATGCAGAAGGGTCTAAAAACCAAACTAGCAACCATATGCATAGGGAGTTAGAGAAGTTAAAATTTATGGAATTTTTAGGGTCTATGAATGATCAAAGTAGTTGAAGCATGGCTAGAAAAGGAAATACATTGTTATGGTGGAAGACACTTCTACCACAATTGGGTATGGACATTTTAGAAGTGTCATGGGAGTTTTTTGAGGACAAGTTCAAGGAATATTATTTACCTAAATTTTTTATAAAAGGGAAATTGAACAAGTTTAATGCCTTGAGATGGGGAGGAATATCCATAATACAATATGAGGCCAGATTTATGGATTTACTGTGGCATGCCTCACACTTGAACACAAAAAAATTAAGGGTAAACAAGTTAGTGTATGGTATGAACTGCAACATTCAAGAACATGTGAGGATTATAATGCCTCACAATTTGCATGAGGTAGTTTAGTGTGCCATTATTGTTGAGGAGGAGATCCTTAGTAGTGGTCAAAGCAGACCACCAAGGCCTAAAGGCTTAAGAGCTTCGAGACTATTAGGTACATTGATAGTAAGTTGAGATAATATATTCCATAAGAATAGATAGACATGTTTGATATATAACAACCAAATATGGTTAAAGAGAAACAATATTTGTAGGCACCAACCTACAAGAGACATCGCTCCTTACTAAGTCTACTTACTACTTCTTCCTTTACTAGGTCTTCTTATTGCTTCTTCCTTCACGAGCTCGATGTCCTACTTCTTACTTCACCAAGTTTGTTATAAGTGGTAGGATCATTGAGGTTACTAGATATATATAGGATAATGAGTTTCAAAGATTGATTGAGCTTATAACCATCTTCTCAATTGAAATTTTTAGGTTTTTTTTTTTCTATTTCAAGGGCTTCTCTAATGATTTAATGAGGTAGAAAGGAGAAGAACACAAAATTTTGAAGTTATCAAAATTGATGAGGTGTTTGGTATTATGGGAATGATCAACTATATGCTCTTTTAGCCAAGCCTTAAAGGATTTCCCTATTTAGCTAATGTATGCTTTTCCATGTGAGCATGGAATTTGATAAACCCCTGGTTCGATCATGGTATTGGGCTAGTGTTTAGTAGTATCACTCTATCTTGTTGATTTTGTTTGTACTTCTCTAGTGGTAGTGGTGCATTATCTTTGTTTCTTCATGAAAAAACCATTCATTCAAAGCCCTTGGAAGGTTAACAATGGAGTAACTTCCCTTGAAAGTATGGTATCAGGAAGATCTTCTATGATTTATACTATAAAACTTGATATATCACCCTTGATCTACTTATATTTATTCAAGGGAGTCCATAACGGACCCCATATTCCCAAAATGATATAGTGGGTAATAATATTCTCCTTTTAGTAAATCATATTTTATAATTTCAAATTCTATTCTATATTTGAGGGTAAATTTAGGGTTTTGTTTAACATACATTTAATTTTAAACCATCAAAACCTCTAGATGTTTAGGATTTTAATGCACTTTTTGGGACCTAAAATTCTATGGTTTTCTTGCATATTCTTAACTTAAAACCCTAGGTTTTTGTTGCATATTTAACCCAAAAGAATTCGTTGTGTAAAATATTCTTCACTCACTTATATTGTTGCATAATTGGGGATAGATGTCTTATTTTAACGTTGGTTTTTATACTCCTTGTACTTTTCATATTTTAAGAGTTAATCAAACCTTAGATTTATTCATAATTTTAACCCTATTTTTTACTAGGTTATAACTCATTTTGAGGGACAAATTGTATTTTTTTTCTTGTTTTCAGGATAAGCATGATTTTCTATCAATTAGAAAAAAAGAGCATATGGTCTTATTTTCTATTATTTGCCTACTACTTGGGAAAACAAACTAGTAGCAGGGACATAATTATTTTATTGATACCATCAGGGAAAATGATATCCACTATTAAAAAGATAAAATGTTTGAAAATGCTTAAGATGTGACAAGAAAAATGATAGTTATATTGCTTAGCAATAACAACCTTGCTACTTCTAAAGTAAAAGATGCAAAGTAAAAATAGTAATGTTATTGGGTGTGTGTTATATTCTTTCCATGACTAGCCCAATTCGAGAAAGAAGGCAGGAAGAAAGGTATAGTCCATCTGCTTTCTGTTCAAATTTTTCTTTATCTATTACTAATGATGATCCCATAAATGTCAGGGAGGCAGTAGATTCAGAGGCTGGAAAACTCTAGAAAGAGGTCGTGGTTGATGAATTGGCATCTTTCAACAAAAATGAGGCTTGGGATTTGATGGAGTTGTTGGCTGGAAGGAAACCCATTGGAAGAAAATGGGTGTTTAAGAAGAAGATGATTGTATAAGGCAAGGTGGAGAAATACAAATCTCGATTAGTAGCAAAAGGTTATTTTGAGATGCCGCAAATTGATTTTGGTGATATTTTTTCACTTGTTTCCAATGTAGTTTCTATTAGATGACTTTTATATATTGTTGCTGCTTTTGATTTTGAGGTAGAGTAGATGGACGTGAAGACAACATTTCTTCACGGGGATCTGGAAGAAGAGATCTACATGAAGCAACCTGAAGGCTTTACAATGAAGGGAAAGAAAGAACTGGTATGCAGGTTAAAAAAGTCTTTGTATGGGTTAAAATAATCACCAAGGATGTGATATCATAAATTTGATACATTTATATGGGGACTTTGCTTCACCAGAAGAAAAGAAGATCACTATGTGTATTTTAAATTAATTGATGACTGTGTTATTTATCTGGTATTGTAGGTGGATGATATGTTGTTGATTGGAAATGAAAAAGAAATTATACACAATTTGAAGACCCATTTTTCCTCCAAATTCGACATGAAGGATCTTGGTGTTGCAAACTACATTTTGGGCATGAAAATTAAACATGATCAGGAAAAAAGGAAGCTTTGGTTAAACCAGAGGAAGTATGTCGAGATAATACTGCAAAGGTTTAATATGTAGGATGGTAAACCGGTGAAGGTTTCTATTCCTGTAGGTGTAAAGTTATCTGTTGAACAATGTCCCAAGACACAAGAAGATGAAGAGGACATGTCATGTTTTCCATACGCAAGTGCAATCGGTAGCTTGATATATGCAATGGTCTGTACTAGACCAGACATTGCACATGCAGTGGGTGTATTGAGCATGTTTATGTCAAAACCAGGGAAGGAGCATTAGACAACAGTGAAGCAGGTTTTCAGGTATTTACATGGCACTAGTGATTATGGTTTATGATACAAAGGAAAACCAAGATTGGAGAGATTTTTGGACATCCGTGGCTTTGTTGACGTAGACTGGGCTAGATATCTGGATCAGAGAAGATCTACAAGTGGGTATGTGTTTAACCTATTTGGAGGTGCAGTTAGTTAGATGAGAAAGAGACACTTTGTAGTGGCACTTTCAGCTACAAAGGAAGAATACACGGCAGCCACTCATGCAAGAAAAGAATAAGTTTGGTTGTTGATATTGTGTTCAAGTATGGGGTTAGTACAACAAGCTATAAGGATAGACTGTGACAACCAAAGTGCATTTTTCTTGGCAAAGAACTCTGCTTGTCATTCAAAAACAAAGCACATTGATGTTCAATATCACTTGGTGAGGGATATGGTTGATGAAAAAATGTGTTGCTGGTAAAGGTGGAAACTTTGAAGAATGTTTCAGATGCATTGATGAAGTCTGTGAGAAGTTAGAAGTTTTCTTAGTGTAGAGAAACAATGGCCATTGCAGGGATGGAGCAATAACTAAACTCTCCTGTGACCCCCTGTGTGGAAAAGAAAATAACAAGTGGGAGAATGTTGGGTGTGTGTTATATTATTTCCACGACTAACTCTACCCTATATTAAGGGGGCAGACCTACCTATGGTTTTGTGCATGGGTTCCACACATGGTTTTGGGTATGATGGTTTTCTGCCCATCGTATTTTGTAGATCTGGTTAATGGAACTATGGTTATGTTCTAATCCAGGGTTAATGGGCTGGGGTTTATGAATGCTTCGACATGTATTTTGTTGAAAATTGAAACAAGAAATGTTTAAAATAGCAACTAGAAAAAATCCTAATTTAATTTGTCCTTGAATTAAATTAGGAATTAAATTGTAATTCTATTCTCATAGCAACTTGTAGCAATTAAATAAGTTAATTTGACTTAGTTGGCTCATTAAATTTGAGTTGGGAGTCTATCTAGAGTCATGTAGAGATATCCCTAAATTTTAGGGGCCCAAGCTGAGTTCTTATTGAGTTGTAATTATCTAATTCATTTTAAATAAGTTAAATTCAATTAAACTAGTTCTCAGTGTTGGAGGAACTAGTGAGTGGTCAAGCGAATTAAATTGGATTTAATTCACATGTAGTGATCAATTAGATAACTGATAATTCACTCAAAAACAACTCATGCATGCCAGTTCATATGAAGACCCAATTGAGATTAGAGTTAGGGACAATGTACTATCAGTTGTATAATTTTCTGAGTTGTACAAATGGTGCATGCAATCAGTAGAAGGCCTATGATGGATTGCGCATTTGTGGTGAGGGATTTTCCCAATTAAATATGGGCTAGTTCCCTTAGGGATTACGCAAGGAAGTAGGGGCTTGACAGGCAGTAGATTTGGCTAAGTGTTGGCTTGAGCTGGTTTGTGAAGCAGTGAGATAGCTTTTACTTGTGCAAATATTGTTCGGGTTGAACAAGAATTGCATTTTATTCTCATATCTTCTGGTTAATGCAATATAGATAGTCATGGTTTTGAGCAGTTTCTTTCCCTAGAAAAATATTGTGTTCTGTGCGACTGAAATTCAGCTTTTTCTGCTTCATTATTTCATCGATCATTTTCTGTTTCCACTGATGAGTAGATTAGATTCATGTCTTTTGTTTAGAATATCACATAATAAGTTTGAAACTATAGTAAAAATATAAATGGTATGAGAGCTAGATTTGTAGAAATTTCTTCATGGTATCAGAGTAAGAATTTTTTTGGGAAGCGAGTTTGCAGAGCAGATCTGAAAATTTTTGTGCAAAACTAAAAAAAATAACATATCTAGATTCCTTGCAAAAAAAATACCCAAATTCAAAAAACAAAATCGGCCGAATCAGAGTTTGGATGAGGGAGATATTGCCGATTTAAAATCAACTCTTTTTTCAAAACAATTTGTGACGACAGGACAATTACAACGCAGATCTGAGTTTCCATAGTGCCCAAATAATGTGATATTTATCAAAGGGAAGGTTTTCCTTAGACACATTTCCACGGGACAGATGAAACATTCTAGTGTGTGAATCAAGAACTTGTATTCTCTTGAGGTCAAAGATGCATGCAAATATTTGAGGAGCAAGGCAAAGGTTAGAGACTTGGTGGTTGAGAGGGAGCATGAATTACCTCTCTACATGCAGCCTCATAAAGTTGTGGAGAAGCCACAATTAGAGAAGTAGAGAGGAGACCGAGTGGAGACATCCAATCAAGTAGAGACCTCTAGTAGGGGGCAATTTTGAGCCAAGTAGGCAGAGGGAGAATATGAAGCCATACCTCCATGTGAGAGGTGGGGCGATGTGAAGCAATAGTCCCAAGAGTTCAGGAATTGGGCAAGATCCATTGAGGTGTTTTTTGTCTCATGGATCATTACCTCGCTATGGGGGCCCAAAGTATTCAGTAGCAGGAGGATCAGTGTCAATCAGATACTGAGGAGTGCAGAGCAGTGTTGATAGCAGAGCAGGAGGCTCAGGAGCATAGTCAATAACAACACCATTTTCCCAGTAGATAGTTGCAGACACAGTTGATTCAGTTTATTTTGTTTGGATGCTTTTTGGTTGCAGATGTTGCAGTAGAAATATCAATAGTGAAAAGTGTTGCATGCAGAACATTCCAAATGTACCAGATCAGGATAGAGTTGAATTCCTTTCTTGTTGAGAGGGAGTGTTGAAAATTGCAACAAGAAATGTTAAAAATAACATCTAGAAAAAATCTTAATTTAATTTGTCCTTGAATTGAATTAGGAATTAAATTGTAATTCTATTCTCATAGTGACTTCTAGCAGTTAACTAAGTTAATTTGACTTATTTGGCTCAGTAAATTCGAGTTGGGAGTCTGTTTAGAGTCATGTAGAGTGATCCCTAAATTCTAGGGGCCCGGGTTGAGTTCTTATTGAGTTGTAATTATTTAATTCAGTTTAACTGAGTTAAATTCAGTTAAATTAGTTCTAACTGTTGGAGGAACTAGTGAGTGGTCAAGTCAATTAAATTCGAGAGTGATCAATTAGATAACTAATAATTCACTCAAAAATAACTCTTGCATGTTGGTTCAGATGAAGACCCAGATGATATTAGAGTTCAGGGACATTGTACTATCAGTTGTATAATTTTCCAAGTTATACAAATGGTGCATGCAATCAGTAGAAGACTTATGATGGATTACGCAGTTTTGGTGAGGTATTTTCCCAATTAAATATGGGATAATTCCCTTAGGGATTTAGCAAGGAAGTAGGGGCTTGGAAAACAACAAATTTGGCTAAGTGTTGGCTTGAGCTGGTTTGAGAAGCAGTGAGATAGTTTGTACTTGTACAGAGGTTGTTCAGGTTGAACAAGCATTGTATTTTCTTCTCAGATCTTCTGGTTAATCCAATATAGATAGTCGAGATTTTGAGCAGTTTCTTTCCCTAGAAAAATATTGTGTTATGTGCGATTGAAAATATTCCTTTGTTGCTTCGTGTTTTCATCGATCAATTTTTGTTTCTGCAAATGAGTAAAGTAGATTCATGTCTTTTTTTTAGCATATCACATAAGCAGTTTGATTCTACAGTAAAAATCTACATATATATGTGCATGTGTGTGTGTTGTAACATTGAAAGGAACATAATTAAAATCAATTTGGTAGTCCTGGTTTTGGGATCTAGGGGAAAATCTCTGTGTATATATGTTTTATGTTTTATGTTCTCACCATTGTTTATTTTCTTATTTTAGAATTCGTATGCAGGTAATTTCTGTATGGGGTTAAAACCTACAAATGTGTTATGTAGATAGAGATTCCACTTGAATTGTGGCAAGAACTTCAACATATTCTTCAGAATTTGAAAATTCTAAGTTATTTATCTACTTATCCACTATAAAAACCTTGTCATCCAATTTTCCATTTTTTCTCTAAATCTCATCAATGCAAAGAATAATTTCTTGCTAAGCCTCAAAACTCTTACTTAGGACTTTCCCCATAATTTTCAATTTCCAATAAATATCTATTGTTTTATATAGTGTGTTTGTTGAGTATCAGTGTTACCAGTCTAAGGGATCCAACTATGAAATTCTTACTCGATGTATATGTTATGAAACCAACTCACAAAATAGAAGAATGAGATAGATCAATGACTTCAAAAGTGGCCTCTTCGAGGGGGCAACCTCCTTTACATTACACAAATGAGAAATTCTTTGATGATATAAATGAGAAGACCTACTTTCTATACATAGGAGTCTAAGGGGTCACAATATAATCAAAGCCGACATAACAATAATAATGTAAGGGCACAACAATAACAATAGTGGGCTTCTTCAGTGGTCACAATAATAAAATTCTCATCCTCCCATATGGAATCTTCAGCGGGTAAGTTCTTCCACTTGATGAGATACTTTGAAATTGATTGATTCCGTAGATGTCGAGTTCTTGTTTTAGTGACTTCTTCAAGTTCCAATATGATTTTTCCTTCTTCGTCAAGTTCTGGAAATATTGTTTGAACTGGAATCTTGTCACCTATAACCTTCTTTAAGCATGAAACATGGAAAATTGGGTGCACTCAGGAAGATGCAGGAAGTTCAAATTTTTTGCCATAGTACCAATATTTTGAAACACCTTATAGGGACCATAATACTTTGGTGATAATTTATTATCCTTCTTAGCTTGCTTGAGGGACATTTTTTTATATGGTTGTAGTCGTAGAAATACCCAATCACCTACATCAAAACTTCTTTCGCTGCGATGTTGATCTGCTTGTTATTTCATTCTATTATGTGCCAAAGTCAGATTATCCTTTAAGAGTTGGAGAACTTTTTGTTGATGCTCGATGTGATCTTCCATTGCTTGTGTTAGGTTCCTATACCAATTGGAGTCATAATTTTGAATGTCTAAGGTTAAGCCTTGTAATATGCACATACCTTTGCTTTCTGCAAATGTTTTCCATATTGAAAAAATAAAAAATGAAAAGAGGGTATGTCCTAAAAGAAAAATTAAAGGACAAAAAAGAATAAAGAAAAAGGTCCAAAGAAAAAGTGAAAAATATGGACCCAAAAAAAAAAGAGACCATGAAAGCGTGCAAGTCTAAATTCCACTACTATTTACTTTATGCAAAATAATGATTGTGTGCAGCTTGTGATTCATGCCACAATCCAGGGTAATCAAACTATTTAATCTTGATTATGCCATGCTTTAAATTTCATGTTGATAGTTAGAGAATAAAATCTAACCAAACTGTTTAATCTTGGCAAATCATTAGATTAGGTAGAGTAAAATAAAAGGAGCTCAATAGTTTAATATGAGCCCTTGGATGATATAGTGATAGAATTAGATAGTTTTCTTTGTGAAAAGAAAAGAAAATGTTTTGATAAGGGTTTGCTAGTCTAAATGCACCCTAATAAAGTGAAGAAAAAATGGTAGGACAAGTAGATGGGTAAGTAGAAGAAAGGTTGCAGAAATATGATGATAGGGAAAAAAGCATATTTATCATCTCTCTTTTTTTTTTTGTGTAAGTAAGCTTTGATATTAACAGTAAAAACATATGGTACAAAAAGTCTGCCGAAGCAGATGACTGGCCGCTATGAAGCAGGCCTTACCAGTAGATACTAATTGGGACAAGTGACTGAAAGGATGCTGCCAAGAGAGACGTCCCATAGAAAAACATAGAAACTAGAAACTAGAAACTGCCAAAAGGAACCCCACGCAGGGTGGTTCGAGCCAGAGGTTGGCAAACTATAAGACTTGGCAGAAATGGACAAAAGACATAACTGACAGTGTGCATGCTGGACCGAAAAGACATGAGCAAAACAGATGACGACAGAGCAAAACAGAGAAGTCTGCGGCGGCCGCTGAGAGCTATTCTGGGCAGCATAGAGCTAGAATCAGCTAGGCCTTCGGCGGGCCACCCTGGTATGGCACCGGATGCTTGCTGTCAGACTGAATAACTTTCTTGAGGAGCTGAATAAGTTCTGTGAGCTTTCTACTGACCGAACCCAGCTCCTGGTGGATTGCGGAGAGCTTGAATTCACTGCTCTCAACCACGGCCATATGGTCATGAGTCATTGTGGCCGCAAAACGTTGAAGAGTCCGCAGCTGCTCCGCTTGTTCAGATTGCACGTCCATGGCCTTCGCCAAGATGGTTTTCGTGCGCCAAGCCTCAGCCTGAGTGCGGACGAATTGGGTCGCCCGGGTACTGTTCGTTCCTGGATCATGCAGCCAGTCCACTTCCTGACCGAGTTGCTGGTCAGTGAGCTTTCCTTCTTCCTCAATGGCCGAAGTTTCCAAATCTATGATTCTGCGTTTGTTACGCGCAGAGGTTCTGCATTCATACATGTCTTTTGCCAGCTGCAACTCTTTGTTCGCAGCATTGTTTCGACACCCCTCGCCCGCCATCGAGGCACTCGCCTGGGGGATAAAGAACTGGGAGGTATTGCAATTTGCAGGATGCAGAGTGAAGGGCTTCAACGCGATGGGGATCAAATGGAAGTCGGGCAGGGTTATATAGATGTAGGTGGGGTGATTTCGGGCTGAGGAACGGATCGGGGCAAGCAAATTGCCTGTCCGATCGCCATAAATGCTAGAATTCAGGGTCGTGGGAAGCGAGTGGGGTGGGTGGGAAAAATTTCGGTGGCCTTCGTCTGCGCTGCTGATGGTGCTCCACGTGTCCCACTGTCCTGTGGAGCGGCTGTGGCCAATATCATCCCCTATCTCAATTCTGTACAAAATTGTGAGAGCTGCGGTGTCCATAATTGCCTTCAACCTCGAGGTCCTTTGAAACTTGCTGTGTAATGAAAGCTTACGTCCCGTCATCCTGACCATGGGAGTGAAGGAGGGAGAGATCGGCCAGTCATTCTGTCACGTCATCAGCCACCAAGTCCAAGCGTGCGAGGTGAGAGCACCTTTCCTTGAGCTGATTGTGCGTGACCTGGCTCCAACAGCTGTCCACAGTTCCGTCTGGGTTATCAATCCCATGGTTTGCCAAGTGGTCTGCTACCGAATTTGCTTTCCTCCTTATCGGCTGAAAAACGAGGCCCTTCATGCTCCCAAGCAGGTTTCCTATGCTCTCTGTAGCCATGGCTAAACGCCAGTGTTTGGTAACTTTACTAATCGGAGTGCCACCATAGATTTTCCTTGCCACGAGAATTGCAATTTCAGAGTCGCCTTCGATGATTGCATTGTCTGCCTGATTCCTGAGTAAGATTTTTAGACCTTTCTCCATTGCAGTAAATTCCATTTCGTTGTTTGTGGCTTCCCCCAACGCTTGGCTGTAAATGTGAAGTATTTCTCCTCGCTGGTTACGAATGAGGCCTCCAATGCCCGCTGGACCCGGGTTGCCTCGTGAGGCCCCGTCGAAGTTCAGTTTTAGGAAGCCCTCAGGAGGGGGGGACCAGCAATTGGGCACGTTTCTGGTGTTCGGCTGGTTGGCAGGGATTTGATGACTTTGCTCAGCACGAATGTTGAAGGCGTTCAAGATTCTTTGGTCCTTCTCAGAGATGCTGTTGGTCGGGTCCAAAGGACTCTTAACCAGAATCAATTGGCGAATGTTCTCCATTAGGGTAATTTTCAAATGCTCGAGATCCCTATGATCATTTTGAAATACTCTCATGTTCCTTTCTTTCCAGATTGTCCATGTGATGAAGCCAGGTAGGATTTTCCATATGCTATTAGTTTGGGGGTTTTCCGAGTAGTTACTTGGCCAATTGGTGATGGTGCTTTGAATTGATTCTAAATCCCTGTTCTGTTGCTGCATGATATCCTCAATCCCTAGCCATATATGATTTGCCCAATTGCATGTATTGAACAAATGATTCATGGTTTCTTCGGCTTGCTTACACATTGGACAGACAGAGGGACCTTCAAAGCCTTTTTTCCTCAGGTTCTCCCAGGTGAGAGTCTTTCTCCGCATGAGAAGCCAGAGAAAAGTTTGGATTTTTGGCCAGAATAGGGGATCCCATACCTGATTGAGCCACGAGACTGGCTCCCTCTGCTCTGTGAGTTCTAGCTGTTCTCTTGCTTCTTTTAAAGTGAAATTTCCATTTCCTTTCATACCCCATCGCAATTTGTCTGCCCCCGTGGATCTCCTGATTTTCCTTCTGTGAATAACTTGGAGAAGATCATGAATTCTATTGTGATCCTCGTTGGTATTGTCTGTGACTGGAAGAGTCCATTCACGCCAGGCTTGGTCATGACCGTTGGGATTCCAGTATTGCTGTACTGTGAAAAGACCCCTGTTCTGACAATGAATTTTATAGTCTCCAAGGTCTGGGCTTTCAAGCTTGGGGTGCTGTTGCCATGCATCTTCCTAGAAGAGGGCTGATTCTCCATTACGGATCTCCCAGAAACTGTGATCCTGAATGATGCTTCGGTTTCTTTTAGCGAGGTTCCAGATTGGAGATCCCTCTGGCAGCTCCTGGAGTCTAACGAGATCCTGGTCCCTGCAGTTGGGGGTGTATTTCTCCTTCCAGTGTCGGGTCCAGGGGAGGTTGGTCTCCTTGAGCCATCGCCACCACAGCTTGGCGCCTCCTGTTTGGTTTCTTGTATCAGGATCTATTAGGTTTAATCCTCCGGCCATTTTCGAATGACAGAGCTTATCCCATGCAACGAGAGCCCATTTCCTTTTTTCTGTGCTGCCACTCCAGAGGAAGGATCTTTGGATGGTACGGATTTGCTGCAGGATGGATTTAGGTGCCGGGAGGATAGAGAGCATGTACTGAGGGATAGCCTGGAGGATAGCTTTAGTTAAGACAAGGCGTCCAGCAAAGTTTAGGGCTCTGTGGGTCCAATGCTTGCTCTTTTTTTCCAGGTTAGCTATGAGCTTCTCCCAGTGGATCTTTTGCCACGGCTTGGTGGTGAGCGGAGCTCCCAGATACTTCGAGGGAAGCGAGCCTTTGCGAAATCCTAGGATGCCCGTGAGATGGTTCTGAATTGCAACATGAGTATTGAAGAAAAAAATAGTTGATTTAGATTGGTTGACTTCCATACCTGATGCTTTGCTGAAAAGAGAAAGGATAGCCTTGAGAGCCTTAGCCTCTTTGACAGTGGGAGAACCATGCAGCATAGTATCGTCGGCAAACTGCTGATGAGTAGTTGCAGGGATGGATGGGAAAGGGCGCAATCCTTTAATTCTTCCTTCTGATTTGGCTTTGTGGATGTATCGGCTCAGCCCTTCCATGAGAATCACGAAGAGGAAAGGGGATAGGGGGTCACCCTGCCTGATGCCGCGGGAAGGCGAGAAAGTTGCCGAGGGGGATCCATTGACCAGGATAGAAAAATTTGTTGACTTGATGAGAGCGAGGATCCAGTTAGTCCACCTGCTGTCAAAACCAAAAGCCTTTAAGGTGGCCTCCAGGTAGTTCCAATTAACTTTGTCAAAAGCTTTTGAAAGGTCTAATTGAATCATCATTCCAGGGATTTTTTTTGACTGTAGAGTGTGAATCATCTCCTGAGCCAGGAGGATGTTGTCCAGTATCTGTCTTCCTTCCACGAAGCCCGACTGTTCCTCCGAGATGATGTTGGGGAGGATAGGTTTTAGTCGGTTAGCAATGACCTTAGAGATGATTTTATATATCACGTTGCACAGGGCTATAGGGCGGAACTTTTCAGGAGTTCGGGCTTCCTCCTCTTTAGGAATCAGGGCTAGGAAGGTGGAGTTCAGGCCTTTGAGAATTGAGCCAGAGCGCCTTGAGTCTTCCACAACTTCCCAAACCTCAGTTTTGATTGTTTGCCAACAAGATTTGTAGAAATTTGTTGTGAAACCATCTGGGCCAGGGGCTTTATCATTTGGCATGTCATGAACTGCTTCCTCCACCTCCTCCATTGAGATCTTTCTTAGCAAAGAGGCATTCTGAGCTGGAGTAATGAGTTGAGGGATAGCTTGCGTTATTTCCTCACAAGCTTCCACTCGATCTTCTTGAGATTCCTGTGCTATTTGCTTGAAGTGTGTGGTGAGCAGAGACGAGATCTCATTGTGGTTCTGAGTGACTTCTCCAGCAGCATTAGTGAGCTTGAGGATTTTGTTTGCTCTTCTATAATCCATTGTCGATCTATGGAAAAATTTAGTGTTTCGTTCTCCCTCTTTTAACCATTGGATGCAGGATTTTTGCTTCCAAAGGATTTCTTCCTGGTGGGAGCGGATATGCCATTTCTGCATTAGAACCCTTTCCTGTTCAATGGAGTTTTCTTTGTTAATCCCAGAGGACCAATCCTTGTGAATTTCCTGTAGTTGGTCTTCTAAGTTTTGTTTATCCTGGAAGATGTTACCAAATTCGGTTGTATTCCATTCCTTTATTTTGAGTTTGATGAACTTTAATTTGGACTGAAGTTTAAACATTTTGGTCCCTCTGATAGCTCTGGGCTCATTCCACCTTTTTTTTACCAGGTCCTGGAAATTTGGGTGAGTGAGCCAGAATTTCTCAAACATAAAGGGCCTGTTTTTGGGGGATTGGAGGAACGCAGCTTCCAGGGCAATGGGCCAATGATCTGATCCCCCACTGGGGAGAATGTCAAAGGTGACTGTTGTCCCTTCTAGTAAAATGTTTTCTGAAATCAAAAACCGGTCAAGACGAGATGCTATCCTGGCTGCTCCTCCTCTTCGGTTGTTCCATGTGTAGAGCCCATTGTTAGGTGGGATGTCAACGAGCTTGGCCGAATCCATAAAGTCGATAAAGAGCTCTGAGTCTTTGTTGAGACGTCTAAGGCCTCCTTTTTTTTCCAGAAGGGTAGTAATCATATTGAAATCCCCTCCCATAATTTTCTTGGAATGCTGGTATCTCTGCTTTAGTTTTGTTAACATGCGCAGGAATGAAGCTTTATCTTCTAGGCGTTGAGGTCCATATACATTTATACAAAGGTAAGTTTCAGAGTTACCTGTTAATTGAAATTCTGTAGCAATGTAAGATCTAGTAGCTTCCATAGAAGTGATTTCAACGGTTCTGGAGTCCCAAATAGTTGCAATGCCTCCTTCCCATCCATGGCTTGCACTGTCTATGTATTTGATAGAGTTTCCTAGCTTTCTGGAAATGACCTCCAGCTGAACTGAGGTGCACTTTGTTTCTTGAATGAACATAATGTCTGGCTTTTCCTGTTGTAGCTTCCTTTTGAGAAGTCGTTGCTTATTGAGGCTGTTGAGCCCTCTTATATTCCAGGAAGTGATTTTCATTGTAAAACGAGGAGGTTATTGGAGGGATAGGAAGGAATCCAAGTCCTTTATTTTCCCTGAATTGATTAAGAAAATACCTAAATCATGGAGGACCTCTCCATTTGTTCTTCTTCCTCTTCTTTTATTTTGCTTGCGTCCTATAGAATGAATGGACAGATTTTTAGGATGATTACCTGTGCCTTTCGTGATTCCCAATCTGTTTTTTTGCTTGTCCAAGACTGCTTGTTGTTTTGCGATGAAGAGATCCCTGATTTTTCTGATTTCTTCCTCTGGGATATTGTCTAGCCCTTGGGTTTTCCATTGTTTTTCCATAGCTGGCAGATTAACTCCTTCTTTTTCTAAGACTTCGTTTAGTTCCAGGTCTTCACTTCCCCCATCGCTTGTTAGCATGTCTATGTCTTCGTCTCTGTCCTCTGTTGCTTCCTGGGTTTGAGTCTCTGTGTCTGCGGCGAAATCCTCTGTATCCGTGGCGCCTTGGTTGGAGATATGTCAGTGAGGAGCTTCTGGGGGTGTATTTTCTTTTTGGTTGCCTTCTGAGTCTGCTTCTGAATCTAAAATAGTGAACGGATTGAGGGTTCTGCTAGGGCCCATTGCTGTCTTATTGTTTCTTTTCCTGTATGCCCTTTGGCGGGGTTTTGGATTTTTGAAAACCTCTTGGTCCTTTGCTGGCTGCTCAGGTTTGGCCTCTTCTACTGGTTTGTTTAATGGACATTCCCTGATCAGATGGCCGTGCTCATGGCATTTCCTGCATCGGAAGGGGATCTGCTCGTAGTCGATGGCTTGGAAGTAATCTTCGTCTCTGAACTCGAGCCACAGTCCATCGTGCAAGGCGCCTGAGACATCCATTTCCACGCAGATCCTGGCACAGGAGGTGTACTTCCTTTGCATGGTTGTTTCTGAGGCTTTGATGAAAGTGCCAAGGCGGTCTCCGATGCTCTTGAGGGTTGCTAGGCCCCAGTAGTCTATAGGTAAAGAGAAAAGCCGGATCCAGACGGGGACTCTGGTGAAAGTTTCTTTTTCAGGTGCAAAGTTTGCTTTCCAGGGCCTCATGTAGAGGCCTGCGGAGGAAAGGAAATACGGGCCTCCATCAAATATTCTATCCTTGTCCTCTAGATTAGAGAAAACAACAGTGAAAAAACCTTTTGCTCCAAGGTGGAGTTTGACATCACCTTTGGGTCTCCAGTGTTGCTTGATCCAGTTGAAGAGAGCTCGTTCAGTGGGCCACAGGCCCATAAATTTGCATATGATGGCATGCTCCATCATGTGGTCTCTGTATGCCTGGATATCTGGGTCTGAGAAGACCACTCGGAGAGCTTCTTTCTTTTTTGGTTTGCAGATACCTTGTAGGTTGTTTTTGGAGCTGAGGTTGGAGGCTTCCGCTTTATCCTCATTTGCTACAGATCGAGTTTCCTCCCTGTGATACTTGTCTTCGTCTGATGGTTCGAGTGTTGGACCCGAGCTACTCTTGCCTGCTTATGATTCCTTTACGTGCTTTTTCTTTCTGTTGTTGTCCGGGTCTGGCGTGCCTGATCCATGATTTGGATCTTTCTGCCCCTGGGCTGCCATTCCAGTACTAGTACCTGAACTATGTTTTCTGGTTTCATACCCTGGGATCTTGAAACCTTCAGCAATTTTGTTCTTTTGCATCACTGCGTTCCTGTAGGATGGGGTCCCCGTGGACCCCCCTTCTGTCATCTGTCGGGCCAGAACCCGGCCTCTGAGGGTGAGGACCTCAAATCGATGATGGTGAGCTGCCAGGGCTTATGGAAGGGTCGAAGAATGCAGGTATTAAACCCTAGGACCTGGTTCTCCCATGCAAAGGCTTGCAAGGCTCTAAGTAGTTAATAGATCAATAGGTCATGGAATGATAAGGATGAAGAGTTTAGTCGTATCTGAATTGTAAAGTCTAGTTTTTGGTCGTAGAGTAGGAGAAGGCTCTGCAGCTGAGTGCACAGAGGCCTAGTAGTCTGCAGCTGAGTGCGCGGACCCCTGCAACTAAGTGCGCAGGGCAATATATTTATCATCTCTCATCATAGGTTTCAAATGTAAATAGTCAATCAAGCATGAAGATGGATTTCAAGGTCAATTGATTAACTTCCCCCATTCATTTTACCTATTTACTTAACTATTTTCCCATAATAAAGTTCTAAGTACTAAAAAACCCTAAGTCAAAGGGGCTCAGAGCATTTCTCTGACTTCTGGAGGGACCGGACCCTCGGCTCAATGACTTATGGATGCCAAGTACCAAATTCCCCTCATAAAACTTCATCCCCTCTTCATTTCATTCATTTCCCTAATAAAACCCCTTTTCCTAAGGTTAAAACATGATTTGCCTAGGGAAAGTAATCACCCCCATGTAAATTCCCCTTTCATATAAAAAACCCACAAAAATACTTTAGCCTAAGTTATAATGCATATATACGAAAAACAAATAAATCACAGAAAATACATTATGCTTAGCGCTTTTCATTCCTGATGTTTTTCATATTAACTTCTAACTATTACATATTAATTCCCATTAATAACCCTTTTCCTATATATATTAATTTCCTGTATAAAATTGTCCTTATACCCTAGTTTAAATATAAACTATAAGAAACATCAAACCCAACAAAAACCCACTAACTAATCAATCTGCGATTAAGTTAGGAAAAACCATGATTAAGCCCTCCACTAACAACCCCGATGGCCTAATCCCACCTTATTCCACCATTAATCCCGATACCGCCATATTTAAAGTGCCCACCGTTCCCTTGATTAACCTCCACGTGCAATCGTGCCCCGACCACCATCTAATCTGAAGGCCCAGATCCAACGCCCCAGAAACCATTTCGGGCGCGATCATCCGCCGGACGATACACGCCCGAAAAAGTTGTTTTCCACGAGACCGCCCTAGCGATGTGTCAGTTTCTAAGTGGAATTGGGCGACCCCTCTGAAAAACCACCCGACGCCCATAAGCGGTGCAAAATAAACCGCTTATCGCCTCCCCGCTATGCGACAAATCAGTCACTATTGACCCATACCCTCCAATTTTTTTTTCCATATAAAGGCCAAAAAGCCCCAAAAATGTCTTTTTCGCCAAATTTTTGCCTACAAGCTTCTGTACACATGCACGACACCTGCAAAACATCAAAGCCATAAAACCACGTGCAAATTTCACTCCAGAGAATGCCACAGATCACCCAGTCAACCGTGCGGCTTCCACAAGCACCCTAGACCAATTGCAGCTACCAGTTACCCTCCTCAGAGTCAATTTTCCTCAGTTTTAGGTATTTAAACTTGAATTCACCAAGTGCCCTATCAATTTCAAGTTAGACTAGTCATTGAGTATTTTGTTAAACTTCAAACTTAATTAAAATTACTCCAATAGACTCCATACTGCACCTTGCTGGAAACTCAAACCTTGAAACTGCCAAACTACCTCTGAAAACCCCAATTCAACCTTGAGCAAACCTAATTCGAATCCACAAGAACCGAATTATCGCTGCCCCTACTGCATTGAATGTGAGACCCATCTCCATGCCCCATTTGGACCTGGACCACCTTCCCTTAGCTGATAGAGATTTCCAGATAAAAGATACCTCTATCATAGAGCTTCTGCTCAAAATACATTGCCAAAGTAGGGACAAGTTCCTAAACCATGCTGATGAAATTGGCCTTTGGGAGTCAAATTTGCCCAAGTACCAGTTCCCCCAAGTCCATATTTTTCCTGAAATTGTACATATGTGCTATGCTTGCTACGTCCCCAGTCACAGAGCCATCATGTCTCATGACTCGAAAGTCCCTCTGAATTGGAGACATGTTGGACTTATATCCCAAATTCAACTCTGCAAGATTGGCCCAATTGATCCAAACCTTCATCATAGAAGAGAAGTATACCCCCAAAGACCCCCCTCCATATGTAGCAACTATATTTTCTCCTTGGGGCCGAGATATTGTATCCATGATATCTTGTATTTTGGGTTACTCCACAAGTGAGTACATTGATGAAATCATCCTGGCTTTCATGTCCATCTATACCCCAAGACAACCTCCTACAACCATTTATGACTTTGCCACATTCATAGTTGATAGAATGCATGAGCAGTTCACAAGAATGGGAAATGAAAGGGTTTTTAAGTACTCCTCAGTGCTATACCACATGTTCCTTTACTTCCAAGTAGATAAATTCCCACTTACCTTGCAAAAGTTGGACACCAAGGGCCAACCAAGATCAGTCATCTTCTGGACCCCATTGACTCATCAATATTCCTCCCCCTATTCATACAATGAATTCATAGATTCCTTTGTCCATCCTGTGATGACCATGCTCAGTGGAACCCCTCCACCAAGAATCAGTCCTGAGATCAGGAGAGTCCTTCATCTAAACATCAATCATCAGGTGGGAGATTGGTACTTGTACCAAAACCACACTGAAATAAGGATTTATGGGTGCCAGCTTGCCCCATACAAACTACCTAAATACCTCCCAATGAGGTTGTTTGCCCTGGAGTACTACAGGCAGATAATCAATTCAGATGAGGTAAACTTTGTCAAAGGCAAAAAGAAAGCCCAGCTCAAGATCAAAGACCAATTGGGTCCTTTTATTTGTTATAGCAGAGAAGCTGGAAAGGGGGCAAACCTGATCCTTCAGAGATTAAAATTAAAACAAAGCTTCATATGGAGATATGATCCCTTGGGTTTCATCTGCAAAAGAAGGCAAAAAAACAAGATGGCTCCTTATATCCATCACCGCATCCCTGAGATAGAAAAGTATGCCAACCAATTACAATGGGTGGAAAACACTTTAGAGGATGGGGACAATACTAAAGTTGCTATGGAAAACACATTATTAGATCTAGAAAAGCAACTTGATGAAAATAAATTTCTGCAGGTACCACCTCAGGAAGGGACAATGAGCACTCCCCCTATCATGTAGCCTCCTCTGAATGAGGAGAAAAATCCCAAAAGGGTCAGGGAGGAAGGATCGAGTTCAGGGACACAAGCCTTCAATGTTCAATATGAAAGAGGCTAAAGCAAAAGGCCTAGACTGAATCCTGTGTCAGAACAGGAAGACATCGATGGCTTAGTTGAAATAATTGATTCTGAGCTAGAAAAGAGTAAAGGTCCTACTCCTTCAGAGGAAACACAGCCTCCATCATCCTCAGGAACCCAGATGATATAGAGACAGATGAGTGTAGAGGCCTCATCTTTCAACAGGCCAACAGACAAGGATAAAAGTATCAAAGACAGAATCAAAGAAATAAAAATGAGGAATGAAAGGTTGAAAGCTGATACATATGCTCAGCTTTTCAAACTTTCTACTCCAGGTCAAAATAGATTGATGTTAGCCTTTGACATCAAAGAGGGGAAGATGCAGGTTTCCTTCATTCAACCAACTGCGCAGCAATCAAGGGCACCCACTAACTATAATAAAGTTGATTTTGAGGTGTTGGCTAGGGATATCCACTGTGTGGACCAAATAGAGTTTCACAAGCAGGCTGGAGAAATTATCTACTCCACCTTGACAGGGAAGTCCATAGCTGTTCATCAACTGCAAAGTTCCCTGAACAACATCTCATCTCAGTATCAACTTGAACAGGCTTCATCACAAGCCAAGGATAACATAATCAAGTATTTGGAACACTTGATCATAGAGATGGGACATGATCCCAAAGATATCAAAGCAACAGAGGAGTTAATAAAACATAAGAACAAGGACATCGCTTCATTGAAGAATCAACTAAAGATACCCTCCTTGCATCATCCACAAACACAGGAGGTGTTACAATCTCAAACTCAGCATGAGGACTTAATGGATTTAGTCTTCAAGTTGAATGATCAGTTGAGGAGCACAGAGAAGGAATTGGATGCGTTAATCCAATTGAAGCAAGGTGAAGTAGGGACCACACCAGTAACTGTAATCCCTACAGTGACTACTACAGTACCATCTACATTGGCAGCCACATTGGCTCCAAAAACTCCTATAGTCACTGCCTCGCCCATCACCACTGCAGCATTTACATTAGCATCTTCTACGAGAGCAGCAGGTACAACAACAGATGAAGTAGCCAAGCTTGTTCATGCCATGGAAGAAATGTGTATTCATACAAACGAGATAAAGAAGCTAAAGGAATAGGTGGCAAGCTTAGAAACATACTATAATCTTGCCAAGATTATGCAGAAAGAGGAGGAACAGAAGGCTACCAGGATAAAGGAAAAACTCAAGTTAATGGAAAGAGACTTGACATTAAAGGAGCCACTTGGAGAAGCCAAGGAAAAACTATGGGCCAATATCATTGACTCTGTCAATGATATTTGGCCATCTATACAAGTCATATTCAAGCAGATTTATCTCAAAGATTAATAACAGAGGCTATTGAGAAAGTAAAGATAGAATTAGGGAACAGGCCTAGAGATGCTACCAGACTCATCCAGTTCTTAAATTCAAAGAACAAGTACCAACTAGAGGAACTGGAAATTGAAGACAGGACTGCCACTATTCTGGAGGTAAAGAAAGTCCTCACCAAGAGGGACCTTACGCATAAGTTAGAGGAAAAGAGCAAGGAAATGCAAGTAGCCGTTGACAGGTTCATGGCTAAGTTTGATAAGCTAAAGGAAAAGGGATTACCTAATCCCTTAGTCATTCATGATAAACTTATGGAACAAGGATATTACAACGACAAACTCAGGGATGTAGCAAGAAAACAAGTGGCTAGTTCACAAGTTTCAGGAGTACCAACAGGAAAGGTACTGTACAGTGCTTTTGAAAATCTATTTTACCTCCAGCATGAGGTAAAACATCTATTTGTAAATAAGCCTTAATTTGCCAAATACACTGAGGCAGATGAAACTTACCGGAGAATGCTGAGTATCCGGTTACCGACAGATCAAGAATGGGAAAAATTGACTGACTTACTATAGCAGAACACAATTAAAGGTCAAACACACAGTCAACGAGGTAAAGAGCATCAGAGTCAAATGGTTACAGGGTCATAGAGTATCCGTGTCAAAGAGTATCAATATAGAAGACAACATCCTTTTTCCAGCATGGAGCATTAGCAACCATAAACTTCCAGCTAAACCATAATAAAAGGTACAACAATAAAACAGTTCAATACTTGTCACTATCTTCCTACGAGAAGATATTTTGAATTTCCTAGATTAATTCCCAAGTTAGTTTGGGATATTTTGTAAAAACATTTTGTATAAATACTTCATAAATCGAAGTATGTGGTGTGGATTCTTATACTTTCAATAGAATTTTGTCCAAACACTGTAAAAGCTTTTGTATCACTGGTTGGGCCAGCATGCTGGATGATGAATAAAGATCAGATATTTCAAGGGATTCATGTGTAAAGCGGAGTACAAATGAGTAATTTTCTTGTGTTGTTTCATCTCTCTTAAAGTTGTTTCATAATCTTAAATGTTTCAGAAGTCTGAATGTTTTAACTTGAATATTATTTCATAATTTTCTTAACTACACTCTGCCTTACTATTATACATTCTTAATGTTTTCTCTTAAACTATCTTAGCTAGGGAATTCTTAACTGCTCCTTAGCTTCCATAGTTTCTTCTCTGGTCTATAGTAAAGGATTCTTAATTTCCCTTTACTCATGATTCACTGCTATTCCCCCATCTTAGCCTCTGTTTGAGGATGCTTGATTTCCCTCTCACCTCCGTTAAGACTCATTTCACCATTTAGTCCAAGGATTTGTACTTCACTCTGCTATCTTACCCCTTGAACATTCCCTTTAGTGAGTTAACTCTAGCTTTGCTTCCCCTTCTTTGACTCCATTTCCCAATGGCCTAAAGGCATCAACCTATCTGCCCGTTTTAAGGATTCCACCACTAAATCTTCATACAAATGAAAAACCCCCATGAACTCTAGAACTAGCCTAATATCTAAGCAAACATAGCTAAATTATATAGAGAGAGCCCTCTCTGAGCCATAGGTTGGCTAGAGCCTATGCTTAAAAGTTGGTTTGTGGTTACCTCGAAGCCTTCCCTTCTTCCAAAACTTCTGAGGAAAAGTTTTGAGTGATAACATAGTGGCGACTCCACTGGGGAAAAAACCTCATTCTCCTAAAGCTTTAAGGAAATATTAATCATCATCTTGAGCCCCTTAAAGTCAGTTTTTATAGAAGTTTTAAAATTTACACTAAAAGACATTTAAAAAGTTATAATTTTGGCTACCAAGAAAAATCATTATACCAGGGCCAACCCAGATCCAAACCCTGTTTTTATTGTGGGTGATCCAGACAGAATTATAAGAAAGTCCAAAAAAGAAGAAAGTTCAACTAATAAAACACCATTAGTTAAAGCTAATTCATGTCCAGATGAGTGGTTGTTTTTAGAAGATTTACCTTTCGATGTGCAATTTTATCTCTCATTTTTTAGAAGGAAATATGAAAGTGTCCTTAATGAAAATGTTCTAGATCATGATTTTATTGTAGACCTTGAAGTTCAAAGAGCTAATAGATCAATTGATGAATATATTCTGAACACTCCACTATCATCCATTAATACTGCTCTAACTGCTGAAATTTCTATTCAATCCTCCAACGTTATTAATACCCCTTCGATCACTACCATGCCATCTATTATTTCTACTACAGTTCATTCCACTGGCCCATTCATTCCACAGCTCCCTATACAACCTAGAATCATGTTTCCACCTATAGACACTCCCACTTCACCCATTAGCCCTTCGAGTTCACTTATAGATACTTCCATCTCCCCTATACACAAGACTGTCCCTGTTATCCCAATTCCCATTATAGAAACCCCTTCATCCACTATTAATATTTCAGTTTCATTTGTAGATATTCCAACTTCAGGTATTAATATTCCAAATTCCACTGTTAATACTCCAGTTTCAATTGGCAATCTTCCATTTTCAACTGTAAGCACTGCTAGCTCATCCATCTCCACCTCAACCCAAACTAATCTTCCCTTATCCCCGAGCCAAGCCAAGGCTTTAGCCATGGCCAATAGATATGCCCCTTTGGTGTTACCTGGTCAGTTACATGACTTACCTCAGGACTATCAAAGCAAAATTCAACTATTTGATGCTATAGGCCTATACACTGCTCAACAACATGTTAACAGAATGAACGATTATTTTGAGTTACATGAGATAGATGATGCAGATGTAAGAATGAGGCTTTTTTCCCAAACATTAGCTGGGGAAGTTAGAACCTGGTTTAGAAACTTAGCTACTGGTAGTATTGCAGATATGACAAACTTTCATAGGATGTTCATCGAGAGATGGGAGAGGAAGAAAAACCCATTGCAGATACTTTATGAGTATGAGAACATTAGGAGAGGTCCTAAAGAATCAGTTCAAGACTACTGCACCAGGTTTAATAGAACTTATAATGCCATCCCGACCAACCTCAAACCTCCTCCTGATCTTGCAATGATGAAGTTCCCTGATGGTTTTGATCTAGATATGGCATACCAACTTAGGGAAAGAGAGCCTGCAACCCTAGAGCAAAGCCAAACCAATGCAGTAAAAGTAGAGGCTAATCTTTTAGCCAAAAAGGCATGAGCAAAGTTAGAAAGAAGAGTAGGATTCATTGATGAAGCTTCAATGTCTGATGGTAACATAGATCTTTTGGCCAAAACTGTAGAAAGAATCATGGATAGACTTGACAACCTAGATAGAAAAACATGGGATAATCAACAAGCACCCCCAATTAGGAATGCTAATTTCAGAAAAAACAAAATTAAAACCAAAACACAGGAAAGAATGGACCTGATCAAAACATTAGGCCCCCTTTTCAAGAAAACTATGCAGAATCATCTGATCCTGATGATCCAGAACAAGATACCCAAATCAATCTAATGGGATTAGATGATCAAAACCCTGTATTTCTCTCCCAGGATGAGGAAGAATTTCATATGTTACAACAGCTTCAAACCCAGTCTGGAGAGTCATTTGACTATAAACAAGGATATGACTCTGCCATATTTGAAGTGCACAAACAATATAACTTGAGAAGTAAAAAGAATGCTGGTCCTCCTGACCAAACTAAGAAAGCAATGGCAAATCAACCCAAAATAACAAATAAAGTTCCTGTTTCGGAGGTACTTCAAATCCTCCCTAGACCAAACCAAAATCCCCCTAGTCCCATCATTGAAGAAATAACTACCAACCAACCCTTTGTTGAGCAACCATCCACATCAGTTCCACTTAAAGAACCAGAGAAAAACACCTATAATGCCAGATCTGAAATTCCCCATAAGGAAATCCCAAGTAAACAAAAGGAAGATAATTCCACTCAAAACCCTATTTCAAAGGTCTACAACCCTTCCTCGTCATTCAATTTGGGGGCAGAGATATCCAAGCTGAAAATTTCAGTCCCTTTGACTAAACTAGTTAAAAACGAAACTTACAAATCACAGGTAAATCAGACCCTGAACATTAATGAAAATGAAGACTCAGTTAACTTGTTTGATGATAAACCAAAATTAATATTTGGACCAGATGTTAATGGCAAACCACAAGAAGGAGGAGTTCCACCTTTTTACATTAGCCTTAATATTCATGACAAAATACTACACAATGCCATGTTAGATTCTGGGGCTTCTCACAACCTAATGCCAAAATCGGTAATGGAAAAATTGAATCTAGACATTACTAGACCTTACAAGGACTTGTTCTCCTTTGATTCAAGTCAAGTAAAATGTCTAGGGTTAATCAAAGATTTGTGTATTACATTAGTCCAATATCCTACCAAGAGAATCCTCATGGACATTGTAGTGGTTTATATTCCACCAAAATATGGCATGTTGTTATCCAGATCTTAGGGAGCCAAGCTTCAAGGATCACTCCAACTGGATATGTCATATGCCACAATTTCTGTGTTTGGACAACCCAAGAAATTGTACAGAGAAACTTTCATGAAATACATGGTAAGTAGCCAAAATAGACCTCAAAACTATCCCATCTACTCCACGCATTCAGATGTAGACTCTTTTATTATGTTCAACACTGATCAAACACCAAACGAAACCCCTAACAGTGTTGTTGCAGAACCAAAAGAAATTGTAGTTTTTACTGCTAATGAATCTAAAGAGACTTCAGAATTGTGCAATGAAGAAAGTAGTGAGGTTGCTAGAAATAAAAATAAATGGCATACTGATGATGAGAACTATGTACATGAAATCTTATGGCATTTAGAATTTGATGGCTCTGTAAATAAGTTAGAAGCAGGAGTAGGAGTATGGATTTATAATTTAGAAAAAAATCACTCAGAGGGCCATGCCTATAGGTTAAATTTCAGATGTACCAATAATATGGCCGAGTATGGGGCTTTGATTCTAGGTCTCAAGGTAGTTAGGAATTTAGGTGCTCAAAGAGTTTCAATCATAGGAGACTCAGAGCTAGTTGTAAATCAGATTAAGGGTGTATATATGACTAAAGACACTAGATTAGGTTATTATAGAGGAACCATTGTAGAAATACTAAATACTTTTCTAGAAACACAGCTTGCAGTAGTTCCTAGGAAGCACAATATGCAAGCCCATAGTTTAGCAATGTTTGCTAGTACTTGCAGGTTATCCTTCCAACCTAACCATCAGCACACTGCTGAGGTTAGGCACAGACCTTCAATCCCAGATAATGTGCAGAACTGGCAAGTATTTTCAAATGATAGACAAATAAACAACTTCTTAACTTTAGAAGGAGAATTTGCATATAGTAATATAGACACTGATACATCCATAGGTCTGGACTCTAGGGATGAAGTAACAATTAATGAGCTAGAAGGTAATGAAGTAGATAGTTTTAATCCCACTAAATTCACAAGGTCAGATATAGACAACCTAGAACAAGTTGAGATTGATGAAACAATTAATGAAGAAAGCGAAGTAATTAATCTTAAGGATAATTTCTTACCAAAAGGTTTAACCCCTATGGAAGACTTATTCGGTTCAAATGATGTTCCTAGGAAGCCTAAACTGGAACCATTAAAATATGATATTGAAGAGTGTAACATAGGCACTGAAGACAATCCCAAGCTAATTAAACTATCAAAGTCACTCCCTTCAACAAAAAAGGTGAAATACATTGAGTTATTGAAGGAATTTCAGGATGTCTTTGCTTGGAGCTATGAGGACCTTAAATCCTATGACACCAGCATCATCCAACACACAATTCCTCTCAAAGAGAATCAAAAACCTTTCAAACAAAATCTTAGGAGAACTAATCCTGTCTTATTACCTTCAATAGAAAAAGAAATCAAGAGAATGTATGATGCCAAGATAATTGCACCAATAAGGTTTTCTGAATGGGTCTCAAACTTGGTCCCAACCAGGAAGAACATTGGTGAGATCAGACTCTGTGTAGATCTCAGAAACTTAAATAAAGCATCAATTAAAGACAATTACCCTCTTCCCAAAATGGACCACATCTTACAAAGGGTAGTTGGGTCAACCAGAATCTCATTACTGGATGGGTTTTCTGGTTACAATCAAATTTTGGTTCACCCCGATGACCAACCCAAGACTGCTTTTACCACTCCTTGGGGCACCTTTATGTATGTCAAAATGCCTTTTGGGCTAATGAATGCAGGAGCCACTTTCCATAGGGCTATGGATATAACCTTTGCCAAAGAAATCCATGATTTCCTTGTGATATATCTTGATGATATTACTGTTTTCTCAAAATCAGACAATCAACATCTAGATCATCTAAGGCAGGTCTTTATAAAATGCAGAAAGTATGGCATCTCCTTGAACCCCAAGAAATCTTTATTTGGATTGGAAGAAGGGAAATTGTTAGGGCATATCATTTCTAAAGATGGCATAAGAATAGATCCTGCAAGAATTGAAGCCATCTTGCTGATACAACACCCTAGGAATATCAGAGAACTACAAGCCTTTTTAGGAAAGATTAACTTCCTTAGAAGATTTATTTCTAACCTAGCAGAGTTAATTAGGGCACTAAATAACATGTTGAAAAAAATTTCGACCTTAATTTGGACCGTCGAAGCTAAGAAATCATTTGAAGACATCAAGCTAGCCTTGACAAAAACCCCGGTATTAGTTAGCCCCAAATTTGATAGAGATTTCATTTTGTTTTCCTTTGCTTCTGAGCATACAATAGCTATAGCTTTACAATAGAAAAATGATTGAGGATATGAACATCCCATTGCTTTCTTTAGCAAAGCCTTGAGAGATGCTCCCTTAAAATACAACATAATGGAAAAACAAGCATTGGCTTTAGTCAAAGCTATCAAAGATTTTAGGGTATATATTTTGTATTCTCATATAGTAGCCTATGTTCCCAATTCTGTAGTCAAAGACATCCTGACTCAGGAAGGTCCTGATGGGAGAAGGGGAAAATAGATTGCTACTATCTTAGAGTATGATATGGAGATCAAACCCACAAAGTTAATCAAGGACCAAGGCTTAGCTAAACTTATGGCTGAGTCAAACTGTTAGGCCTTAGACATAAACTTTATTGCTGCATTAGATGAAGGAGAGGAGATGGTGACTCCACTGATCAGTCAAGCCTTTAGTGAATCACCATGGTATGCTGATATCATTTACATTTTACTAAACTTACAGGCTCCTCCTGGATTATCTAGAACCAAAGGTAGGTTTTTAAAAATGAAATCCTTGAAATTTTTTATACTTGATAATGCTTTGATTTGGAAAGATCATGAAGGAATTCTCCTTAATTGTTTGATAAAAGATGAGGTTGACAAAGTTATACAAGACTTTCATGCAGGTGACTGTGGTGGACACCTCTATTGGAGAACCACTGTAGATAAAATCTTAAGGGCAGGTTTCTACTGGCCAGCTTTATTCTCTGATGTCAAGAGATTTGTGACCTCTTGTCACAAGTGTCAAATTTTTGAAGGGAAAAGAAAACATCTACCATTACCCCTTAAACCAATCACTACTGAAGTACCTTTTCAACAATGGGGTTTAGACTTCACTGGTGAAATTCACCCGCCCTCCTCTGCCCAACATAAGCGGATCCTCACAGCCACAGATTATTTCACAAAATGGATAGAGGCCATACCTTCAAGGCAAGCCACATATACTGTTATCATTAACTTCCTTGAAGCCAACATTCTGTCTAGATTTAGATGCCCAACCAAGCTCATTACTGATAATGCAGCAGCTTTTAAATCCAAACGAATGATAGAATTTTGCAATAAGTATCACATCACCCTGGGTCATTCTATAGCCTACTACCCTCAAGGAAATGGGCTGGCAGAATCTTCAAACAAAAACCTGGTGAACATTATTAAGAAGTTACTGCAAGATAATAAGAAAACATGGAACAAGAAGTTAGTCAAAGCCTTATGGGCTGACAGACTGACTACCAAGAAGTCAATTGGTACATCTCCCTATCAGCTAGTTTATGGCATGGAAGTTATTTTTCCATCCTGTTTGGGACTACCAGTGATGAAGATGCTCCAAGAACTGCAATATGAACCAAATGATATCCAAAGGAGGATTAACCAGACTATTCATCTCCATCAAACCAGAGAAGAGGTCTATATCAGATCTCAAGTTGTGCAGGAAAAGATCAAAAAGATTTTTGATAGGACCAAGGCAGATGATTTCTACTTAGGTGATAAAGTACTCAAGTGGGACTCGAGAAGGGAAGAGAAGGGTAAGCATGGGAAATTTGATTTCCTATCGAAGGGCCCCTATATCATTTATGCTTACAGAGGGAACAATGCTTTTTTCCTTAAAGGACTAGATGGTATTGAAGAAGGAGGAGGACCAGTGAATGGTCGAATGCTCAAACATTACATAAAGCCTAGTTACTAATTGTTATTTCCCATGTGTGTATATTTTATTTTGAAAAATTCTAGTTTGTATTGGATGGTAAACCTTTAGATTTGAAGCTTGGAGAGAAGGCCCTAAGATTTTAAGGATTTATTATCATAAGTATGAATAAAGCAGGTTGAAAGGTGACAAATCACAAGGTAACTGAAGTCAAAATTCCAAGGCTACTGATCTCAAAGTTCTTGACGTTTCACAAGGAAATGCCATCCCCAAGTGGAGCCACTGTTAGGTTCCTATACCAATAGGAGTCATAATTTTGAATGGCTAAGGTTAAGCCTTGTAATATGCACACACCTTTTCTTTCTGCAAATGTTTTCCATATTGAAAAAATAAAAAATGAAAAGAGGGTATGTCCAAAAAGAAAAATTAAAGGACAAAAAAGAATAAAGAAAAAGGTCCAAAGAAAAAGTGAAAAATATGGACCCCAAAAAACAAATAGAGACCATGAAAGTGTGCAAGTCTAAATGCCACTACTATTTACTTTATGCAAAATAATGATTGTGTGCAGCTTGTGATTCATGCCACAATCCAAGGTAATCAAACTATTTAATCTTGATTAAGCCATGCTTTAAATTTCATGTTGATAGTTAGAGAATAAAATCTGACCAAACTATTTAATCTTGGCAGATCATTAGATTAGGTAGAGTAAAATAAAAGGAGCTCATCAGTTTCATCTGAGCCCTTGGATGATATAGTGATAGAATTAGATAGTTTGCTTTGTGAATAGAAAAGAAAATGTTTTGATAAGGGATTTCTAGTCTAAATGCACCCTAATAAAGTGAAGAAAAAATGGTAGGACAAGTAGATGGGTAAGTAGAAGAAAGGTTGCAGAAATATGATGATAGGGAAAAAAGCATATTTATCATCTCTCATCATAGGTTTCAAATGTAATTTTTCAATCAAGCATGAAGATGGATTTCAAGGTCAATTGATTAACTTCCCCCATTCATTTTACCTATTTACTTAACTAATTTCCCATAATAAAGTTCTAAGTACTAAAAAACCCTAAGTCAAAGGGGCTCAGAGCATTTCTCTGACTTCTGGAGGGACCAGACCCTCGACTTAATGAGTTATGGATACCAAGTACTAAATTCCCCTCATAAAACTTCATCCCCCCTTCTTTCATTCATTTCCCTAATAAAACCCCTTTTCCTAAGGTTAAAACATGATTTGCCTAGGGAAAGTAATCACCCCCATGTAAATTCTCCTTTCATATAAAAAACCCACAAAAATACTTTAGCCTAAGTTATAATGCATATATGCGAAAAATAAATAAATTGCAGAAAATACATTATTCTTAGTGCTTTTCATTCTCGATGTCTTTCATATTAACTTCTAACTATTACATATTAATTCCCATTAATAAACCTTTTCCCGTATATATTAATTTCCTGTATGAACTTATCCTTATACCCTAGTTTAAATATAAACTATAAGAAACATCAAACCCAACAAAAACCCACTAACTAATCGATCTATGATTAAGTTAGGCAAAACCATGATTAAGCCCTCGGCTAACAACCCCGATGGCCTAAACCCGCCTTAATCCACCATTAATCCCGATACTGCCATATTTAAAGTGCCCGTCGGGCCCCCCATTAACCTTCGCGCGCAATCACACCCCGACCATCATCTGATCTGAAGGCCCAGATCCAACGCCACAAAAACCATTTTGGGCTCGATCATCCGCCGGACGATACATGCCCGAAAAAGTTGTTTTCCACGAGACCGCCCTGGCGACGTGTCAGTCATTGAGTGGAATCAGGCGGCCCCTCCCAAAAACCACCCGACGCCCATAAGAGGTGTGAAATTAACCACTTACACCTCCCCGCTACACGACAAATTAGTCACTATTGACTCGTACTCACCAAAAAACATTTTTTCCATATAAAGGCCAAAATGCCCCAAAAATGTCTTTTTCGCTGAATTTTCATCTGCGAGCTTCTGTACGCATGCACGACACCTGCAAAACATCGAAGCTGTCAACCGATGTTCAAATTTCTCTCCAGAGAACGCAATAGATCACCCAGTCAACCGTGCGGCTTCCAAAAGCACCCTTCGACCAATTGCAGTTACCAGTTACCCTGCTCAGAGTTAATTTGCCCCAGTTTCAGGTGTTTAATCTTGAATTCACCAAGTGCCCTATCAATTTCAAGTTAGACCAGTCATTGATTATTTTGTTAAACTTAAAACTTAATTAAAATTACTCCAATAGACTCCATACTACACCTTGCTGGATACTCAAACCCTGAAACTGCTAAACTACCTCTTAAAACCCCAATTCAACCTTGAGCAAGCCTAATTCGAATCCACAAGAACCGAATTATGGCTGCCCCTACTGCATTGAACGTGAGACCCATCTCCATGCCCCATTTGGACTTGGACCACCTTCCCTTAGCTCATAGAGATTTCCAGATAAAAGATACCTCTGTCATAGAGCTTCTACTCAAAATACATTGCCAAAGTAGGGACAAGTTCCTGAACCATGCTGATGAAATTGGCCTTTGGGAGTCAAATTTGCCCAAGTACCAGTTCCCCCAAGTCCATATTTTCCTAAAATTGTACATATGTGCTATGCTTGCTACATCCCCAGTCACAGAACCATCATGTCTCATGACCAGAAAGTTCTTTTCACCATCACTCCTGAGTCCATCAATGAGATGCTGTAGCTCCAACCAGGGCCAAACCTAACTCCCCTCTCAATTGGAGACCTATTGGACTTATATTCCAAATTCAGCTCTACAAGATTGGCCAAATTGTTCCAAACCTTTATCATAGAAGAGAAGTATACTGCCAAATATGCCCCTCCATATCTAGTAACTATATTTTCTCCTTGGGGCCAAAATATTATATCCATGATATCTTGTATTTTGGGTTACTCCACAAGTGAGTACATTGATGAAATCATCTTGGTTTTCATGTCCATATATACCCCAGGACAGCCTCCTGCAACCATTTATGACTTTGTCACATTCATAGTTGACAGAATGCATGAGAAGTTCACAAGAATGGGAAATGAAAAGGTCTTTAAGTACTCCTCAATACTATATCACATGTTCCTTTACTTCCAAGCAGATAAATTCCCACTTACCTTGCAAAAGTTGGACACCAAGGGCCAACCAAGATCAATCATCTTCTGGACCCCATTGACTCATCAATATTCCTCCCCCTATTCATACAATGAATTCATAGATTCCTTTGTCCATCATGTGATGACCATGCTCAGTGGAACCCGTCCACCAAGAATCAGTCCTGAGATCAGGAGAGTCCTTCATCTAAACATCAATCATCAGGTGGGAGATTGGTACTTGTACCAAAACCACATTGAAATCAGGATTTATGGGTGCCAGCTTGCCCCATACAAACTACCTAAATACCTCCCAATGAGGTTGTTTGCCCTGGAGTACTACAGGCAGATAATCAATTCAGATGAGGTAAACTTTGTAAAAGGCAAAAAGAAAGCCCAACTCAAGATCAAAGACCAATTGGTTCCTTTTATTTGTAATAGAAGAGAAGCTGGAAAGGAGGCAGACCTGATCCTTCAGAGATTAAAATTAAAACAAAGCTTCATATGGAGATATGATCCCTTGGTTTTCATCTGCAAAAGAAGGTAGAAAAACAAGATGGCTCCCTATATCCATTACCACATCCCTGAGATAGAAAAGTATGCCAACCAATTGCAATGGGTGGAAAACACTTTAGAGGACAGGGACAATACTGAAGTTGCTGTGGAAAACACATTATTAGATCTAGAAAAGCAACTTGATGAAAATTCATTTCTGCAGGTACCACCTCAGGAAGGGACAATGAGCACTCTCCCTATCATGCAGACTCCTCTGAATGAGGAGAAAAATACCAAAAGGGTCAGGGAGGAAGGATCAAGTTCAGGGACACAAGCCTTCAATGTTCAATATGAAAGAGGCCAAAGCAAAAGGCCTAGACTCAATCCTGTGTCAGAACAGGAAGACACCGATGCTTCAGTTGAAATAACTGATTCTGAGCCAGAAAAGAGTAAAGGTACTACTCCTTCAGAGGAAACACAACCCCCATCATCCTCAAGAACCCAGATGATACAGAGACAGATGAGTGTAGAGGCCTCGTCTTTCAGCAGGCCAACAGACCAGGATAAAAGTATCAAAGACAGATTCAAAGAAATAAAAATGAGGAATGAAAGGTTGAAAGCTGAGACATATGCTCAGCTTTTCAAACTTTCTACTCTGGGTCAGAATAGATTGATGTTAGCCTTTGACATCAAAGAGGGGAAGATGCAGGTTTCCTTCATTCAACCAACTGCACAGCAATCAAGGGCGACTATAAGAAAGTTGATTTTGAGGTGTTGGCTAGGGATATCCACCCTGTGGACCAAATAGAGTTTCACAAGCAGGCTGGAGAAATGATCTACTCCACCCTGACAGGGAAGTCCATACCTGTTCATCAACTACAAAGTTCCCTCAAAAACATCTCAACTCAGTATCAGGTTGAACAGGCTTCATCACAAGCCAAGGATAACAGAATCAAGTCTTTGGAAGACTTGATCATAGATATGGGACATGATCCCAAAGATATCAAAGCAACAGAGGAGTTAATAAAACAGAAGAACAAGGACATCGGTTCACTGAAGAAGCAACTAAAGATAGCCTCCTTGCATCATCCACATACACAGGAGGTGTTACAGTCTCAAACTCAGCATGAGGACTTAATGGATTTAGTCCTCAAGATGAATGATCAGTTGAGGAGCACGGAGAAGGAATTTGATGCCTTAGTCCAATTGAAGCAAGGTGAAGTCGGGACCACACCAGCAACTGTAATCCCTACAGTGAATATTGCAGTACCATCTACATTGGCAGCCACATGGCTCCAAAAACTCTTATAGTCACTGCCTCACCCATCACCACTGCAACATTTACATGAGTAGCTTCTACTACAGTAGCAGGTACAACAACAGATGAATTAGCCAAGCTTGTTAATGCCATGGAAGAAATGTCTATTCAAACAAACGAGATAAACAAGCTAAAGGAACAGGCGGAAATCTTAGAAACAGACTATAAGCTTACCAATATTATGCAGAAAGAGGAGGAACAGAAGGCTGCTAGGATAAAGGAAAAGCTCAAGTTAATGTAAAGAGACTTGACATTAAAGGAGCCACTTGGAGAAGCCAAGGAAAAACTGTGGGCCAATATCATTGACTCTGTCAATGATATTTGGATCCATATAGGTCATATTCGAGCAAATTGATCTCATAAGATTAATAATAGAGGCTATTGAGAGAGTAAAGATAGAATTAGGCAACAGGTCTAGAGATGCTACTAGACTCATCCAGTTCTTAAATTCAAAGAACAAGTACCAACTACAGGAACTGGAAATTGAAGACATGACTGCCACTATTCTAGAGGTAAAGAAAGTCCTCACCAAGAGGGACCTTGTGCATAAGTTAGAGGAAAAGAGCGAGGAAATGCAAGTAGCCGTTGAAAGGTTCATGGCTAAGTTTGATAAGCTAAAGGAAAAGGGATTACCTAATCCCTTAGTCATTCATGATAAACTTACGAAACAAGGAGATTACAACGACAAACTCAGGGATGTAGCAAGACAGCAAGTGGCTACTTCACAGGTTTCAAGAGTACCAACAGGAAAGGTACTGTACAGTGCTTTTGAAAATCTATTTTACCTACAGCATGAGGTAAAACATATGTTTGTAAATAAGCCTCCATTTGCCAAATACACTGAGGTAGATGAAACTTACCAGAGAATGTTGAGTATCCGGTTACCAACAGATCAAGAATGGGAAGAATTGACTGACTTACTATAGCAGAACACAGTTAAAGGTCAAACACACAGTCAATGAGGTAAAAAGCATCAGAGTCAAATGGTTACAGGGTCAAAGAGTATCCATGTCAAAGAGTATCAGTATAGAAGACAACAGCCTTTGGCTAGCACAGAGCATTAGCAACCATAAACTTTCAGCTAAACCACAATAAAAGGTACAACAAGAAAACAGTTCAATAGTTGTCACTATCTTCCTGCGAGAAGATATTTTGAATTTCCTAGATTAATTCCCAAGTTAGTTTGGGATATTTTGTAAAAACATTTTGTATAAATACTTCATAAATCGAGGTATGTGGTGTGGATTCTTATACTTTCAATAGAATTTTGTTCAAACATTGTAAAAGCTTTTGTATCACTGACTGGGTCAGCTTGCTGGATTGATGAATAAAGATCAGATATTTCAAGGGATTCATGTGTAAAGCGGAGTACAAATGAGTAATTTTCTTGTGTTGTTTTATCTCTCTTAAAGTTGTTTCATAATCTTAAATGTTTCAGAAGTATGAATGTTTTAAAATGAATATTATTTTAGAATTTGCTTAATTGCACTCTGTCTTACTGTTATACATTCATAATGTTTTCTCTTAAACTATCTTAGCTAGGGAATTCTTAACTGCTCCTTAGCTTACATAGTTTCTCCTCTGGTCTATAGTAAAGGATTCTTAATTTCCCTTTACTCATGATTCACTATTGTTCCCCCATCTTAGCCTCGGTTTGAGGATTCTTGATTGCCCTCTCACCTCTATTAAGACTCATTTCACCATTTAGTCCAAGGATTTGTACTTCACTGTGCTATCTTACCCCTTGAACATTCCCTTTAGTGATTTAACTCCAGCTTTGCTTCCCCTTCTTTGACTCCATTGCCCAATGGCCTAAAGGCATCAACCTATCTGACTGTTTTAAGTATTGCACCACTAAATCTTCACACAAATAAAAAACCCCCCTGAACTCTAGAACTAGCCTAATATCTAAGCAAACATAGCTAAATTATATAGAGAGAGCCCTCTCTGAGCCATAGGTTGGCTAGAGCCTATGCTTAAAAGTTGGTTTGTGGTTACCTCGAAGCATTCCCTTCTTCCAAAACTTCTGAGGAAAAGTTTTGAGTGATAATAGCTTGAACCTTAGAATTTTCTCTTACATATGATGTGATGGACGGTGGATGATATCCATAAAGTGCCATAAATGGGGCCATTTTTGTTGCAATATGGAAGGAAGTGTTATACCACCATTTAGCCAGAGGCAACCATTTGACCCATTGTGTCTGTTTATCAGATACAAAGAAACAAAGATATCCTTCCAAACATTTGTTCACTATCTCAGTTTTCCCATCAGATTGAGGATGATAAGATGAGATATGAGATAACTCAGTACCCAGAGAAGAAAATAATTCAGTCCAAAAAAATTCCATTGAAAATAGGATCTCTGTTGCTTACAATAATCTTTGGGTTTCCATGTAGCTTTTGAATTATTTCCATAAATGCAGTAGCAACTGTACTGGATTTAAATGGATGAGATAATGCACAAAAGTGTGCATACTTGGTAAGTCTATCAACTACCACCATGATGACACTCTTTCCTTCAGACTTGGGTAAACCTATGATAAAATCCATTGAAACCTCCTCCCAACGTTGAGTTGGAATGGATTAATTGTCTCAACTTTATTTTGTTGGCAAACCAATCATTCTACCACAAACTTTTGAATATCATATTTAAGTCCATTCCAAAAAAATTCCTTCTTAAACCCTGTTGTAAGTTTTTAAAAATCCTGAATGCCCTCTTAAGTGACATGTGTACAATTCCAAAATAATCTTTTGTTTGAATTGGGAATTCTTACAGAGGTATAAGCAATCTTTGTGCCATAATGAATCATTTTTATAGCTAAAAGTATCAAATGTACTGGGATCTTGCTGCAACTTTTGAATGAGTTCCCACACTTCTTCATCATTCTTCCATTCATCCCTTTCTTTGTTTATCCAATCTAGTTGGATAATAGAAATGGCACAAAGCAATGCTTCCACATTCTCATCCTTTCTTGAGAGTGCATCTGCAACAACATTTTGCTTCCCTTTTTTGTAGATGATTTCAAAGTCATAACCCAACACCTTTGTGACCCATTTTTGCTGATGTTTTGAAGACAATTTTTTTCTAAAAAGTATTTAAGACTATCATGATCCATTTTTACCTTGAAGTGTCTTCCCATTAGATAAGGTCGCCATTTCTTAAGTGCATGTAGTATTGCCAACATTTCCTTCTCATAAATAGCTTTGTGTAAATAATTTCCTTTGATTGGACGACTTTCAAAAGAAATGGGTATTTCTTCTTGCATTAAAAGAACATCAATTCCATTTCCTGAGGCATCACATTCCACAATAAAGGTTTTTGTGAAGTCTGGCATAGCTAAGACCGGTGCTTGACACATTTCCTCTTTAAGATGTTCAAAGGCTTTCATTGCTTCTCAAGTCCAAGAAAATGCATCTTTCTTCAGTAATGTTGTTAGAGGTGCTGCTATTCTCCCATATTTCTTAACAAACTTGTGATAATACCCTGTCAACCCAAGAAATCCTCACAAATGCTTTATGGATTTTCCATTCCTTAATGGCTTTAATTTTGCTAGGGTCTACCTTAACACCTTCATGAGATAAAATATGACCCAGATATTCCACCTCTTGTACTCCAAAGAAACATTTGGAGGTTTTTGCATATAATTTTTTCTCCTCCAATAGCTTGAGCACTCTATCAACATGTTGAACATGATCCTTCCAAGACTTGTTGTAGATTAGTATATCATCAAAAAATACTAGCACAAATTTTCTAAGGAAGGGTTTGCAAATGGAATTCATCAAACCTTGAAATGTAGAAAGTGCATTGGTAAGGCCAAAAGGCATGACCAAAAAATCATAACCCTCAGGATTTCTAAATGCTGTTCTCAGAATGTCTTTAGTCTTCATTTTGATTTGATGATATCCTGAACGAACGTCCAACTTGGTGAAGTAAATTGCTCCATGCAATTCATCCAATAATTCATCAATGACAAGAATGGGAAATTTATCTTTAATAGTGAGCTTGTTGAGCTCCCTATAATATGCAAACATGTGCCACGATCCATCCTTCTTGTGCACAGATACTACCAGAGCAGAGAAATACTTTTGACTAGTTTGAATTATACCAGCATCTAACATTTCTGCAACCATATGTTCAGTTTAACTCTTTTGTGCATAGGGATATCTGTAAGGCCTGATGTTTGGAGGAACACTTCCTGGAATCAAATGAATAGCATGATCATGATAACGAATATGTGGGAGGCCTTTGGGAGTCTCAAATACCTTGGAATGATTGTCCATGACTTTTTGGAGATCTGGAGAAATAGATGATTTCAATGTGTGAACCTCTAGTGAACATAATTGTGCAATTACACCATGTTGTTCTTTCTTTAGAATCTTTGTCATACCGTTATAGCTGATTATCTTTCCTAGTTACCCTGTGATACCCCTTAATTCAACTTACTTTCCTTCTGAAAAAAAATTCAAGAAAAGTTCTTGAAAATTAAAAGCTATCGTACCCAAATATTGTAGCCATTGGACTCCTAGTACAACATCAACACCACCCATTGGAATGGAAATCATTGGAATATTCAACACATATTATCCCATGTATAGCTTTATATTATGGCACTTTCCAGAGAAATTTATGGTTCCTCCATTTGCAACCATCACTTGACACTATGGTGCTGGATATAGGAAGAAATTCAATTCCTTCGCTATCTTACAATGAATAAAATTATGGGTACTATCTGAATCAATCAACACTATTACCTTGTTCTTCTTGATATGTCCTTCTATCTTGATAGTTTGAGGAGTGGTAATTCCAGCCAATGCATTACAAGATATGGTAGGATTCATTTCTTCTTTCTCTAGGGTTTGTTCCTGGTGTGTATCCTTTTCTTTTGATGTTTCTTGTTCCTTTTCTTCTTCCTCTTCACAATCTATGTAAAATAATTTCTTCTTAGCACACTTATGACCTTTAGTGTATTTGCTATCACAACTGTAACAAATCCCTTTTTCTATTTTTTCTTCCAACTATTGTTGTGTCAACCTTGTTGGTTGTGGAAGGCTAGGGGTAACAACAGTTCCATCTTTATAGTTGTGATTGGTAGGCTTCCTTGTTGCCATAATTTTGCTTTCAATTTTTCTCGCCAACCTAAATGCTTTCTCCAATGAATCAGGTTTCAAAAGGCGAACCTCATGTTGGATCTTGTCCTTTAAATTCCCTACGAGCACATCAATCCTATGCTCCTCTGGAATATATTTTACCCTTATATTCAATTTTTGGAAGTTCTCATTGTGCTCCACCATTGAACCCTTTTGTTTGAGATTTATCAATTGGCTAAAAAAGGTGTTGCTTTTTGTATCCTCATAATGCGCTATCATTTCTTCCATAAAAATTTCCCAAGTGAAAATTTGTTAACAAGAGAAAAGACATCGATACCATACAAAATTATTGGGTTCCAAATATAAATTCGCAATGCGTACCTTTTGTGTTTTTTTCACATTATGGAGATCAAAATATTGCTCCATTTGTAGTATCCATGTTACAGGATCCTTACCATCAAACTTCCTCATATCGATCTTTGGAACATGGTGCATCTTCAATCCAATGTTAGAGTCTATGAAGTCATCACTAACATTTCTTTTGTTCTCATCATGAGTTTCCTCTACTACATTTTCGCCATTAGGAAGCATTTCTTGTAGCAATTTTGCCAAACCTCCTTTCAAACCTTCCATGTATTTCTTCAAATATTCAATGTTTACTTCTAAACCATCCATCTTAGCTTCCACGCCATCCATATTAGCTTCCACGCCATTCATCTTAGATTCCAAGACTTTCTTTAAGCCATCCATCTTAGCTTCTGTTACTTTTTGTGAGAGTGAAATTTGTTGCACTTGGTCTCATAATTTTGATATATCATGTTGCATTTCTTCCTCTTCTTCATGAGTCATGCTATAGATTTTAGGTTTCTTAATATGTGTTTCCATTTTCTTTATTCAGGGCATCAATTAATGATAAATATGCTTCATTGTGTCCTTTGAATCACTTCAAACAATTTTTTCAAACCAAACTTATGCAAATTAAAAAAAAAAAAACTACACACCTTTTTTCTCTTTGTAGGAGCTCAATATTGAATCTGTTGTATATCTGCAATTTAGGATCTCCAAGGTCTGAAATTTCATCCTGTGATAGACCTCTGCATCCTCTTTCCAACCCAATAATTCTGATCCATATTGGATTCTCAACGAAATAGTTATGTCAAATCTCCCACGATGACCTGATTATAGACTGGTTCAGTAGAGTGCACTTGTACGAAGTGCCACATATCATTGTTTAGACCTTCGGACCTAAACATGATATACAAAAAACTAAAGTTTGTCCTCTTTCTATAACCATTTACAAAATTTCAATCTGATTCTCAGATAAAAAGTTATAACTATTTTCCCAAGGTGACCTATTTGAGGTCGAATTCTGGAGCTTGCGAAAACCCTAACTTCCTCAGTTCATATCTCCGAAAATATAACGAGACAAGATCTGAAATTTGGTCTTGAGGATTGTCACGATTTTGGATCAAATGTGTTTTAATTTCAGCTTCTGAAGCTTCGTATAAAATATGTTATAGTGAAAATCCCATGATGGCTTGTTTGAGGTAGCGAAACCCTAGAATCCAAAGCTCTGATACCAATTGTTATGCAACTAGCTCACAAAATAGAAGAATGAGATAGATCAACGACTTCAAAAGTAGCGTGTTCAAGGGGGAAACCTCATTTACATTACAAAAATGAACAATTATTCGATGATACAAATTACAATACCTCCTTTCTATATATAGGAGTCTAAGGGGTCACAATATAATCAGAGCCGACATAACACTAATAATGTAAGGGCACAACAATAACAATAGTGGGCTTCTATGGGGCATAATAATAATAATATTGGGACAACATGGGCATAACAATAACAATAAGGGGCTACAATGACAATAATAATAAGGGAATACACTAGTATTATAGGGACCTAACAGTATACATAAAAAATGAACCTTTATTCCACTTTGGCATCCTGCTCAACCTATATGATTTCAATATGGATTTTGGTGGCATCATAGTGGTGTAAATAGCTAAAAAATGTTGTGCAGTAGCTTGAACTCTTAAATAACATGGATCTTAGGACCCCCTATGGTGCATATGACTAAAGTCCTGGATAGGAATCAAAGAAACCCATTTGAGGGGGTGAACAGAAAGGAAAGGGAGATTGCAACAGGGAGGAATAAAATTCACCAAATTTATAGAGAAGAAATGAAGAAATTGTGTGATATAAGGAGAGTAAAACCAATACTGTTGGGCGCCGGATCCCCCAAGGCAGGTTTTGGAGCTTAAGGCCTAAGTTTTGACTAAGTCTAGTGTAAAGACTTCACGATTTGTGGGCGCGGAGCGCAAAGTCGTAATAGAGTCATAGGGTTGTCCGCCCTTGTTATTGTAATGTAATGTTGGTTTGAAAGATCTACCCCTAGTCTGTGGACCATGGGATTGTATAAATAGAGCGAGGCTCTAAGTTGTAAATCAATAATTGATGGGATAGAAGCATTAATTCTAAGTTGAAGTGCAGAGTCGAGTCTTTGGGTCGTAGAGTAGGAGAAGGCTTTGCAGCTGAGTGCGTAGAGGCCTAGTAGTCCGCAACTGAGTGCACAGACCCCTGCAACTGAGTGCACAAGGCAGGTTGAGTCTGTAACCGAGTAAAGAATTAATAAAGATAAGTTATACAATATTTATGTGTATCTTTTCCTGTTTTATGCATTGAAGTATATTAGGTATAAATTGCAAGTTTACTATTTATTTGCTACACGAACTTATATGCATGTGTTGAATAAGTGAATATAATACAAAGTATCTATTTATGCGAAGATAACTAATTGCTATAACAAGATAAGTAAGATCCGTTGTGTAACTAAGGGGATTAACACAGATCGTTGTCTTAATAACGTGAAAGTACCGCAGTCCCTAGTTAGGGCTGTGCGAAGGTAGATATAATGGATCGCGACAGTAACACAGGACAGGAAAGTGCACGAAGTAACCTGTGTGAAGCCAGTTCACAGCTAGATTAGAGCGACACCTCAGACATCTCAAGGGTGCAGAAACTTGGTTCCAGCATCCCTCCATACTGCTTCGGGTGAGACCTCAGTCCGCGCATTGCAGGTTGTTGCCGAAAGGGCCAGTAGTACAAGGATTTGTTTGGCTACTTAACTCCGAACCTAGGTCAGGCCCCATCAAGCCAACAAATGATTCTATTGCCAGGACCGGAATCTGCATAGAGATGTCTAATGTTGCATCACTGGAGTCCAACTGAGAAGGAAATTGAAGGCTGGATTGACAGGAGAATTCACGAGTTCGCGGCGCAGGAGAATAGGAATCCATGACTGACAAAGTAAGAGTCACTAGACTACTACCTGTAGACAAAGATCCATGTGATTTTCTTCGCATAATTCCCTACTGAGCTATACGAGTGGATCACGAAGTTAGTAGATAGCCAAGGAAGGTACAAGCTCGACAGTCCTATTGTGTGGACACCTGAATTGGTGCGCAAATTAGAAGCATAAGGAGATAAGGTCATGCGCTGTTGATCATTGGCTCGATCGAATTATAGGAGGGTTCATTACTAAGTTCATGGTAGACACTTTGGTAAGCTATAGCGAGGCCGAGCGATGCTTCCTCAAAGGACCGTGTGGTAAGTACATTAAATCTCTGACCACTTGTATTAAGATGCTATTGTGTGAAAAGCGTATTATGTGAATACATTGATGTTGGGGGCTACACGAAGTGGGATAATCTATAGGAACGAAGGTAGTGCAGAGCTAGAAACTAGCCCCTTGATTTCACCTCCACCCGTTTCATCGACATCATAGTCCATATTCACTCGTACCACCTCCGCCACCACCGCGTTTTAATATGGCAAGCTCGATAAAGTTGCCTGTGTTCAAAGGAGTGGGAAATGAAGATCCGGACCAATTTTGGTTCGTAGTAAAAGCTATCTGAGAAGTGCAGGGAATTACAGATGATAATATCAAGAAAGCGACGTTGGTTAGCGCTCTACAGGACTGCGTGCTGACCTAGTACATTAAGCACTCGAGTGACCATCCGAATGTAGGAACCGCAGCTATCCAAGCTGCGTAACTATGGAATTTAGTAGGCCGAAGTCAGAGGTGCAGTCGATTATTGGGTTCAAAGAGATTACGATGCTACTAGGTGAGACTCCTTAGGACTTGGATTAGAGGCTGAAGTGCACAATTCGTGAAGCTAACATGAGTCTAACGGATGGACAACACTGCGAATGGTTTGTAGCATCGTTATCGCCGCATTTGAGGAACGCACTAACACAACAAAGGTTGACAACTTAGACTGAAGCTTTAGAGACCATGATGAGCCTACATTAGACCCCAATGCAGGATCCTAACTTAGGAGTTCAACAAATCCACACGCAGTTGAAAAACTTGTGCCTAGAAATGCAGAGCCTAAAACAAGACAGGAAAGCTTGATCAGAGGTGCGCGAAGAGGTGTGGTGCATGAAATGTAAAGAGCAGGGTCATGACAAGGACCATTGCTCGGTGTTCACAAATTACCTCCTTGGAGGAGGACAGATGCCAGTAAGATCATAAGTGCAAGCATGACCAAGCACGACGCCTACTTTGTGGTGTGCGATTTGTCAGATAGGAGGAAAGCATGTTACAGACAACTGTCATCTGTTGTAGATGTACACACAGAACTCTCAACAGTTGTTCTGTAATTTTTGTAGATCAGTGGGACATGATGAGCGCACCTGTAGAAGTTATGAACTAATGATGGATAGAACTCCCACCTACAGGGTTCAGGCTGAAACGTGGCCCCTAGACCAGGGTGCAGGAATGGCGCACACCAGATTCCAGGGGCACGGATGAGGCCGAGGTGGAGGAGGACCTAGAAGAGGTCACGAAAAAATGATATGCTACAATTGCGGAGGCTGGGGCATTATTCCAGTGATTGTACGAATCCAATGCATCCGTCATGTTTGTACTGTACCTTGTTTGATCACGAGACGGAGGATTGTCCTACGCTGATAGCTAGATTGCGCGACAAAGGAGCGCTTCAACCTCCCCTGACTCAGAACCTGGAAATGATGAGATCTGAGCCGTGCGAGGAAGAACCTAATGTGAATATCGTGCTCCGAAGTGGAATTACAATAGGAGATGATAAAGGAAAACAACCAGTAGATGATACTTGGGTTCGCAAAGCTCCGGTGAAGGAAGCAGAGTTTGCTTTGGAGTGTGCTCGAGAAACCTTTATGGAAGCTAAGAAGAGCTTCGTTGATGCCTCCACTTAAGGAAGCAAAGACAAACCGGAGCTAGAAATGGACCCATCGATGCTCACACTATTCCTGGAAACATGTATGAAGCTACTACGTGACAGTAAGGCTATAAAGGGATTGTAGGAGCTCATTAACAGATGCGCTGGGACCGCGCAAGGAGAACCACGCATGGTTAGAAAGATTGGAAAACATAAGACAAGAACAGGAAGAGAAATTAGGTTAACTGCGCAGATTGGGGAGTACGAAATTGACCAAGTAATTTTGGACTTAGGATCGGATGTGAATGTTCTTCCAAAGCAAACATGGGAACGCATAGGGAGGTCGACGCTACAGTGGTCTCCTATTCAGCTGTGCATGGCGAACCAAGAAAAGATACTGCCGCTGGGGCGATTACAGGGAATCACAGTGGATATTGAAGGAGCAAGCGCGCTAGCCGACTTTGAGGTGATAGAGATTGTTGATGATAGCAATCCCTACCCCGCACTCGTAGGGATTGATTGGGCCACTAACATGAATGGGGTGAGTAACCTGAAAAATCACAAGATGATTTTTGAGAAGAAGTCTCTGCGCGTAGTGATACCTTTGGACCCTGCTGAGGGATCACACTACACTAAGCCAGTGCGTGACTATGAAAGCGATGACAATTTAGATTGAATCTACAAGATAACTACGCGAGAGAAAAACTGGGTAAATCCCACTGCAGACGGACAAATTTCTTGGGAGCACGAAAGCTTCTGTACTTCCGACTCGTATGAGGAGATAGAGCGATGGCAGAACAGGTTACATGAGGTAACTACGTTGAACTATAACATGATGACAAGATCGTTGCACTACATTTCAATGGAAATGAGGGATCTACCTACTTATGATGGATTAGGTGAGGTAGATGGGTTCTTGGACAAATTTGAATGGGAGGTACCAGAGCGGCAACATTTTGAAGCTTTGAATTGGGTATTGCGCACTACGCCTGCGAGATGGTTGGGTACGCACAAAGGAAACTTCGAAGATTGGCGCACATGCAGAAGGATGATGCGCATATGGTTTGGAAAGCCTAAAGTATGATTCGTAGAAAAATGTGATGGACAGGATCATCCATGCGCGCATTTATCTAGGTGGATGCAGGTCTATGGGGAAAAGTGCAACCGGAGTGGGTACACCTATTCTATCACACTTTGGACGTTATACCAATGAACTGGTATATAGAAACAAAGCTTCGCCATGGAACGAATGAATGGGATGTTCCACGTGAAGAGTTTGTGATGACCTTTAACTTTGATGATGGATGGGATAGTATTAATGAAGTGCTACAAGAAGTAAAGGCATCCACCTTTCGGATACCACAGGAGTCGGTCGCAGTAACTCAACTTGACTGGGCTGCTCAGCTAACTTACGCACTGCAGTGTTATAACATCACTTTTGAGGAATATGATGAAGATCTGAGGAACATTGATATTCCAAATATAGAAGGCTAACGTGAGGTTCAAGGACCCCATATTGAGAACCCTGACATAACTGCGCCGTAAAGACTCAACAGGTAAACATTGGTACAAAAGCGGAACCTAAATTTGCGAAGATTGGGGACTACTGGGACAATGCGACAGTGGATAAGGTTGTTGAACTACTTCGCGAGTATCAGGACTGATTTCCAACCAAGTTCACGAACTTAAAGGGAATAATCGAAGACTTAGGGGTAATGAGGATCATGTTAAAACCTGACGTGAAGCCAGTAAAGCAGAGACCATATGACTTAAACCCGAAGTACAAAGAGAAGGTCTGCGTAGAGTTAGATAAGATGCTCGCAACAGGCATTATTGAACCTATCGAAGAATCCGAGTGGGTAAGTCCGATGGTGGTACAGGAAAAGAAGCAGAAGGACGAAATAAGAATATGCGTAGATCTTAGAAAATTGAATGATGCGTGTGTCCATGATCCTTTCCCAACTCCGTTCACAGATGAGGTATTGGACAATGTAGGTAGTCAGAAAGCATATTCGTTCACTGATGGGTTCTTAGGATACCACTAGATCAAGATCGTGTCGGACGACAGGAGCAAGACAACCTTGGCGACATAATGGGGTTGCTTTCAATACACTGTCATGCCGTTTGGATTGAAGAACGCCCCAACTATCTTCTCGTGCGTAGTTGTTGTGGCATTCAGGGAGTATATTCATAAGTTCTTGGAGGTCTATTTTGATTATTGGACTGTCTTTGGGTTGGTTAGGAACCATGTAGCGAACCTACGCTTGATGCTAGATACATGGTGATGATACCAAATCGTGCTCAACCTCAAGAAATGTACGTTTCTTGTTACTTTTGGGAACCTATTGGGACATGTGGTTTGTAAACAGGGGCTGATGGTAGACCCCGTGAAAATTGCGGTAATTCTGAATTTGCAAGCGTCGCGCAATGTGAAACAGCTATGCGCTACCTTGGGACACACGGGGTACTATAGAAAGTTTATCAAGAGTTATGCCCAAATCACCGCGCCGATGGAGAAACTACTGAAGAAGGATGTCATGTTCTACTAGGACGATGACTGTAAGAAAAGCCTAGATGTATTGAAGGAGAAGATGGTTACTACACCAATTCTTGTCTTCCCGAACTGGAAGAAAGAATTTCATGTTCATGTTGATGCGTCGTGTATAGCGCTGGGGGCTGTACTTACATAAGAGGGTAGAGAAGGATTGGATTACCCTATTGTGTTTGCGAGTCGTAGATTATCCAAAGTAGAAAAGAACTACTCCACTACCGAATGCGAGGGACTGGCTATGGTGTACACACTCCAAAAATATCGGCACTATTTGCTAGGAGGGCACTTCAAGATGTACACAGATCATTCCGCGCTGAAATACTTGGTCAATAAGCCTGTGTTGGGGGGGCACATATGCAGGTGGCTCTTATTGTTCCAAGAATATGATTTTGAATTTGTTGTGAAGCCTGGGTGATTGAACACGAGACCAGATCACTTGTCGCACATTGAAACAGGGGAGGAACCTACCAGTTTGGAGGAAGGACTACCCGATGTGTAGCTTTTTGTTGTGTGTGTAGCGGATGGACACTTTGAAGATATAATCCACTTCCTAATGACAGGAACTGCGCCGGAAGGTTACTCTATCTAGCAGAAAAAGGAACTAGTGGTACGCGCGGCAGACTTTTCTGTCATTGCAAGACATTTATACAAAATGGGGATTGATGAGATACTGTAGAGGTATGTACTAGAGTGTTGGCATTATGGCTAAAGTGTTGTCCTTGATTGCAACCTATATAGGTACAACCAGTCAGTAGCAAAGATTAATGAGTAGCCTCTCAAATTGGAAGAAAATAAGGGGTACGTAGGTACACCTTACAAAAGGTGTGTACACGCAGGTCTATCATACATAAAGTGCATACATACCTGCAGTTATCCCATTCATGAAGTGCGTACCCCCAGTTCACTTACTTCAAGGCAGAGAAAAGCTCACGTGGGGTTTCTTATGTTTAACCCTTGGTATTTAGCCGACGGTATTGTGTTATTATGGTTTTGGCACGTGGTATTGATCCATGTTTTAAGGAAGAGCTTGCCTATATAAAGCAAAGGAGATCATTTGGCTTGAGCATGTGTTTGGGTTGAACATCTTATGAGAGCTAGATCTGAAATACTATGATCTCTTGGAGTAATGTCTAGATCTAAATAAGGCGAATCTACTGATGGGTTGAGATCACTTCGGCACATGATCAGATCTGTAGATCTGACAGTCTGGGTTATTCTTGAAGTCTTGAAATTACCTATACCTGCAGGTACGCAAGTGCAGTGAAAGAAAAGCGCGGAGATACGCAGGCGCAGAAGCGCTGCAGGTGCGGAGGTCCGCGGCGCCACAGAAGGCGCAGCTGCGGAGGTATGCGGCACCACAGAAGGTGCAGCTGCGGAGGTACGCGGCGCCACAGAAGGCACAGCAGCGGAGGTGCGCGACGCCACAGAAGGCACATCTGCGAAGGTGCGCGGTGCCACAGAAGGCGCAGCTGCGGAGGTGTGCGGCGCCACAGAAGGCATAGGTGCGGAGGTGCGCGGCGCCACAAAAGGCGCAGGTGCGGAGGTCCGTGGCGCCACAGAAGGCACAGGTGTGGAGGTGCACGGCGCCACAGAAGGGGCAGGTGCGGAGGTCCACGACGCCACAAAAGAACAGTGCGTACTTGTACGCAGGCATTACATGGGTGAAGCTGCGTACTTCTCTTGAAATCAATTTAGCTGTCCATGTTTATCCTTGCTGTGTTCTGGGTGTTGAAGTGATGTCTGGTTTCTGGTATTATGATCTGATAACAGCAGTCTGAGAAGTGATTGATTATGTTCTTAATGACTCATCTTTATGTGATCTGATGGACTAGATCTGATTGATGACTCTCATTGTATATGTATTGATCTAGTGATTGGGTGATTCAGAAGGTTGTTTGATTATGAGCTTCAATGTTGTTATTGGGTCCAGTATGAAAATTGGATGAAATGTGGCCCTTCAGATTATGTGTTGTGCTTCAGTATATCCAGTATGAAAATTGATGAAACATGGTACCTGGAGGAGAGAAGATTGTAGGCCGGTGCCTACGTACTAGTATCTAAGCTAGTACAAGAGCTAAGGGAAATCTTTGGAGCATTGTAGCAGGTAGCAGCCTGCGTACTAGTAAATGGATCGGCTAGTACAAGAGCAAAGGGGGTTGTAGCTCCCGTACTGGTATAAGACTGCACCAGTACAAAATATTGTAAAAGGATTTTCTTATTAAGAAGAAGATTGAGATGACTTGCAGCAGGTGGTTTTCTCCCACATTGGGTTTCCACCTTATATCATGGTGTTCATGTGTGTGCCCTATGTGTGATGATCTACTCTATGTTACTGCATCAGTTAATTGATAATATGGTTGATAATGTTCTAATGCACTCATTGAAGATCAATTAACTTAATCATAAGAAGTTGTGGAAGTAGAATATATGAATCAGAGTTTGGAAATGAAAAATTTTTATTGACTTGATAATACTGATTCACCCCCCCCCCCCCTCAGTATTATTTCCAACATAGAGTTTGAATGAAGTAGTATCCTCGCGGACGCTCATGGGGGCCCCGCGGGCGGTCATTATGCAGGAAGAGAAACTGCGCAAAAGATTCTCCGCGCAGGATTATGGTGGCTGACCCTGCATCAGGACTCAAAATCGCATTGCAGGGCATGCGACGTATGTCAAAGAACAGGTAAATCATCGCGCAGGGACGAAATGCCTTTGAATCCGCAAATGACAATGCAGCCCTTTGAAAAGTGGGCAATCAACTTTGTAGGACCTATCAAACCACAAGGAAAGACAGGAGCGAGATATATTATTACTACGACAGAATACCTAATGTGTCAGGCAAAAGCACAACTAGTAAAATACTGCACAACTGCAAAGTTTGTGTTTAAACACGTACTGACACGGTTCGATTGTCCAAAAATCTTGATGAGTGATCGTGGTACACATTTCCTAAATGAAACTATCGACACACTGACATAAGAGTTTCAAGTGTATCATCAGAAAAGCACACCATATCACCCACAGGCTAATGGAACTATAGAAGTGTTCAACAAAGTATTGGAGACTACACTGACGAAAGTATGCAACGCGCAGTGAAGCGATTGGGACCTGCGCATTCCTGCAGTATTATGGGCTTATAGGAAAACATGCAAGAAACTAACGGGACACACGCCTTTTAGGTTGGTTTATGGAGTGGAAGCTGTAATGCCGATGGAATATATCATGCCTAGTCTACGCATAGCAGCACTCACAGGTATGATAGACCGCAGAACCCTGGAGGAAAGGCTCGTGCAACTGGAGGAACTCAATGAAGAACGGTTCTTGGCAGGATTTCATCAGCATGTCCAAAAGTAGCATGAAAATTCATGGCATGATCGACATATTAAGTTGCTCACATTTAAGTTGAATGATTTAGTTTTTCTATATGACAACAAGTTCAATAAGTTCCCAGGGAAACTCCAAATGCATTGGATGGGGCCCTACATTATTAAGGAAGTCACAGACGGTGGCGCGGTACAGTTGGTGAAACTAAATGGCGAACTTTTCCCAGGAAAGGTAAACGGTACTCGGTTGAAGCCCTACACAGGTGGCCCATCCATCTGACTAACCACAGGTGATACAACAGGCAGCGGCTCAGTGCGTTGCTGACCTCGTAGCAGTCCGAGAAGAGCTAGGAGGTCTTTGCGTGAAGATCTCTGCACCGACCGAGTGACTCAAGGGCGAGTCACGATGTTTGTGTTGGGGGCCTGTTGGGCGCAGGATCACCCAAGGCAGGTTTTGGGGCTTAAGGCCCAAGTTTTGACTAAGTCTAGTGTAAAGACTCTGCGATTTGTGGGCGCGGAGTGCGAAGTCATAATAGAGTCATAGGGTTGTCCGCCTTTGTTATTGTAATGTAATGTCAGTTTGAAAGATCTACCCATGGTCCACGGACCATGGCATTGTATAAATAGAGTGAGACTCTAAGTTGTAAATCAATAATTGATGGGATAGAAGCATTAAGTCTAAGTTGAAGTGCAGAGTTGAGTCTTTGGGTCGTAGAGTAGGAGAAGGCTCTGCAGCTGATTGCGCAGAGGCTTAGTAGTCCGCAGCTGAGTGCGCGGACCCCTGCAGTTGAGTGTCCAAGGCAGGTTGAGTCTGTAACCAAGTAAAGCATTAATAAAGAAAAGTTCTACAATATTTATGTGTATCTTTTCCTGTTTTATGCATTGAAGTATATTGGGTATAAATTGCAATTTTACTGTTTATTTGTTGCGCGAACTTATATGAATGTGTTGAATAAGTGAATATAATACAAAGTATCTGTTTATGCGAAGATAACTAACTATTATAAGAAGATAAGTAAGATCTGCGGTGTAACTAAGGGGATTAGCATAGATCGTTGTCTTAATAGCGCGAAAGTACTGCAGTCCTTGGTTAGGGCCGTGCGAAGGTAGATATAACAGATCGCGATAGTAACACAAGACAGGAAAGTGCACGAAATAACCTGCGTGAAGCCAGTTCACATCTAGACTAGAGCGACACCTTAGAGATCTCAAGGGTGTGGAAACTTGGTTCCAGCATTCCCCCATACTACTTCGGGTGAGACCTCAGTCCGCACACTGCAGGCTGTTTCCGAAAGGGCCAGTAGTACAAGGATTTGTTTGGCTACTTAACTCTGAACCTGGGTCAGGCCCCATCAAACCAACACCCTCACTGAAAATTAACCATAAACAACAAGAGGAGATGGGAAAAGAGGCTGAAGCCCTCGACCTCAAGGACTAAGGGGAGATAGCTAGCAAACAATAAACCCTAGGAGTAGAAATAATAAATAGGAAACCACAGAGTATTAATATGTTGAAACTCATTGGCTAAAATAGAGACTATCCAAGAAATGAACAACTATGCACAAACAAAAAAGGAAAAGTGAGAGAGTTCTAACTAGATGATTAAAAGTATTCCAAAATATTGGGGTAAAGAGTGATGAACCCAAAAGGAGGAGAAAGATAACCATCTTCGAAAAGAGATGCTCTTCTTGTCATTAAAGAGGTATTTAACCTAGGCCCAATGATGCCAGGGCGATATTTCCTGAGTCAAATTTTGAAACAACAAAGAAAAATCACCTCCCACTTCCCTCCTTAATAGCTAAACTTGCATAGATACTAGAAACGTTGTTAAGCATAAGAGTAGCATTTCCCATTTTTCATACATTTTCTTTCCTTATTAAATCATTTTTTCCTAAGTGGCATAGTTAATTCACCCTCTACAACCATGCATACAAAGGTGTATCATAAAGTACCATCATGAGAGAACCAAATATTAGAGCATGTCAAACCATCAAACGATCCACCACCCTTCATTACATAGTGTATTAATGCCTTTTCATGGAGAACCATGCCATACAAACACCAAGTATGTGGGGTGGGTTTCCACCTACCCCCATTATCCCATAGATAATAACCTTTCACTATGTTGAGTATACAACCCTACATGGGGAAAGGGGTTAAATTTTATTGTTATTTCAACTTTTTTACTACTATAATTTCCTACCTTTTATGCAAGTTTTACAACAAACATTGGTAGCTTTTCATTTTGACTACTTTGTAGATTGTTTTGCATTTCATTGTTTCTTGGTAAACCCCCTAGATCTTCCCTAGAATATTACCTCAAACCAAATATGGAATTGACCTTCATTAGCCATATAAACTTTGACTTGATTGATATATCTCACTGGTCATATCTTGGGTAGCTACTTAGGAGACCCTATACTTGATTGTGTCTTTCCTTAGGAGTTGTAAATCCTACCAAGGAAGCCTCCCTTTTTTCTATATTTATCCTTTAATAAAATGAGGGAAGTTGTTTCAAAGGTGGAAATGGTAACACTTTTGATGTTCCATGAAGTCTTGGAAACTTGGGAATGATTTCCACTAATATGTTATATTTTTGTAATAAAAAGAGTCATTTTGATCTAGATTGGATCATCATATGATTTTTCATCTATCTTGGCACTTTCTACATGGAAAATTTTGAGGGAATGTCATGAAGAGCCCATTTTAGTGGTAGGTTCTTGTTTGGAAAATTGGGATTTGAAACCTTCCATAAACATTTTAAGGCATCAAATTATGATTTTGGAGTTTCCGTGTTTGAAACTTTCGTATAAACCCTTGATGTTGATATGCACATTGAGACCTTTCCAACATTGTGAAAATCACCTCAATCATAGCTTGTATGTGAAATTTATGTCTCTTGCAATATGACCTACATTGTTAACAACCATGGTATGATTAGATGTCATGTTATTCACCTATTCTAACACATCTAAGGATAGCCACATGTGGACTTTTGAGAAGATTCTATAAGGTCAAAAAAATTATCACAATTGAGGGTTGAGGAGGTCAAAACCCTATCACTAAATGTCTATTGGGTAATGTTAAATATCGATCCCCTGGGAGGAGAAGGGGGTTCTAGTCTCTAGCATTGTATCTTGTTCCTAGATGAGAAAAAACATATAAGAGTGGTATTTTATGATCATAGTATAGGACAAGGAATATTTTGTACTAAGCATTTAGGTCACGGTGTGAAAATGTTAATCCATGCTGAGTTCCAATGCCTTTGTATCTACATTTTTATAACTGAAGCAAAGAGAGAAGATAATGGGCCTCACACTATTGTTATATTTTCTTGTATATTGGGTTTTCCAAGATAAATATGGTTTTTATTTGTGTAGATGGTGTATTTGAGTGTCTATTGTTGCCATTTATTATTTCAATTATTTCATGTATTTGAGTAAAGCTAATAGTTAATTAGTATGCAATCTAAGGAAAATTAACTTGCATTGTCTAAGATTTCAAAAAACTATAAGATTTGTTGTGATGAATTATTCAAGAAAAATATCCATGATAGTTTATATATCACATTTCAAATATGAAAAAACAACTCATAATATTAGTATCTTACTTGGATGTTAAAGAATCCCACCCTGTTGCCTGGATAAATCGATCTTGTGGACAGGGTCGATCTCCCTAGTATCAGAAGATAGTCTAGCAACAAACAGACAAACAAACCTATCTTTCTCTAGACATATGCAATTTATAAATAAATACTACAAAGGTGTTAAGATCCTACCTTAGATCCAATGCTTGTTCGTAGTAGTCATCCCCTGGTCGTTCGAAAGAGTTACCTTTGAGGACCTGCAATCACAAACAAGCAAACATTAAATAGCACCTGCATAGCAAATATTATAAATCATGTCTATTATGGTGATCAAGGAATCCATAAAATAAACCATAAATGAACAGCTTATTGAGAAAAACAAACTTATTTGTATTAACTTTGAATAGTAGAAGAACCTTACAACCTTTTCAGCCTTGATGTTGAACAACCTCTTCCTGGGGTCCGAAACAGGAATTTCCTTTACTTTGTCGAGCCTTGCACTCTTCCAAATGAGATCTTAGAGGTATGTAATATCTCCTCATAAAAACTCAACTAAAGAAGACTAAGTTCCAGCAGCATTTCACCTCAAAAATATTCAGCTTCTAACCTCCCAAGTAACCAGCCCAATGCTTGATTTTATAGTGCAGACGAGGAGGTTATAGGTCCATCTATGAAGGGATAGAATCCTCCTTCAAAGGGATAAGCTCCTCACATCAAGGGTTAGCTCCTTAAGGTATGGGATGCATGAACCTTAAAAGAGCGAACTTGCCACCTCGAGATTCCTTCCAGAAGCTTCTAGAAATGACTGAAAGTGAGTTTTTCAGAATTTACTCACGCCTTTTTAACTTTTACAAGGGTCTGCACCTTTAACACAGAGACAGTGCGGTCAGGTGCGCATGAGACTTGACCATTAGGTGCGGGACCGTAGGTAAGACAAAGAGAAAGTGCGGAACCAGAGTTTTAAAGACTTTTGAGGGCTTTCTCTTGTTTTCCAGGCTTGATATGAGGACTAATGTTTTAGACTTGTAGAGGAGGCAAGTATGAGTGGTAATGAACTCACACAGATAGCAGGATGTCAAGGTGACAATTTTTAGTGCAACACACCCATGGCCTTGAATACTATTCTTGGTGTGGGCTTAAGAAAAAAAAAATTGGGACCATTTTTTTTGTTTAATCATGGTGTTCGTATCCCTCTAGTAAGCTTGAGATGCTCTATAAGGTCCCCAAGTGGTGCTCAACAAAATGCTCATGGCACTATAAGATAACAAGCCCCATGGATTATAGGTGTTTTTCATGGCACTGAAACCCAATAAGCATCATTTAGAGAACATAAAGCTTATTTTGTTGCCTTGAACTTGGTTATACCTAAAGACACATTCTTAATTCACAACTAAGTTTTTCATGGCACCCATATCCACTTGGAGGTAGATGACACCATATAGAGGTCACATATGGCGTTTAAGGATTCTTTCATGGCACTTGATCCTGAGAAGTAAGGTTTAGGTCTAGAGGCTCTTGTTTCACACTCTCAAATATGGTTAAGGACCTAAGATCCATCCATGATGCCTATGACCTCATAATGGCACCCTTATTTAACTTAAATGCCAATGACTCCATGTGAAGAGCTCATATCATAATATTTTGGTGTTGTTAGTGGTGCTTGAGGTTGAGAAGTTGTAACTTAGGGCTTAAGGCTCTTGTTTCCCCACTTAACCATGTTTAGGGCTTAAGGCTCTTGTTTCCCCACTTAACCATGTTTAGGGCGTAAAACCTATTTCTAGTTCATAAATCCTAATCATGCCACATGTATCCCACTCCAAGGGTTGCAAAGGATCTATTCAAAGGAACCATGTGATGGTTCAAGGACTTGTTTAAAACTCTTTAGCTTTAGAAGATTCAAAAATATCTGAGACATTTTTTTCCTTCCTAAACAATGGTCAAGGCCTTGTGATTCATCCTCAATACATAAAACCTCCTAATGACACCCATATCCAAATATGTTATCAAAGACTCTTAAGAGAGTACCTTTATTGTTGTTTGCAATAATTCTTCATAAAAATTGATCCTAAGAAGATATTTTAGGACCCAAGGCCCAAGTGTTTTCTTCCCCTAAACTTGGTGTTTAATCTCAAGAAGTTTCATTTAGGGTTTAAGCCCCTTATTCTCCCGAACTATGTTTATGTCTTTAGACCCCTTTTCATTGTACAAAACCTACTGATCGTGCTCATATCCCACTTGACTATTAATGAACCTCAACAATGTCCTCAAAAAGCATTCTTGGTGTGAGTACAAGACACATTCCTATTTAGGGTTTGTGTTGTGGTTTAATCATGGTGCTTGTATCCCTTTAGTAGGCTAGAGATACCCTATATAGGTTTGATGTAGTGGTTTGAGGATCTGATCATGACATTATATAACTTGAGAAGCTTTGTGGGTTGTAGGTGTTGTTCATGGTGCTTGGACCCAAAAGAAGCATCATTTAGGGCACAAGGCTCTTATGGTTCTCCCATAACCTTGGTTAAGCCTTGAGACCTATTATTGGTTCATAGCTAACTTGTTCATGGTATCCATATCTCACTTGGAGTTGAATGATTCCATTTAGAGGTCATCCATGGTGCTTGAGCTTGATAGGAAAGTATTAGCATTGGCGGTTCCTCTTTCCTCTATTGACTATGGTAAAGAACTCAAGACTTGTCAATAATATGTGCACGAGGCATGCATAGAGGTTAATAGGAATGTGTATACATTTCTATACTACATTCACATTCCTAAAATTCTCAACAAGCATGTGCTTCATTACAATAATTTCAAGAATCAATTTCTTACACTTTCTTTATTCTATGAATAATTATGAAAAATATAATTTTAAATTGATTAAGTTTTACTTGAGACATGGTTTTCATGGCATTGATTTAAATTTAAATTCATCAGCGAATATAAAATTTCAATAATATCTCATATACAATATTGATTTGTTGATTTTATAGTGCTTAGTAGACAAGCACGAATTTCTGCATTTGGTAGCTACTTCGAGTTATATATGAACTCCATTAAGTAATTACACAGAAATTTAAACTTCTTAGAAAAATTTGGCCTCTTCGTTAGAGCTTCTTCCATGTGTAAAAGAGAGAGAATAATATGTGAGTGATGTGTATGTTATGATTGTATCAAGTGTATTTTTATAGTGATATTAGGTTGCTCCAAAGAGATGCATCTCTTTGTAAATTAAATTTAAAAATAATTTTCTTTCTTTTAATTTTAGCTTAAATTTATTTTTTCTTTCTTTTGATTTTAACTTGTGTAGCTGGGGAATACCTCTCGCAACTACCCAAAAATCAATGCTCCTTCTTAGCTAGGGAGGTATTCACCTTGACTTCCTTAGATGTATCTCTTTGTTGAAAATTTTCATTAAGAATAAGGTTTCATGACTCACATTATCAACATCATAATCACCCAGATCAACACACTTGACCTATAACAATCATAGCATCTACTTGTTACCATTATCTAGGTTATCACAACTCACCTATGGTACTAGGTACCATCACACAGGTTAGTACACCTAACCTATGGTACATCATCAATATGTACTAGGTATCATCATCTAGGCTAGAACACCTAGCCTATGGTACAACAACTAGTCATCATGATCTAATCAGTGCCTCAACCTCATGGTATACAAACTAGTATAGGTTTTCCATCGCCATGGTCAAACCATAGGGAACATCCATGTTCCAACTTTATAAGGTTAGGCAAACCCTAGAATACATCCACATATTCACACCAAAAGGTTGCCATCACCATGGTCAAACCCTAAAGGACATCCATGTCCTTACACCACAAGGTTTCCATCACCACATTCAAACCCTAAAGGACATCCACGTCCTCACTCCATGGACCTCATTCTAGGCCATGACTTTATATGGGTTCACTCTATGACTTACCGAGCCTGATGCTAAAAAGACACTCACTCTTATAGAGTGGTCGAGCCAAAAACACTAAAAGGCATCCACTCTCATTAGGGAAATTTTGAGGTCTAAAATGGGCCTCCTAAGGAAATTGTAAAATTATAGTGGAAATAATAAAATAAGATTAGATTACATCATCAAATTTTAGAGGGAAAAAAGAAAAAAAAAATTCAACTTGTATTTTCAACTTATCTCCCTATGGGTTTACTCAAATTTCGAGCAGAAACACTCATTAGATGAAAAATTTGATTCCTCATCCAAGGATTACCCATGTTTCATACTTTCAATGGACACTACTACATGAAAAATGAGAAAGACATGAAAAACGTGATTGCAATCACTTTTTTTCATGTATTTCTCATTTTTTGTGTAGCCGGGTCCATCAAAAGTATGTACTCATTGGATGAGGAATTAGATTTTTAATCTAACAAGTACTCACACTCAAACTTTGAGTAAAATCTTAGGGAGATAAGTTTAAAATATGAGTTGAAAAAGTAGTTTTATTATTTTATTATTTTTTGATCTTTTTATTTTTTTACTCCAAAAATGGTGAATCACCCCCCATGGTTGACATCATCTTGAATTCTATTGGTTCTTATAAAGTTTATCTTGGTTGTAAATTTTTCTTTGGAGGCCCATTTTAGACCTCAAAATTCCCCTGATGTTCAAGTAGCCTCCACCAAACCATTCTCCCTAATTTCTGTCACAATACTTAACATAGGGATAATGTTTGTCCACCAAACCATCCTTCTTAATTCTGATCAATGTACTTGGTATAAGGATAACATCCCTAATTTTGATCAAAGTACATGATATAGGAAGAATGCTTATCCATGATGTTATCAAATCTATCAACCCATTCTCCCTAATTCTGGTCAATGTACTTAGCATGGGGATAACCTCATAAAAGTACATGACACAGGGAGAATCCATATCCATGAGGCAATATCATCATCAATATGTACCACAACCCAAGTTATCTCTCATAACCAATGGTACTTACTTAACTAGTCACCATGATTTGATGGGTGCCTCACCTCATGGTACTTTGACTAGTTCAGGGTTTCCATCCCCCATGGTCAAACCCTAGGGAAACCCATTTCCTAAATTGAAATTCCTCTCTCTAGTCCATGATGCTTAAGAGGTGCCCATTGCATGAGTGTCTAGGCCTCAGAGACCAAACCTTTCAAGAATGTTTTCCCCTCATGCTATCTCACCAACAATCTGGGTCATGCTCCTGTTGTCACTGATAGTATGAGTTATACCCTTGTTTTCCACCAATCAATAGTCTAGGTCAAGCTCCTATTGTTACCAATACTCTGAACCATGCCCCTGTTGATGTCACATAAACGCTCCCTATGACACATGTAAGTTCCCTCTACGGACAGAGGCAGCCTCTCTAGCCCTAAAGTGGGTCTAGTCACTGCACAGACAATACCAAAACGGATTTCCTTAGAAAGTTGGTGTTATGGAGACCTACCTTCAATCCGACGTTCGATGAAGTCCTTGTCGCATTGCTCCAGCTCTTATTCTTCTAGTTTCTCATACCTGAAAACAACATGTAGAGAAACACCACGAACACAATAGAAAATGACCAAACAATCTACTTGAAGAGTCAAGGAACCTCAAGCTATCGACATACAATTCAATGCATGATATAGGAAACAAGCTATTGATTTGTATTAATATAAATCAAAGTAAAACTTACAACCAAGCCTTGATGTCGTACGCCTCTTCGAAGGGTCCTGTTGGCATGTCTCCGTAAGCATTCACTTGTGAACCGTATCCCAAGGGAACATATGACTCTCTCTTCTGTCGAAAAGGGTTGATACTAGAAATCTCTCAAGCCAACTCTACTCAAACATTTCTCAAATCAAAATACAAATGAGGCTACTCCCACACTCCAATAACACTCTCTACCTCTATTCCTCTCTTAGCAACTTGAAACTATCAAATTACATCTAGCTATCATCTAGTTACATCCAAGCTAGCTGATGTTATTCATGGAGGAGATATTTATAGGAGGTAGAGTTCCCATGAGAGAAGGAAGGAAGAGCTTATCTCTTAGGGAGGTTGCACAAAAGGTGGAACAACTATCCCAGAGGAGAAAGGCGAGCTCAACTGACCCAACAACCAGCTCTAGGACTGCCCATGAAGCCATTTCATCTTGAAGTTTCAACGAGTTGTTGAAAAACTTGCCAAATCTGGCTCGTTGCGGGTGCAACATAGAGACAGAGTGAAGACTTCGCTAGGGCTAGTGTTAACTTGAGCATCTTCGCAAGGGGGATAACTTCTGACTCGTGACGACCCAGAAACTTAGGAAAAAAGGGTCTTCTACAGGGATAATGAACTGAGACACTCTTCCTGAGATTGCAAGGAAGGTAATGACACATAATTGGCAACATGACACAGCACAGATGTCAGTTACCTAGATTGGCAGTATCCAGGATTAGTGAATGTAAAGTCGATGACAAATTACTATGTAACAGATTCCCCCTAAAGCATGAAGGCTGAGAGAGTGGGAGGGATGAAATTCTTTACAAATCCATAACCAAAATAGAATGTCCTCGTGGAGAACCTATAGACACAAGTACAACTGATATCTCTGATACATGAGTACATAGTGAAAGGAAACACATGTGCATAAAGGCATGGGCGCAGCCATCCAGAAGATAAACATAAATGGTCTATGGCATGGACACAACCATCCAATCAGAAAGACCACAAATAAAACTCAAGTATGGTCGCAGCCATCCAATCAAAGGAGTCATGTATAAATCAATCCATGCAACCTGGACTTGTGTAATCTGAGCCCAGGGTCTTGAAACCCAACCTGACCATCGTACAATTTCTAATATGCGAATATAGATGTTGAAGTCAAGCACACTATAAAATCACTTGATTATCAGCCAATGATGTGAACCGTTAACAAGTGTGAGAGAGACCACCAGTAATGTCAATGATTCTCAAGGTACTACTAGTACAATCCACAAAGTGTGAAAAAATGATCTGGAGTCGAACACTTGTGAAATCACCCGATCGAAGACCAATGATGCAAGCCTGTCGTCGAGTGCGAAGAACTTTCCATTGAGGCATGCAAGCTGCAAGGTACCAGAAAGGAGTCTCTACGTCAACTTCCTGGATAATGAGCTGAAGTCGACAGGAAGCGACCGATCAAACGAGGGCCATAATGTTTCCCACATCATCAACGCAAGACAAAGGAGCAAGATGATTGTGAATGAGACAGAGAATCTGAGGAAGGTGTGTAAGGCTACAAACTACAGAAGGATTAAGCTCTTGAACATATCGGCGACACACCTCCGGAATTTGGCAGCATTTTGGTACCAAGGGATCAAAGGTCACGATGATGCAACAAGGATCAGATGGAATGAGGCAAAATGAATAACCCAAAACTCAGAAGGCCAATGATAAAATGAGGATATCCCAACCTGACACAAAGCAGAAAGAGTGTCGATGTCCAAGAGCGACAAGCTGTCATAATAACTAATATAATCAACAAAATGTTTCCAAATTTCCCCCCACCATTTCTGGCGAGTACCCCAATTATTTTTGAAACACAAGCTTGAAGGGGATAGCATATGCTTGTAACATAAGTTCATCCTTTGGATGAATATGACCTAGTGATTTTTAATGAGCCCTAGGAAGGAGAAGCTCGATCTCGTCATGATGACAAGTCCAATGTCGTCAGGGTTTAACAAGTCTGACATAGGTAAAACTCGGAGTCTTTTTCATGTTTAGAGAGTTTGAAAAAGACACGGAAAAGAAAACTCCAAAGGTCCCTTTTCGTAAATTTGTCCCTTAAACCCGAAAAGGTAGAAAATAATATCCAAGGGAACTTATTGACCATAAAATATCTACGTATACCTTTTTGTAAATAATCTATCCCAGCCCGAAAAAGGGGTAAACGTATATTGGGTAGATGACGCTTCGCAGCCGTTAACGATTTCAAAGCAACAAGAGCTCGACGATCTTTTCGGTTTTAAAGGGTCAGAAAAGCGCTGAAAGAAAACCTCTCATTTTTATTCTCTTTAACGAGTCAAAAATGAAAAAATACTCAGCAATCTTTTCATCTTTTACGAGTCAGAAAAGAGCTTAAAGGTGACTTGTCCTGGAGGAACGAGTGGTATAAAGGGTAGCAACTAGCTCCAGCAATGGTGGAATGGCTCAAAACATGTAAAGGTCAAGAGGCTGGCTAATAAAACCACTCATCGTTGCGGTCCCTCACGAAAGGAAAAAACAACCAAGTGAAAGCATATGATCGGCCAAAGAGGTGGTCGATGGGATGAAACAACCAAGGCTCATCTAGTAGAAATAAGCTGATTAAAATGGCAATCATGAGATGAGTGTGGGTTCATTTTTACACAAGCTTGAACCATGGAAAACTCTGCTTGGATTCGGTTTCATGTTTACACAAGCTTGAAATGAAAAACTATGCTTGCTATAAGTTCGCATGCCCCCAACATAATGACTCAAATCGTGGTACATGCCCCCCAAGCTTCATTTCATTCAACTAGGTGGATGGAATGAAGGTTCACTTTTGAGATCTTAATCAAAGACTCGATTTGGAAAAGGGAGTTTTTTCATTTTTTAATGAGGTTGAGACAATAAAAGAACTATCCTCAAGACCCTTGTTTCATTTTTTAATGAGCTCAACACAAGACAAAGAACTATGCCCATAACTCCTTGGTTCATTTTTTAACAAGGTTGACACCAGACCAAGAACTATCCTCAGACATTTGTTTCATTTTTTAATGAGGTTGATACAATAAGAAACTATCCATGGACTCCTTGATTCATTTTTTAATGAGGTTGACACTAGACCAAGAACTCTCTTCGTCGAAACTATTCATGGACCATATGAGAACATGGCTCCCAAGAGGTCTTCACTAAACAGAAGGACCATGCTCTGGGAGGAATACATGGTAGTGGGTACTAATGATAGATCGGGTCCCAATGCCCCCAGTACCTGATGTACTAGACCATCTGCGTGAACATCAATGGAGGCAGAATGGGTAGCCACATAATTGACCTGTGGTGGGGAAGATACAGCTTGCAAACAAGAGCCGATAGGGGATGATGATGGCAAAGGAGATGCGTGGTGACTAATGAATGACAATTGATCAATAGTCACAATTCTTCCTTTATGCAGAAAACAAACCACACAGAAAAGTGAAGAAACAAGAGCTCCCAAGACATAAATATAGTCGCGTCCAAGGAGAATATTGAAATCTAACGCACCTTGGATGACCATCACATCTATATAGACGGTCTTGCCTCCCAAAGAAATAGGGAACTTTGGAAGGATTCCTAAGGGTTGACTAGTTCCTCCGTCGAAAGCCAACAGATTCTGGGTGACAGGCACAAGTTGTGGGGAGCCCAAAGATTTCCAAGTAGTGGAATACATGAGGTTAACAGATGCACCTTCATCCAATAGAGTGCCAGGTACTGCCATAGTGTAGGCGTGTACTGTGATCTAGAAAGGCACATAAGATGGGAGGAGGAAAGCAGTCAAATGACTCTAGTCGAAAGAAACAACAGAACTACTTAGTAGGGGTATCATATGATTTCCCCCCTCCACTGCAGGAATAGAAGAAGGACTCTCCTGAACCATCGGGATGGGAGGGTCACTATTTGATTCATGAGAATCTTAGGAGATGAGAAGAACATGAGCAATATGATGATTATGCTCTTCCGGAATAGAGTGAGCAATATGATGATTATGCTCTGCAACTGGTCAGAAGAAAGCCTCTGATAACCAATAGGGAGTTGGGGGTGGGAAACCATAAGGATTGCCAAAACTTTGGAGTTTGTATCCATAAGAGGAGAAAGGTGAATAAGATGGTCTTCTTCACATAACCTACAGGGAAATCTAGTCTTCCCTTTCTTCTTACCATCTCCAGCCAAGAGCGTAGCATCAACATGATCTCCAAAGGTTGATGACAATGGTCAATCCAGATTATGAGACCATACATGTAAGACTCTGGGAATGTCAGGACAGTCTCGGAGGAGATGATCACCCTTACACAACAAGCAAGGGAATTTGACCTTCCGTGGAGGATTAGAAGGTTTGTCAATAGGGGGTGACTTATGTCATTTTCAGGGATTGAAGTATGAACGAGTAGTTTAATCTTAGTTTCATTTTATGCAATTTAATTTCATGCAATTTAGATATCATATTACTCCATTTGTTTATGATTACTTTCCTATAGCCAAACGACTCAAATAGTGAGGAATCATAATATTATTTGATGTAGTATGATTTAGTTTACTTTCCTGCAATTTAAATATCAGATTACTCAATTTGTTTATGATTTCCTCCTATAGCCAGAGCGAGTCGAAAGGTGAGGGGTCAGAATATGAGTTGAAGTAGTGTGATTTAGTTTGCTTTTCTTACAGTTTTTGAATTGCTTTAAGTTCAGTTTTCTTTTTATACAGCAGCAAGGATACTAAGTCTCATAGTCACTAGCTCATTTTTTGGTTGTTGCATTCTATTTTGATTGAAGTAGCTGCATATTTACACTTTTGTTTAAGTACTAATTCCATCAATAACATGTTTTAAGATCTTTTGAAGTGCTAAGTTTTGGAAGTTACCATTAGGGACATAGGCCTTGTCTTGAAATCTCTATCCATACTTGTCCTTTAAAAGTATTCTTAAGACCTTAGAATAGGATTTCCATTTGCATTAGACACTTTAGAAAACCAACAAGAACAAAACCCCAAAAACAACATAAACTATAAAACAACGAAGTAAGAAAAAGGTTAACTAAGCACATATGGTGCACCACACTTCATCAGTTTACAATACCCGGATTGATAATTTATGTAGAGAAATTTAAGACGTTAAATTGACTAGACACTCTGCCACCATTTTCTCTGAGAGGGCCAGACAGATTGTAACCATGTTGTCTTGTATTCTAGGATATACCATTGATGAACATGTAGATGAGCCTATACTTGGTTTCCTTTCCATTTTTTGCCCAGGCAAGCCTCCAGCTACAGTTTTCAATTTTGCCCAGTTCTTAGCAGACATAATCAATGATCAATTGATTAGATTGCCATATGAAAGAGTATTCTGTTAGAGCCTAGATTGACCTCAGGCTGAATTGAAGCAATTCTAGGGTAACCACAAACCACGCTTAACCTAGTAGCTAGCCCTACCAGGTCGGGAGAGGGCTCTATCCTTGTCAATCTCAATCGAGATGACTGCAAATATTAATTTTAGGCAAGGTCTAGTAGCTCTAGGGTTTTTGATTAATTTTTATGGTTTTGTTGCTGGATCTAATGGAGCAGGCAGTTTTGGATCCAGGAAATGAAGCTAGGAAAGTAGGGTGTTCTATGGGGCAAGGTAGGTAGGTATTCTAGCACTTTAATTTGAGTGAGATGGTAGGTTTAAAACTAGTGAGGAGTTGAGGAGGGCATGAAGGGATCATGAGTCCTCTTCAAACTGTAGAAAACATAAAAAACTAAATGGATTCCCAAGGCAGAGCACTGAAACCAATGTATTCTACCTATTTATCTTGATTTCATTTAGCAAGAAGTATGAATTAGATTTTGGCACACATAACACATGAGAAAAACTGATTACAGAAGGAAGAACTATGCAAAAACACTTTACCACAAGAATCCCACAAAAACTACTGCAACTCCTGGTTTATTTCCTTGCCAAACTGCTGTAGAGATGTACAATGTAGCTCAGAGCTTCCCAAAGTGTCCAACCTTTGCTAATGACTGAAAAAACACATGATATAGACATCCAAACCACCTGTGCTATCCATCAAAGGTCGAATCCAAGAGATAAGGGACTATTTCAACCATATCTAAACTGGGAACAAGAAAATAGGCAGTGGAACAGCTTGCCTCTAAAACCATGGAAACTGATACATTCACTTCCAAACCACTTTTAACTGACATATCTACCCCCTCAAGTAATTTTATAGTCATATTTACATTTCATTACATCATTTACAATCATAAATTTACCAAGGAAGAGAGAAAAATTCAATTGGTAGTCAAACTAGGTGAAATTTGAAGTTATGAGCAAAACTGGCAAAATCAGCGCAATGCGCAGCACCGCTTCCAGCCTACTTTTGGAGGGCTTCCACTTCACCAAATCAGGCCCAAGATAGATTTTTGGAAATTTCTACCTATCTAATTTCTGGAACATCTTGAATTTCCTAATTTGGAGGTCATTTTCCCCCTCAAAAATGGATTCTCCCAAGACTGCTTCCTGTGTGTGCAAAAAGTGGCAGAGAGGGCATTTTTTGAGTGTTTTTTGCTCTTTAGGTGACCCATATTTGCTCCAAATTTGATGAAAATTTCAAGGATTGATGTACTCTTGATGCTGAATCCAAATATATAAGCCACTTCTCCAAAATATGTCCCAATCAAAAGCGCAGCGCCAGTGGCGCTGTGCATATACCACAATTTCCTGTGTTGCAAAAATTCAAAAATTGAAAATGACAAAATTTGCTCAAAACTTGCCCATATTTGGCACAAAGGTCCCTCATTTGTTGCTTTTTTGGGCTAGTGTGACATCAGCCAAGATGTTAAGCTTATCATCCCTCTTTTTTCTCTTCAAAACCCTCCTTAATCTTGCCTTAAGCTTCTTTATCCTCATATTGCATATCTTATTCTGGGTCATGAAATGGTGGGCCATGTGACGAAGCATCTTCTTGTCTTTGTTTTCCTTCTCAAGAAGTCCCTCTAGGTGTATGTTGACCCTCTCAAGCCATGTTTCTCGGTCATGCTCAATATCTTGTTCAATAGGAGTCAAGGTGACCGGATTCTCTTTGTTATTTTGTCTTTGTATTTTAAGCATCTCTAACTCCATTAGGCTTTGTTTATCCTCCAATTGCTTGTTCTCTTGTTCTAGATAATTAATAATATATCTATCTCTAGCCAACTTCTCATCTAACATGTGAATATGGGCCTCTTTCTCCTTCAAAAGCAAGCTTTGATCTAATGATGGGCTATCAAGATCAATTACCTAAGTGTGATAGAGTTGTCACTAAGGGTGTCCTCCTCATAATCATATTCATTGTCCCTCTCCATGTCTCTCTCTCTTGGGATGATTTGATGAGTGGTGGATAGATAGGTGAGGGAAAGATGAGTATGAAGAGTTTTATAAAAGAAAAAACAGTGGGTTAGGGTTTATGATATTGAGGGTTAGGGTTTGATATGTGAAGGGTAGGGTTTGGGAGATAGGAGAAGGGAAAAGGAGTTAGGGAGGATGGGGTTTAGGAGATAGGTTTTGGGCAAATGAAATTAGGGAATAGGGAATAAACAACTGTAATTTGTAGTGTATGAGGTAGTTTTAGAGACAAATTAGGGTTTGATATGTAGGAGGTATAAACCATTAAACATGCATGAAAACCCTAGATTAAACTACAGGAGAGGGTATATATACTTGAAAATAGGGGAATGATGCAATGGAAATGAGTGAATATGGGTTATGAGGGTTTGAAGGCTTCACAGACCAATGTGCAGCGCCACCAGCCTAATGCACAGCGCTAGCTCAATGCGCAGCGCCAACTGCCTGATGTGCAGCGCCTTTTGTAGACCACTTTTGGAGGTTTTCCCGATGTCCAAATTGGGTGTGTGATAGCTCGTTGGAAATATTGCCGAGTCTACTTTCTAGATCATCTTGAATTTTTCAATTTGGAGTTCATTTTCCCTGTCAAAAGTCAAATCTCCCAAAACTGGTCAAAATGTGCAAAATGAGCTTACCTAAATGCAGAGTGCTGTTGCAGTCAACTTTTGAAGGTCTTCCTCAACTCCAAATTGAGCTCATGATAGCTCATTGGAAATATCTTTGTGTCTATCTATCATTTAATGCATCAAGAAAGTCATTTGGCCAACCAGGCTAGGAGAAATCTTGATTTTCCTAAGGTCACTCCAGAGGTGCAGCAACACTCCTAAGGCAACTGTATTTTTGACATTTCTCTAAAACCATGACACTTGTGTAAAACGTGAAGGAGGTTTTTCTTCCTAGGCCTATTTTGGACAAAAACCTCTCTCACATTTTCCAATTTCATTTTTTCTTTCTCAGAAACAAAATCCCTAGGAGAGGGGAATGAGCCTTACCTGAGCACAACTGAAGCACAAACAAGGTGTAAAATGACCCATTGGGAACATGAAATAATGATGACAACTCTTTTAATGATGGTGCACTCATTCAAATGATGACATGGAACAATACTTAGAAGACTTTTGGAAGGAGTGAAAACAAATCCTAGACCTAATACCCAGTGACCAAATTTTACTTGAAGACTCACTGAAATGACAAATTTTGACTTTGACACCCTAAAACCATTTTGTAAGACCATGTTTGATCACTGGTGGAAGGCTTCAAAGACTGAAACTAACATTGGCTCCAATGGGGATGGTAGCTCCTTGGAGGTGCCAAGAACACCGTAGACCTAGTAGCCTTATCCATTGGGCATGGAGTCAAAAACTCAAGCTGAAATTACATGACTGAAATTTGATGACTCAAAAACACAAACTGACTTGAAACTGACTCAATGCACTCGACTGACAAACTGGAAAATATGCTCAAAATGGAGCTTATTCAATAAAACCTACTCTATATGTTCCATTCATCACCTGATCAAGTGAAATGAAACAACCAATGCAACCAAGTAAGCATTCTAGCTGTTGTTTGAATTCTCCGCAAGCACTTTCTTATGAACAACAAGAGAGAACTATTGAAAGGCAACTTCCATGAAAACTTGTAAACATATCCATTGAATAATACGGATTCTCTATCTGACTCCAAAAACACTGCATAAGGATCTTGAAATTCATGTGCACTGGGGCTTAGCTCATCCAATGGATTACTTTGCTTCTCCTCATACCATGAATGCAAACTTTCGTCTGAGCTTTGTGACGAGATTCCTGCTAAAAATGACAAAGAAACCAGCTGCCGGATCAAGTTTGTATCAATATTTGTTTCAAGCTCACAGTTAGCTAGTGCAGAAGGACTTTGACTATAGACATCATCTAACACATCAGCTATTGGATCGCGAAAAACTTGAGAAGACTGTTGCGACCCATTTTCTATTGGTTCCAATGAGATTACATGATCTTCTACAGGCTACTCATTTGAAGATATACTATGCAAATTTCCCTTCAAAAACTGAAATGATTCAAAACAGAATGGTACAAAATCATCTTGCATCATTTGATCATATGTTCCAGCTTCCAAGTTTTCATTTGTAACCTGACATTCAATGGCATTCGGTGGCTGCAAATCTAGATATGAGAATTCATTGGCATTTGGGGGTTGCAAATCTAGATATGAAAAATCTTGAACAAGGATTTCATTTCCCTCTACATGGTCAAGATCGAAACTTATTGATGGTTGTTTTTTGATAGCACGAAACTTATCTCTGATGATCTGAAATGAAGCAAAACAAAAAGGCAAATATCCTTCACTTACTTCAAAATTTTCTACACTTTCCTCCTCACTTCCATAGCTGATATGCAACGACTGATCACTGTACTCGAACTGCTGAAAGTGAACTTCCTCCTTCCACAAATCAGCTGCTGATTTGTCTACAAGACTAGCTTCTATTTGGAGAAGATAATCATCATCATACTGATCAAACTTATGGAAATCATCAGTATAAAAGACATCATCAAGCATACATGTCATATCAACAGATCTCTCTTCTCCAAGATGATCTATAAAACAATCATTACCAGATCCATGACAGCTGGGATAAGAAAGAAAATGATTTGGATCGGCCACTTGTTTGTCTTCAATCAGCGAGCCATGGTCTTGAACATCATATGCATTCCTTGTGGTGATCTTTTGCATCATCTCTTCCACTGCACTTCCCAAAATGTCAAGCTTTACCTGTAAAGATGTCGTTTCCTCTAGATCTATGTTCTTCATCTCTTCTTCCTTCAACTTTGCCCTCCTGATCAGCAAATTAGCCTCTACATATACTGCACTATTTTGCGTCTCTTTGAGTGTTGCAAGGTTCCTTTCCCTTAGCTAAAACTCCATTTCTGGATCAAAGGAATCTGGGTAGTGCAAGAGAGCGGATCCAGTAGGAAGCCTTATATTAACCGGCATCGAAAAATAGACTTGGTTAAATCTGGCAGAAAATTTTTGCACTGTCTCCCCTGGCTGTCTTTTTAGCTGGTTATACTCTTCTATAATCAAGAAAGGGTTCTATCTGACCACCCACCTGTCAAGGAAAACTTTGACGAACTAATGGAAATCTAAGATGCTCGCATCAGGCAGGGTTTTGAACCAACTCTTGACTTTGCTTTGCAAAGAAAGAGAAAAAAGCCTAATACTGACATCCTCTTCATCAACTTCAAAAAGGTCGAGAAAAGACTCAAAATTAAATACATGTCTATCAGCAGTGATGTTGTCACATTCACCATCAAATCTTGGTAGATATAGGTAATGATTTCTAGGGAAAGCATGGGATATGGGAGGTAAGATCAGAGGCTTGTATCTATCTAGAATTTTACAAGGTATAGGAATATGTACAGAGGGTGTAGAATCAGTCTTGGTCTCTTTAGGCTCATCAGTTTGAAGACGATCATCACAAGATTCAGAAGAAGAGTCTTGATCAAGATCAAAGGCATGCGAATATTTTGTATTCACAATCTTCAAAGGGAAGGAATCAAATGCAGGTCTAGGATCTTTTCTCAAATACAGTATACTTCGTAAAGCCTTCTTGACATTCGCGGGAAAAGAGAAGAAATAATTTATAACGAAGAACATAATGTCTTGGATGAACTTCCAACTTGAATACTTGATCTTTCCATATTGTCCTTTCATGTTTCTGTTGGTCAGGTTCATCCTCCAGTGGAGTCCTTGGATTTGATCTCGAAACTGATTTAGAGTCGCCAGGTGAATGATTTCAGCGTTCTGGTGTCTGATTGTTGTCCACCATCAACAATCAGATCTAAACTTGATACAATTTGTTGAGGAACATAAAACTACGTTCCCCAGTATGGTCGCCACTATGTTAGAGCCTAGATTGACCTCAGGCTGAATTGAAGCAATTCTAGGGTAACCACAAACCACGCTTAACCTGGTAGCTAGTCCTACCAGGTCGGGAGAGGGCTCTCTCCTTGTCAATATCAATCGAGATGACTGTAAATATGTATTTTAGACTAGTTACAATAGCTCTATGGTTTTTTATTGATTTTGATGGTTTTGTTGCTGGATCTAATGGAGCAGGCAGTTTTGGATCTAGGAAATGAAGCCAGGAAAGCAGGGTGTTCTATGGGGCGAGGTAGGCAGGTATTCTAGCACTTGAATTTGAGTGAGATGGTAGGTTTAAGACTAGTGAGAAGTTGAGGAGGGCATGAAGGGATCAAGAGTCCTCTTCAAACTGTAGAAAACATAAAAAACTAAATGGATTCCCAAAGGAGAGCACTGAAACCAATGTATTTTACCTATTTATCTTGATTTCACTTAGCAAGAAGTATGAATTAGATTTTGGCACACATAAAACATGAGAAAAACTGATTAAAAAAGGAAGAACTATGCAAAAACACTTTACCACAAGAATCCCACAAAAACTGCTGCAACTCCTGGTTTATTTCCTTGCCAAACTGCTATAGAGATGTATAATGTAGCTCAAAACTTCCAAAAGTGTCCAACCTTTGCTAATGACTGAAAAAACACATGATATAGAAATCCAAACCACCTGTGCTATCCATCAGGGATCGAATCCAAGAGATAAGGAACTATTTCAACCATATCTAAACTAGGAACAAGAAAATAGGCAGTGGAACAGCTTGCCTCTAAAACCATGGAAACTGATACATTCACTTCCAAACCACTTTTAACTGATGTATCTACCCCCTCAAGTCATTTTAAATTCATATTTACATTGCATTACATCATTTACAATCATAAATTTACCAAGGAAGAGAGAAAAAGTCAACTGGTAGTCAAACTAGGAGAAATTCGAAGTTCTGAGCAAAACTGGCAAAATCTGCCCTATGCGCAGCGCCATCAGCCCAATGCGTAGCACCGCTTCAAGCCTACTTTTGGAGGGCTTCCACTCCACCAAATCAGGCCCAAGATAGCTTTTTGGAAAGTTTTTCCTGTCTAGTTTCTGGAACATCTTGAATTTCCTGATTTGGAGGTCATTTGCCCCCTCAAAAATGGATTCTCCCAAGACTGCTTCCTGTGTGTGCAAAAAGTGGCAGAGAGAGCATTTTTTGAGTATTTTTTGCTCTTTAGGTGAACCAGATTTGATGAAACTTTCAGGGATTGATGTATTCTTGATGCTGAATCCAAATATATAATCCATTTCTCCAAAAGATGTCCCAATCAAAAGCACAGCCCTAGTGGCGCTACACATAGACCACAATTTCCTGTGTTGCAAAAATTCAAAAATTCAAAATGACAAAATTTGCTCAAAACTTGCCCAGATTTGGCACAAGGGTCCCTCATTGGTTGCTTTTTTGGGCTAGTGTGACATCAGCCAAGATGTTAAGCTTATCATCCCTCTTTTTTCTCTTCAAAACCCTCCTTAATCTTGCCTTAAGCTTCTTTATCCTCATATTGCATATCTTATTTTGGGTCATGAAATGGTGGGCCATGTGACGAAGCATCTTCTTGTCTCTATTTTCCTTCTCAAGAAGTCCCTCCATGTGTATGTTAACCCTCTCAAGCCATGTTTCTCGGTCATGCTCAATTTCTTGTTCAATAGGAGTCAAGGTGACCGAATTCTCTTTGTTGTTTTGTCCTTGTATTTTAAGCATCTCTAACTCCATTAGGCTTTGTTTATCCTCCAGTTGCTTGTTCTCTTGTTCTAGATAACTAATAATATATCTAGCTCTAGCCAACTTCTCATCTAACATGTGAATATGGGCCTATTTCTCCTTCAAAAGCAAGCTTTTATCTAATGATGGGCTATCAAGATCAATTACCTGAGTGTGATAGAGCTGTCACTAAGGGTGTCCTCCTCATAATCACATTCATTGTCCCTCTCCATGTCTCTCTCTCTTGGGATGATTTGATGAGTGGTGGATAAATACGTGAGGGAAATATGAGTATGAAGAGTTTTATAAAATAAAAAATAGTGAGGGTGTGAGGTAAGGGAATGGGTAGGATTTATATAGAGGCTAGGGTTTGTCATATTGACGGTTAGGGTTTGATATGTGAAGGGTAGGGTTTGGGAGATAGGAGAAGGGAAATGGAGTTAGGGAGGATGGGGTTTAGGAGATAGGTTTTGGGAAAATGAAATTAGAGAATAGGTAATAAACAACTCTAATTTGTAGTGTATGAGGTATTTTTAGAGACAAATTAGGGTTTGATATTTAAGAGGTATAAACCATTAAACATGCATGAAAACCCTAGCTTAAACTGGAGGAGAGGGTATACTTACTTGACAAGAGGTGAATGATGCAATGGAAATGAGTGAAGATGAGTTTTGAGGGTTTGAAGGCTTCACAAACCAATGCGCAGTGCCACCAACCTAATGCGCAACGCTAGCTCAATGCGCAGCGCCAGTTCAATTTTCTAAAGGAAAAAGTGCTCTGATGCACAGCGCCTGCCCAATGTGTAGTGCCTTTTGTAGACCACTTTTGGAGGCCTTACCTATGTCCAAATTGGGCGTGTGATAGCTCGTTGGAAATCTTGTTGCGTCTACTTTCCAGATCATCTTGAATGTTTCAATTTGGAGTTTATTTGCCCTATCAAATGTCAAATCTCGCAAGACTGGTCAAAATGTGCAAAATGAGGTTGCCTAAATGCAGAGTGCTGTTGCAGTCAACTTTTGAAGGTCTTCCTCAACTCCAAATTGAGCTCCTGATAGCTCATTGGAAATATATTTGTGTATAGCTATCATTTGACTCATCAAGCAAGTCACTTGGCCAACTAGGCTAGGAGAAATCTTGATTTTCCTAAGGTCACTCCAGAGGTGCAGCAACTCTTCTAAGGCAACTGTATTTTTGACATTTCTCTAAAAACATGACACCCATGTAAAAAGTGAAGGAGGTTTTTCTTCCTGGGCCTATTGTGGACAAAAACCTCTCTCACGTTTTCCAAATTCATTTTCCTTGCTCAGAAACAAAAACCCTAGGAGAGGGGAATGAGCCTTACCTAAGCACAACTGAAGCACAAACAAGGTGTAAAATGACCCATTGGGAACATGAAATAATGATGAAAACTCTTTTAATGATGGTGCACTCATTCAAATGGTGACATGGACCAATACTTGGAAGACTTTTGGAAGGAGTGAAAACAAATCCTAGACCTAATACCCAGTGACCAAATTTTACTTGAAGACTCACAGAAATTACAAATTTTGACTTTGACACCCTAAAACCATTTTGTAAGAGCATGTTTGATCGCTGGTGGAAGGCTTCAAAGACTGACACTAACATATTCAAATACTCTTCAGTATTGTTCCATATGTTCCTATACTTCCAGTCAGAAAGGTTTACAGTTAACAATCAAAAACGGGACACTAAGGGCCATCCTAGATTTGTTATCTTTTGGACACCCTTAATCCAAAAATATTCCACATTTTTCAACTACAAGGAGTTCATTGATTCATTTTTTCACCCAGTGGTTAACATGCTAAGAAGTAGCAATCAACCCAGGGCCAGTGATGAGATAAAGAGAGTTTTACAGTTGTCCAAACATAGTAGAATAGGGGACTGGTATTTATACCAAAACCACACTGAAGTAAGGGTGTATGGATGTCAACTCACTCCATATAAGAAAACATAGTTTAAAATTAAAAACCAGGTTGGTCCTTTTATCTGTAATAATAGGGAAGTTGGAGAAGAAGCAGAAAAATGTTTACAGGAAATGAAGTTCAGTAATATTTTCAAATGGCAGTATAATCCTTTAGGTGTCATAAACAAACTGAGACTTAAGTTTAAATTGAGCCCTTTTATGCATGAGTCGAAGGCAGAGATTGAAAAATATGCCAACCAGTCAGAGTGGTTGGAAAACACCTTAATGGATATGGAGAAATAGATGGATACTAGTTCCATTCTACATACTCCAGCCCTACGGGACAGAAATGCAAAAAGCACTAAGGAAGAAGGTTCTTGCTCAAACAAGGATACAATAGATGACAAATTTGAAATTATGTACAGGAAGAAGCCCAAGCTAAATCCTGTAAATTAGCATGAAGAGACAGTTGAGACAATTGAAATCATTGATACTAACATAGTGGTTTAAGAGAATACAACTCCAACATTTTCAGAGGAAACTCATCAGCCTTCAACCTCTAATACTCAGATTATTCAAAAGCAACAAATTATTGAAGTCTCTTCATCAAGCAAACTAGTAGATAAAGAAAAGGACATAAAGGAGAAATATAAAGAAATCAAGTTAACAAATGAAGCATTGAAAGCTGAAACCTATGCCCAATATTTCAAACAGACTCATAGTGATCAGAATAGGTTACTTTCAAATTTTTACCTTAAAATAGGGAAAATGCAGATGACCTTTTTGCAGCCCACAGTACAACATCCTAAGTCATCAACAAATTACAAAAAGATAGAATTTGAATTTTTGGCCAAGAATGTTCATCCTATATATCAAATTGAGTTTCATAAGCAAGCAGAAGAAATGATATACTCAACTATGACCAACAAAGCTATGAGTGTACAAAAACTTCAAAATTCTCTAGAGAATATCACAACACAATTTAGACTAGAGAAGGCATCCTCACAAGCAAAAGATAACCTAATTAAATCACTAGAAAACTTGGTTATTGAGAATGGCTACAATCCAAATGACATAAAGGCAGTAGAAAAGCACATAAAAAAGAAGAATGAAGACATTACTGCATTGAAGAAGCAGCTAAAATTGCATGCTTCTGAACATCCACAGATCAAAGAAGTTCTAGAGAATCAAATCCAAAAGGATGAGATGATGGACCTCATTCTCCAGTTAAATACTCAATTAAAAGAAATGGAAAATGAGATCGATAAGTTAGTGCAGGAGAAATAGGCCAGCATGGAAGCAGTTACTGTCACTACTATTCCTATAGTTACTACAACAATTTCTTCTACTTTGGCAGCTTCAGTGGCCACAACAGCTCCAGTAGCTACATCACTTCCCACTGCATTAGCAACTACATCAGCAATAGGTTCAACAATAGCAGCAGCTCATCCTAGCGATGAAGCAGGTAAATTAATCAAAGTTATGCAGGATATGTCCATCCAAACCAATGAAATAAATAGACTTAAGGAACAAATAAAAGGTCTAGAGGATGAAAAGGAGTTGGCACAAATCATGCATAAAAGTGAAACACAGAAGTCAAACAGATTGACTGAGAGAATATAGAAGTTAGAGAAAGAGTTGACATTGAAAGAACCACTTTCCCAAGCAAAGAAACAACTATGGGCCAATATCATTAACTCTGTTAATGATATTTTGCCTTCTATACAGGTGATATTTGAGCAAAATGATTTGGTCAAAGAGGCTGGTGAGGCAATTCAAAGGGTAAGAGCCGAACTTGGGAATAAGCCAGAAGAAGCCTCAAGAATTGAGACCATACTAGAAGTAAAGAAGGTAATGACCAAGAGGAACCTGATGACACAACTTGAGGAGAAATGCCAAACAATGGAGCTAGCAATAGCCATGTTTATGGTGAAATTTGATGCTTTGAGGCAGAAAGGTCTGCCTAATCCATTGGTGATTAATGACAAGTTGATGGCACATAAAGAGTATGATATGAAAATCAGAGAAGTGGCAAAGGAACAAGCCAACAATTCCTCCATGAAAGGGATTCCTATAGGAAAAGTGCTTTATCAGAATTTTGAGAACCTCTTCTACCTATAGGAGGTAAAACATCTCTTTATAAACAAACATACTTTTGCAAAATACATAGAAACTGATGAAATCTACAGAAGAATGATAAATATTAAATTACCAGATGTAGAGTCTTGGGAAAAGTTGAACGATTTAATATGAAGATGAAAGGTAAAACAGAGCAGTCTAGAGCAGTCAAGGTAAAACAGTAAAGAGTAAAAGAGTTTAAAGATGAAAGAGTATCAGTAAAAAGGCAGTATAAGAGACAGTCAGAGAAAAAGAAAACAACAAGAGTGAAAAAGCAGCATAATATCAAAGAAAACCCAATAGCAAATAATAAAAGAGGGATAGCCTGCATCAGTTACATATCTGTCTCTATCTTCTTGCATGAAGATATTTATTTTTCCTTGAATAATGCCTAAAACAGTTTAGGATATTTTGTAATAGTTTTTTATATAAATACTTCATAATTTGAAGTATTAGGTGTGGATTGTTGAACATTTTTATAGTTATATTGATCTAAAACCTGAGGGTTTATTGTAACATTTTCAAATCAGCAGACTAGAATGAGTAATAAAGGCATTGCATTACAGGATTCATGTGTTGGGGCACTTCAGTGAAGTATCTTTCATTTCTTAAATTGTTATTTTATTAAGTATTTCACATACATACATGTTTTCCAATTTGAATGAAATAACTAGAATGTTAATACATAATTTGTGTAAGTACACTTTGTCTTGAATAGTTATTCATTTTGATGTTTTCTTCTAATATCCAGAGTAGGGAATTCTTCATTGCTCCCTAGTTTCGATTGACCTCTTTCATTTCCCTCATTATCCGTCTTGAGGAATCCTTAACTTCTCCTTGACCCCGATTGAAAATCCACTTCACCATCTAGCCTAAAAGATCTGAATTTACTCAGCTACCTTGCCCTGTGAACACTATCTTTAAAACTTGATTCAGTCCTGTTTTCTTGAAATTTGGACTCCATGGCCCAATGGTAAAGATACATTCATCTATCCATCTAAATAAGTTATTCCACCACCAAATCAAATCAAAACCCAACCAATCTTAAATAACTAGCCTAAAATCAATTAATCCAACAAAGTTAAATCATTAAGAGAGCCCTTTCTGAGCATTAGGAAGGCTAGATCCTGATCTCAAAAGTAGGTTTGTGGTTACCTTTATTATTTCTTTAAACACAACCTAACAACCTTAGGAAAATTTTAGAGTGATAACATAGTGGTGACAATACTGGGGAACATCAGTCCTCAGTTTAGTAAACCTTAAAGGAAATCCTAAATCTCATCTTTGCACCTTAAGGCCATTTTAGGATTGTCAAAGGTTTCATTAAAAACATAAGAATCAAAATCTTGGCTTTCAAAAGAACATGCTATACCAGGGCACATCCAAATCCAAACCCTGCTAAAATTGTTGATAATTTAGACAAAATATTAAAAAAAACAATAAAGTAGAAATTCAAGAAAGCATTAGTCAGCTAACCAAAGAAAATTCACTTCCTAAATAGTTATCAAACTTAGAGGTTCTTCAATTTGATTTATCATTGAGCACTCATTGTTTCGTACCAAATCTGAAACTTCAATCCATGGTACTATAATAGACCCTACTTTTATTCAATTATTGAATCAAAGAAGAATACTATACATCTTGATTTAGATCAACATGTTCTAGAAACTTTTGACTAACTTGATGCTTTAACCTCAAATTTGATAAGACACATAGACGAAGCCTATTTTCAACAGTCAGTTGAATTAGCTGCCCTAATTGCTGCTACTCCTAAGCCTTCTACCATTCCTTCAGAGTCTATAAATTCATCTTTATTTAATACCAACTCATCTATTATTTCCGCTACACTTCATTCCACATAATCATTCATCACCAAGCTTCCTCTTCAGCCCAAAGTTTTATTTCCATCTCCAAATACTCCAAGTTCATCTTCTAGCATTTCTATTACATTTTCTAGCACTTCAATCTCATATGTAAGCCCTTCAAGTTCATCTTCAAGCACCACCACTTTACCTCCTAGCCAAGCTAGAATCTTAGCCATGGTTGCCAGATATGCTCCTTTGACCTTGCCAACTCAAGTACATGCCATGCCCCAAGACTACCAGAGTAAAATCTTTCAGTTTGATGGTGCTGGTCAATATACTGCACAATAACATGTAAATAAAATGAATGATTATTTTGAATTACATGAAATTAATGAAGAAGATGTACAGATGAGATTATTTGCACAAACACTAGTAGGAGATGTCAAGAAATGGTTTAAATCTTTACCTATTGGTCATATTGTTGATTTAAATGTTTTCCATAGATTGTTTATCAATAAAAGGGAAAGAAAGAAAAATCCTTTACAAATATTGTCTGAATATGAAAACATTAGAAGAGCTCCTAATGAATCTGTTTAGGACTATTGTACTAGGTTTAACAATATTTATAATGCAATCCCTGCAAATATCAAACCTCCACTAGACTTGGCACTAATCAAATTTCCTGATGGTTTTGACACTAATATGTCTTACCAATTGAGAGAAAGAAACCCTCCAACTTTAGAACAGATGCAGAGTGATGCAGTTAGTGTAGAAGCTAACTTGTTGGCTAAAAGAGCTAGAATGAGGAATGAGAGGAGTATTACCATTAAGGAATAACCATCCAATTTAGATGTTAAGATAGATACTTTGGCTAAAAGTTTAGAAAAGCTAGTGGATAGAATAGAAATTATGGAAAGAAAACCACAATGGGATAATCAACAACAAGGTCCTCAAATAAGAAAACCAAACTTTAAGAAGAATCCCAATACTAGTAAATCTAGAGAAGGGCCACCTGATCAACAAATTGGACCACCTTTCCAAGAAAACTATGTTGAAAATTCACACCAAAATGAAGAAGATGAAGACACTCAGATTAACTTAATGGGAATAAATGATGGTAATACTATTTTTCTTACCCAAGAAGAACAAGAATTATGCATGTTACAACAATTACAGTTACAATCTGGAGAGTCATTTGATTATAAACAAGGTTATGAATTTGCCATTAATGAAGTTCATAAGCAATATAACCTTAGGAGTAAGAAAAAGACAAAAGCTCCTACTAATAAAACTGTCCAAACTCAGACCAAGAAAATAGTGGGAGCTCCTGCAACCAAGGTGCTGCAAATTCTCTCTAGGGAAACCAAAAAAACTTTCACTCCAAAAATTGTAGAAATTACAGATACTGTTGTTAAAACTTCAACTGATATTCAAAAATCAGCTGCTTTTAAAACTTCAAAATATGTTCAAAAATCAATTGATACTCAAGCTTCAAATGCTATTCAGATTTCAACTACTTCCCAAACTATTCCAAATCAAAAATTTGAAAATAGTAAAACAGTGGACACCCAAACAGAAACTGAACTACCAACTGAAGATAAGAAAGAAAAGACTACACAAACTCCAATTTCCAAGGAAGAAATCATTCAGTTAGGCAAAACACAGACTCCATTTGATATCCAGACTGAAATTTCCAAATTGAAAATATCAATTCCTTTAACATAATTGATAAAAAATTATTCCTACAAAGCCCAAATCACTAAAACACTGAATATAGATGAAGGAGAAGACTTTGTTAATCTAAATGATAACCAACCAGAGTTAATATTTGGTCCTAAGGTAAGTGTCAAACATGAACAAAGTGGTGTTCCTCCATTCTATATTAGCTTGACTATTCATGATCAAATCTTACACAGTGCTATGTTAGATTCAGGAGCATCTCACAATTTAATGCCTAAAGAAATCATGGAAACATTGGATTTAAATATAACCAAACCATACAAAGATCTTTTCTCTTTTGATTCTAGTAAATTTAAATGCCTAGGCCTAATAAAAGACTTATGTGTCACTCTAGTTCAATACCCAAGTAAGAGTATTGTCATGGATATTGTAGTTGTTGATATCCCTCCAAAGTATGGAATGCTATTATCTCGCTCATGGGGAGAAAAATTGCAAGGATCTCTACAGTTAGACATGTCTTATGCCACAATTTCAGTATTTGGTCAGCCCAAAAATCTTTATAGAGAAACTTTAATGAAATACATGGTCAATAGTACAGATAAACCACAGAACTATCCTATTTATTCTATACATTCTGATATGGATTCTTTCATTTTATATAATTCAGACACTGGAAAAGACAATAACACAGTTGTAAAACAAGAACATAAAGAACCTGACAGTGATAATATATTTCATGAATCTAGGTGGCACCTAGACTTTGATGGTTCAATGAACAGATTAGGAGCAGGTGTAGGAGTTTGGATTCATAACATGGAAAATAATCATTCTGAAGGTCATGCCTTTAGATTAAACTTTAAATGCACAAATAACATGGCAGAGTATGAAGCTTTGATCTTAGGATTGCAAATTGTAAGAAACCTTGGAGCCAAAAGATTTTCTATCATGGGAGACTCAGAATTAATCATAAAACAAATTAAAGGAGAGTATTATGTGAATAATCCTAGACTTAGCCAATACAGAGAAACTATTCTAGATCTGATTAAGGAACTTCTTGAAATCGATTTTGTTGCTATTCCTAAGAAACAGAACATGCAAGCTCACAGTCTAGCTACTTTTGCTAGCACTTGTAGATTACCTTTTCAGCCCAATCACCAGTACATTGCAGAGGTAATACACAGGCCTATTATACCTGATAATTTGAAATATTGGCAGATTTTTTCACAAGATTCTCAAATCTATGATTTTATGAATGTTGAAGGACAATTCCAAAACTGTAACATAGATACTGATTGTACAGTAGATGACATCATAGATAGTGAGATAGATATAAATGTTGTAGATGTAAATAAACCCACTAAATTCACTAAAGTAGAAATAGATAACTTAGAAAAAGTAGAAATAGAAGAAATAGTTAATGATGATTATGAGATTTTAAACCTTAAAAATAACTTTTTGCCTAAGGGATTAGTCCCATTAGAAGATTTGTTTGATTCAAATGATGTAGTTAGAAAACAAAAAATGGAGCCTTTAAGATCAGACATAGAAGAATGTAACATAGGAACAGAAGAAAAACCTAAGCTTATTAAATTATCCAAAGCATTACCTCCAGCTGAAAAGTTGAAATACATAAGTTTGTTTAAAGAATTTCAAGATGTCTTTTCCTGGAGTTATGAAGACCTCAAGTCTTATGACACCAACATTATTCAACATAAAATACCCATCAAAGAAGATCAGAAACCCTTCAAACAAAAGCTTAGGAGAATTAATTAAGTTCTTATGCCATTGATTGAAAAAGAAGTAAAAAGGTGTATGAAGCACAAATCATAGCACCTATTAGATATTCAGATTGGGTCTCTAATTTAGTCACCACTAAAATGAAAACAGGAGAAATTAGACTCTGTGTTGACTTTAGAAACTTGAACAAAGTATCACTAAAGGATAACTATCCCCTCCCTAAAATGGACCACATTCTCCAGAGGGTAGTAGGGTCATCCAGAATCTCATTACTTGATGGCTTTTCTGGATACAACCAAATCTTAGTTCAACCAAAGGATCAAGCAAAGACTGCATTTACCACTCCCTCGGGTACTTTCATGTATTTAAAGATGCCCTTTGGATTAATGAATGCTGGAGCAACATTCCAAAGAGCAATGGACATAGATTTTGCAAAAGAAATCCATGACTTTTTAGTTGTTTACCAAGATGATATCATAGTGTTTTCCAAATCAATAATGAACATCTAGATCATTTGAAAAGAGTTTTTATTAAATGTAGAAAATTTGGCATTTCTTTGAATCCCAAAAAGACACTCTTTGGACTAGAAGAAGGTAAACTCTTAGTACACATAATTTCAAAATAGGGCATTAGAATTGATCCAGTTATAATAGAGGCAATCCTAAACATCAGTCACCCTAGGAATATTAAAGAATTGCAATCATTCTTAGGTAAAATAAATTTTCTTAGAAGATTCATTTCTGACTTAGCATAACTAATCAAAGAATTGAATAACATGTTAAAGAAAGATTCAACACTTAAGTGGACAGTAGAGGCTAAGTAGTCTTTTGGGGCAATCAAAGAAGCCCTTACTAAAACACCTGTCCTCATAAGTCCTGATTTCAAAAAAGATTTCATAATTTTTTCTTTTTCTTTAGAACACACTATTGCAACAGTCTTGTTGCAAAGGAATGATCAGGTTTATGAGCAACCTATTGCATTTTTCAGAAAATCTTTAACAGATGCTACACTAAAGTATAATATAATGGAAAAACAAGCTCTTGCTTTAGTAAAAGCCATAAAGGATTTTAGAGTGTACATTTTATACTCACACATTATTGCATATGTTCCAAATTTAGTAGTAAAGGACATTCTAACACAGAATGGGCTTGATCAAAAGAGAGGAAAATGGATTGCAACTATTTTGGAATATGATATCGAAATAAAGCCCACAAAACTAATCAAAGGACAACGTTTAGCTAAACCCATGGCTGAATCGAACTGTCAGGCCTGAGATATAAATTTCATTGGTGCTCTAGATGATCAGGTAGAGATGGCAACTCCACAGATAAGTGAAGCTTTTTTAGATTCACCTTGGTATACAGATATCATATTTGTTTTATCAAATTTACAAGCTCCTCCTAGTTTATCTAGAACTAAAAGTAGATTCTTGAAAATGAAATCAATTAAATATTGTATCATAGACAATGCTTTATTTTGGAAAGATAATGGTGGCATTTTGTTAAATTGTTTATTAAAGTTGAAGCTGACAAAGCCATGCAAGAATTTCATGCAGGAGATTGTAGAGGACACCTATACTGGAAAACAATTGCTGATAAGATTTTAAGGGCAGGTTTTTACTGGCCCACCCTTTTTGCAGATGTCATAAAATATGTGACCTCCTATCACAATTGCCAAATATTTGTAGGCAAGAAGAAACTCTTACCATTACCCCTCAAACCCATCTCCACAGAAATTCCATTTCAGCAATGGGATCTAGACTTCATTGGTGAAATTCACCCATCCTCCTCAGCCCAACATAAATGGATTTTGGCAGCCACTGATTACTTTACTAAATGGATAGAAGCCATCCCTTCTAGACAAGCCACTGATTTTGTCATCATCTCATTCCTTGAAAACAATATCCTTTCAAGATTTGGATGCCCACAAAAGCTCATTACTGATAATGCAGTTGCTTTCAAATCTAAGAAGATGGTAGAATTTTGTAACAGATATCACATTACCCTTGGCCATTCCACTGCCTATTACCCTCAAGGCAATGGGCTTGCAGAATCCTCAAACAAAATCCTTGTTAATATCATCAAGAAACTGTTAGAAGACAATAAGAAGACCTGGAACAAAAAGTTGGTTAATGCCTTATGGGCAGACAGACTCACTACAAAAAAGTCCATTGGTACATCTCCTTATCAACTAGTATATGGAATGGATGTTGTTTTTCCATCCTCTTTAGGAGTACCAGTGATGAAAATGATTCAAGAACTGTAGGTAGAATCCAATGATATCCAAAGGAGGATAAATCAAACAATACATTTGCAGCAAACCAAGGAAGAAGTCTATGTCAAATCCCAAGTGATCCAAGATAAAATCAAAAAGATTTTTGACAAGAAAACCAAAGCTGATGATTTTTACATAGGTGACAAAGTACTCAAATGGGATTCCAGAAGAAATTAAAAGGGTAAACATGGTAAATTTGATTTCCTATGGCAAGGCCCTTATATCATTTATGGTTACAGAGGTAACAATGCATTTTTCTTGAAGCAATTAGATGGAACAGATCTACCAGGTGGACCAATCAATGGTAGAATGCTGAAGCATTACTTGTCCCCAGATTAAAATTAGTTCATTTATTTACTTTTCTCATTGTACATAACATTGCAAAGTTTAGATTGCATTGTATGATTATCTTTTGAGGTTGAAGCCCGAAGAGAAGGCCCTAAGATTTGAAAGGTGTAGCATCAAATGTATGAATAAAGAAGATCATAGAAAAGCAATTACAAGGCAAGCATAGTAAAAGTTTCAAAGGCTACTGATCTTAAAGTTCTTGACATTTCACCAGGAAATATCATCCCCATGTGGAGCCACTGTTACGGTCCTATAATAATAGGATTCATAATTTTGAATTGACTATGATTAAGTCTTGTAATATTGTACATACTTTTGCTTTCTGCAAAAAAATTTCCCATATTAGAAATAAAAAATGTAAAGAGGGTAAGTCCTAAAAGAAAAATCAAAGGACTAAAAGAAAATGATCAAAAAAAAAATAACATATGAACCCCACCAAAAAGAGATAAAAAAATAGATTCTGAAAGTGATGCAAATTCAAATGCCACTACTTTTTACTTTGCCTTGCAAAATAAGATTGTGTGCAGCTTGTAAAAAATGCCACAATCCATGATGGTCAAATAGTTTAATCTTGATTCATTAATGCTTTAAATTTCATGCTAATAGATAGAGAATAAAGATCTAGCCAAACCATTTAATCTTGGCAGATCAGTATTTAGGTAGAGAACAATAATTAGCTCATCAATTTAATCTAAGCCATTGGAAGTTATAAGATTAGAATTAGTTAGTTTGCTTATCAAAGAAAAAGAAATAAAGGGTCAGCAAGCTCAAATGCACCCAATAAATGAAGAGAAAATGTTAGGGAAAATAAAGGGTAGGTAAAAGAGGTTTTGGAATGCATAAGGTTGCTAGCTCAAATGCACCTTCATCATGTTTAATCCTATGTTTCATGTGCAAGAGGAATTATCAAAGAAAGAGGACATTCACAAAAGTTGTATATTACTTTGGGTATTTATCCTAAAAGTTTTATATAATTTTAGGCCTGAATACTAAAGCTCATTCACTAATTTCCTCTCATTTCACTAAACCCCTTTCATGTCTAAATTATTAATTTCCCTTCATTACCCCTTCATTACTTTTCATTCCCTAATATTTTTCCCCTTCTTGATTCCAAAGGACCCTTCCCTCTTCATTTCCCCTTGTAAAAATATCCCTTCCCATTCATTTTTCCTTTTCCCTTATTTCATCTCATTTTCCTTTGTAAAGCCACTAAAACCCCCTTATCCTAAGTTTAAAAAGTTAAAATGTATCGGGCCCCATTGCAAAACCCTCTCTGATACCCTTTTAACTCATCCCAAATGTTTTTCTAAACACCTGCTCTCGTATTCCCCAAACCCTATATATTATTCTAACCTATAGTCCCGCTTTATATATTTCACCTTCCCACTATATTATACCCCCAATCCCTAAAAACCTTAGCATATGGGTTATAACCCTCCACCGTATAACCCATGGTCCCCACTTCTATTTTAATACCCATTGCATCACTTATCCCTCGGCCCCGCCAATCAACACCCTCACTCATCCCTCGCAACTCCGCCACATGATAACCCTCTGATCACCCACCACGAGATCCAACAACCTGCATCCCATAGCACGTGCTCCGAAGAATGATCTTTAACATATCAAAAGCACGTGAGATTCACAGTTTTTCCTGCCCGCCTCTTTCTACGTGGTAGCCACACGTTATATTGCGTCCTCAAAAAAAATACCACCTACCACTCAAAAGCGATGCGATGAACCATAATACCACCTCCTCACATAAGATGAAACCGCCTGCTATTCAAACTTAACCCCACGCCGAAAAGTTAACCAGTGTTGCTTAAAAACCAAAAAGCCACATTCAAATGACATCAAGGCAATAGAAAAGCTCATAAAAAAGAAGAATGAAGACATTGCTGCATTGAAGAAGCAGCTAAAATTGCATCCGTCTGAACATCCACAAACCAAGAAAGTTCTAGAGAATCAAATCCAAAAAGATGAGATGATGGACCTCATTCTCCAGTTAAATTCTCAATTAAAATAAATGGAAAATGAGATGGATAAGTTAGTGCAGGAGAAACAGGCCAACATGGAAACAGTTACTGTCACTACTATTCCTATAGTTACTACAGTAGTTCCTTCTACTTTGGCAGCTTCAGTGGCCACAACAACTCCAGTAGCTACATCACTTCCCACTGCATCAACAACTACATCAGCAATAGGTTCAACAACAACAACAGCTCATCCTAGTGATGAAGCAAGTAAATTAATCAAATCTATGCAGGATATGTCCATCCAAACCAATGAAATAAATAGACTTAAGGAACAAATAAAAGGTCTAGAGGATGAAAATGAGTTGGCACAAATCATGCAAAAAAAATGAAACACAGAAGTCAAACAAATTGACTGAGAGAATACATAAGTTAGAGAAAGAGTTGACATTGAAAGAACCACTTGCCCAAGCAAAGCAATAGCTATGGGCCAATATCATTAACTCTGTTAATGATATTTGGCCTTCTATACAGGTGATATTTGAGCAAAATGATTTGGTCAAAGAGGTTGGTGAGGCAATTCAAAGGGTAAGAGCCAAACTTGGGAATAAGCCAGAAGAAGCCTCAAGAATTGAGACCATACTAGAGGTAAAGAAGGTAATCACCAAGAGGAACCTGATGACACAACTTGAGGAAAAATGCCAAACAATGGAGCTAGCAATAGCCAGGTTTATGGTGAAATTTGATGCTTTGAGGCAGAAAGGTCTGCCTAATCCATTGGTGATTAATGACAGGTTGATGGCACATGAAGACCATGATAAGAAAATTAGAGAAGTGGCAAAGGAACAAGCCAACAATTCCTCCATGAAAGGGATTCCTACAGTAAAATTGCTTTATTAGACTTTTGAGAACCTCTTTTACCTACAGCATGAGGTAAAACATCTCTTTATAAACAAACCTACTTTTGCAAAATACACAAAAACTGATGAAATCTATAGAAGAATGGTAAATATTAAATTACCAGATGCAGAGTCTTGGGAAAAGTTGAATGATTTACTATGAAGATGAAAGGTAAAACAGAGCAGTCAAGGCAGTAAAGAGTAAAAGAGTTTAAGGATGAAAGAGTATCAGTGAAAAGGCAGTATAAGAGACAGTCAGAGAAAAAGAAAACAACAAGAGAGAAAAAGCAGCATAATATCAAAGAAAACCCAACAGCAAATAATAAAAGAGGGATAGCTTGCGTCAATTACATATCTATCTCTATCTTCTTGCATGAAGATATTTATTTTTCCTTGAATAATGCCTAAAACAGCTTAGGATATCTTGTAATAGTTTTTTGTATAAATACTTCATAATTTGAAGTATTAGGTGTGGATTGCTGAACATTTCTATAGTTATATTGACCTAAAACCTGAGGGTTTATTGTAACATTTTCAAGTCAACGCACTGGACTGAGTGATAAAGGCACTGCATTACAGGATTCATGTGTTGGGGCACTTCAGTGATGTATCTTTCATTTGTTAAATTGTTATTTTATTAAGTATTTCACATACATACATGTTTTCCAATTTGAATGAAATAACTGGAATGTTACTACATAATTTGTGTAAGTACACTTTGTCTTGAACAATTATTCATTTTGATGTTTTATTCTAATATCCAGAGTAGGGAATTCTTCATTGCTCCCTAGTTTCAATTGACCTCTTTCATTTCTCTCATTATCCGGTTTGAGGAATCCTTAACTCCTCCTTGACCTCGATTGAAAAACCACTTCACCATCTAGCCTAAAAGATCTGAATTTACTCAACTACCTTGCACTGTGAACACTATATTTAAAACTTGATTCAGTCCTATTTTCTTGACATTTGGACTCCATGGCCCAATGGTAAAGAGACATTCATCTATCCATCTAAATAAGTGATTCCACCACCAAATCAAATCAAAACCCAACCAAGCTTAAATAACTAGCCTAAAATCAATTAATCCAACAAAGTTAAATCATTAAGAGAGAGCCCTCCCTGAGCATTAGGAAGGCTAGATCCTGATCTCAAAAGTAGGTTTGTGGTTACCTCTATTATTTCTTTAAACACAACATGACAACCCTAGGGAAATTTTAGTGATAACATTCCCCAAGGGGGAGCGTTCTATAACAGCCCTGGTGGAAAGTTTCATGTAATAAAAGTTAATAGAGGAAAAATAAGACCATGGGTAACGGACACTTATTCCAAGCTGAATGTTGGGCAAATATATCCTAGTGGGCATCATTGAATGTGTTTTTTGGCTAAGGAAAATTGGAAAAGGCTAAGGCAAAGGCATTAAAAGGCAAAAAGGCATTTTGGCACATTTATTTATGAAAATAAAGGAAATTAGGAGAAATGTAAGGTGAAAGGTCATAGGTTGCATCTGAGGAGGAAAATGAAGGAAAATAATGGAAAATGAAGAAAATAGAGGCCTCATGAATAAAAAGGCTTCTTAGGATCAGTTCATGGCTTTTGTCAATTCAAATTTGGAGCTCTCTCACTATTCTCTCTCTCTCACTCACTTTCTTGGTGACTTAGAGTTTTCTTGGAGCACTCTATATTGGAGCAAGGAAAGGAAAGGAAAATCAAGAAAGGATCAAGGAAAGGAAAGAAGGAACAAACATCTTCAATAGGAATACTTGCAGGTAACCTTTTTCATGTGTGATTTCCTAGCTAGTTTGGACATGCATGACTTTGCATGTTGGTGTATGGTTCTCTTACTGTCGGTGGCATGGTTTTACTCATTTATGATAGTGGATTTTAGTGTAGCCTAGAGTTTTTTCGGATGCCATGGTATGTTCGGATGTTTATTTTGGTTTTTGATCTTTGTTTTACCAGATGTATTTCATAATCCAAGGCGAAGGTGGTCTCAGGGTTCATTCCCAAAGGCCTAGGAATCCCTTGACTGGTTTTGACGGATACACGGTAAAGCCTGAGGGATAAGTCTTGTTTTAGGGCCTAGTGATTCGGGTTTGGATTGCGGTAAATCTTGAGAGACAAGGAGATGGAAAATTCCTCAAGGATAGTGATGGATTCTGGATGGCTTTCCAAATTTTGTTTAGTTGTGATCAGAGCACCCATTTTGGTGTGATCACGATTTGGTGAGGGTGGAGGTGGTTTAACCTCTAGATTTCCTTGGTTGTTCTTAGATTGGTATTTCTATGAGATCCCACATTCATGCTTGGAATATGGCACAGGGATGACTGGATGTGTTGGACACCTAATCCTCAATGGGTTAGTGTGGAAACAGAATAGACAAAAGGAAGTCCAAGAGACCTTGGGATGTGGAACCCAACGGTCAAATCATGTACTATAAATGTATATCTCTTGTTAATAAAAATGTATTCTCATGTTTTATCCTTTAGATTATGTTGCTACCCATGTGTGTTTAACATGGTATCAGAGCCATGATGTGTGGTCTGTGTAGTTTTCTTCCTCACAGTTTATGCCTTAGGTAGAAAAAGAAAAATAAAATAAAATTGGCATGTTGTTATTCCCTACGCAACTGGTCTGAGCTGCCTTGAATAGTTCTGGCCTAGTCTTCATTACCTGTAATTTTCCTGACTACCTAACGCGCCTGACAACCTAAAACATTGAAGGATGGTCGTTGCATCCATTTATGATTGAGCGTTTCACTTTCCTGATATATTTGTGGTTGTCATTAAATAATAGGACCATTTATTTTATTAGCTGAGTGCATCAGATCTACAACTAGGCAATGTATTCCTACCTGTGGCCTATCAAAGTTTGTGTACTGGTGTCACTGGTATAACAGTGTTGCGATTTACCATTATTCTCTAACATGGTATTATTTTCTTCAGAAGAATGTCAGTTTGTCATGGATTTTTTCTGCCAATTTTATAACTTCCCTCGCTTCTCTGACATATTCCTACTACGCTGCTCGAATTGTGCTAAGACTGTGAATTTGGACTATTGGACTTCCATATACGCCGTTGGCCTCCATACGCTACCCTCTCCACGCTGCTGGCCTCATAGACGTTTTAGATTCTCCTATAACTCCTATTTTCCTGCCACATACTCTGTCCTGAATCCTCTGGCCACATTACTTCTCTGTGCTGAATTAGAGACTGTGCATTCCAAAAACTTTCGAATATATTGGTCTTGTTTTAAATTAAGCATTGAAAGTTAATAAATTACAATGTCAACTTGAACGCACAAAGGCAGGACAAAGATCCAACCATTCTGGGTTTCCGCTATTGTTGAAGCTTCCTTGTAAGCATTGATGGTGACTACCCAACATTTAATAGTATTTTAGAGGCTTTAACGGTGTTTCCAGAGTGATACTGGTGCACGCGCAACATCTGGGCAATTGTTTGTCTTGTGGCTCCCATTGTGGCGATTTGTGTAAATTGTTTCATTTCAATTGACAGTTTTCATTTGAAGCATCAAACATGGATTTATGCAGCCCTCCTTTGTTAAGCATAGTACATTGAATCATCTATGCAAGATTCTTTGGAAGTCGTTGAACGAGTAGTTCGTTCATTAAGATGAGACTAGCCGAGTATGTAAACCATGCAGTTGAATGTGTGAGACTGTATTTTGAGCAAATGACTTGGATACAATGAGCTGTGAGTGTGTTGTTGGGAAAAGTATCCAATACGGAATGACCCTATCCCACTCTAAGGGTGATAGATCCTTAGCAACAATCAAAGCAAAGCTATCTAAGATTACTTCTTTATGAGATGCAAAAGGGGGAAGAAAGAGATCCACTCACTGATGTCTTTCGCCAATGGTTGATCCAATCTTCTCTCCTTGCTGCTTGTTCCCAGCTCCTTGTCCTCTCACGGGCCCAGCTACACCAAGATCCTGCAAACAAGACGAGAAAGAGAAACTACAAGAAGCATGCATTCATAATTGATTCAAGGATTAGAATAAATCAAATACGCAAGTACAACAATACATCATTGAAACACATGCGAATAGAAGAACCTCAAATGCTTTATTAATGGAAGAAAGTAAGGTTCAGGTGGTGATACAACCATAAGAGGCCCAATCCAGCATCACCTTCCCGATGGAAAGAAATCTCCTCTTCACCTCCTTCAAGCAATCACCCAATAGTTCCAACTGTAAACCAACAGCAATTCTTTGCACAAAATTCCGGCCTCCAGATCTCATGGGATGAGATCCTTATATAGAGTTTTGGAGAGAAGATGAGTCAGCTTGATGTGTGACTAGTGTCCTCTTCAACTCCAGTTCTTCTTTAGTTCTTGAGTCCACTTGGAGATCCTAGCTTCCACTTGGAGTTTTAGAACCTCTTACTCATCACTAGGCGAATCCTTTGATCCAAGTGTCATTTTGGAAGCTTCCTGGGCACTGACACATTGAGGAAAGATACCTCCACATGTCAAAACTCGCTTAGCGCAGGTAACCTTTGTTGAATTTGACATTCAGCGCAGGTAGACCATGGAGCAGTTGACATTTAGCGCAGATGCTCAGTGGAGCAGTTGACATGATCCAGAATTGACTTGTTTTTGAGTGTTTTTCAGTGGAGAACTGATTTGAATTGCTGTGGTTTTCTGACCTTGTTCCTCTAGGGGTAGGAACAACATGTTTAGGGACTTTGGATCCCTTAGGTTATGGACATTTCATGCTTCATGCTGTAAGGCACAAAAATGTCTATAACAGTTGCCCCCTAAAGTATGAGGTCGTTTATCAGGTGAAATGCTTTATCAGGAGGATCCGAAGTTCATTCAATCGCCGGGAGGTGACCTGTAATAAGATACAATACAATACATTATTTTTCATACTGCTTTCATGATCTAGCTGAGGCGGGCATTTCCCATGCTCAGCTTTATAAATACATTTTCTGTACATAGAACAGACGATCGTCTGATGGTAGACTGATAATTCTCTGCTGAAATTATCATCCTTTGAGTAGGATGATCATCTGCTGCACATGTCAATGTCTTTATTTCCTGAATATATATCGCAGCCCAGATGGATGAAACTAGATCCGGGGTCTTCAAACTCGTCCGATCTTCACTCTAAGTACAAATCCATCCATGTGAGAATTTCTTGGAGTTGAACATGGACAGACATCGCTTGATTACCAGTCAATAATGTAAACTGTTAACAAGCGCGAGAGGAATCACCGATAATGATGATGACCCTCAAGGTACTGCAGTACAATTCACGTGGTGTGAATAGAGGACTCAGCGTCGAACACCACGCAAAATCTCCCGGTCGAAGGTCATTGATGTATACCTGTCGCCGGAAGTGAGAAACTTGCCATTGAGGCATGCAAGCTTCAAAGTACTGGGGGGGGTGTTCCTAGATCAAATTCTTGGATAATGAGTTGATGTCGACAAGAAGCGATCCGTCAAAGGAGGGCCTTAATGAATCCCACATCAGTGACACAGAACGGAGCTAATGATTGTGATGAAGGTGAAAATGATCTGTGAAATATGATTCAGGGTGGCGGTCATGAAAAGGATAAAAGATGATGTATGGCAGTGGATGGGACATGGTTGACTTTTTCTGAACGACATCTCTTGAACATATAACGACACTGATGTGATGGATCGGTAGCATTACCCCAAATGTGGATGGTATGGCGAGACCATGGTGATGAGACCGGTGAATGAAACAACCCAACCCGATGTGGTTCGGAGGCAAAAGTGTCATGTTCAAGAGCGACTTGCTACCATTACAGCTTTGAGATTCTCCCAATTTTTCCCCAGTCATTTCTGACCAGTACCTCTTTATTTTTGTCAAGCTTGAGGAGGATAACATATGCTTGTTCTATAACCTGCCCTTCGGGCAAGCCCATCGCTATGTTTTAACGAGCCTAGCAATAGGGAAACTCGTTCTCGTCTAAAGACAAGTTTGTCGCTATTTAATGTTTTTAACGAGTCTAGCGACAAAGACAACTTGGTCCTTTTTATTTTTAGAGAGTCTAAAAAGGTACGTAAAGTCAACTCCAGAGGTCCTTTTTCGTCATCTAATCCCTTAAGTCTGAAAAAGTATAAAACAATACAGAAGGGATGAATGTTCGATAGTTTTATCGAGCCGAACTAGACAAGCGCTCGATCTTTTTGTGCAATAATCCCTCAGGTCCAAAAAGATTAAAATCTAGAGGAGGGATAGCTCTTCCGGTCCTTTTAACAAGCTGGAAGGCCAAAACTCGGCAAACTTTTCATATTTTACGAGTCAGTGAAAAGAGCTCAAAGAAGACTCGTATTTTGAGGAACGAGTGATAAACAGGGATAGCAGCAAATTCCAGGTACAGGTTGGAATTTTCCAATCACGGCAATGTCACAAGGATGGCTAGGTGAAATCACTCTTCGCAGCTGTTCCTCAAAATAGGTAAACAATCAAGTGGAGGTGAATGATCGGCCAAATGAAAAGTGGAGGTGACGGTGCAAACACGACCAAGGCTTCTATGGCTGATGAATTTACGGTCTCAAATGGTTATTTACCGGTTCATTTTTTCTGGATGAGCTTGAACTCTGGGGGAATCTTGCTCACATGCTTATGTTTATTTTTTAACGAGCATGAATTCCGCGTTAAAACTGCTCAGTTTTGCGTTTATTTTTTAACGAGCATGAACTTTGCCAAAACTGCTCGTTTTTGCGTTTATTTTTTAACGAGCATGAACTTTGCCAAAACTGCTCGTTTTATACCAGTCATAAGATAAGAAATGTCTCCTGGAGATTCTATTTTTTATGGAGCTTCATCTCATTTAAGCTTTGCTCCATATCCTTTCTTTATGCAAGTTTGGTTACGACTAATCCAAAAAGCAGATAAATAATCGCTCCTCGCTTGCACTCCAAAAGGTTTGCATGCCCCCAGGTATAAAGTACAATTTCAAGGTTATCCCTCCAGTTTCCACATCTGCTTTTCTTTGGGTGTTCACAGCTACTTGTCTCCTTGCTAGTCTAGTTTTACTGGGACTATACGAGATCACAAGAGAGCAGCTACTTGGTTTTTTCTCGATAGTCTAACTTTTATGGATCTTTGCAAGATCGCAAGAGAACAGCTACTTGCGACAAGAGAACAGCTACTTGCGACAAGAGAAGAACACTCCTCAAAGATAAAACATTTGTTTTACCACAGGCATACCTCTTTCAGGTCACCCGAAGATTGTTCTGTTAATCTTTCAAACGAAACATTTCTTCAGCATTGTCTACAAAAATAGACAAAGGTGAGTGGCGCTGCCTTAAACACATAACTTTGACAAAAGAATATTTTTCCAGAACAACCCCTCTTCCATCAACACCTTCTTATTCATGAGAGCTTGGCTTTTTGCCGGCTCTTCCTTACGAAGAGGAAGGAGGGGACGAGGTACGGACTAGTCCTATTCTCCCGCGGAAATTCTACCTTATACCCAGGGTTTTCTCTGCCCAAAGCAAACCAGGATGCATGCCCCCTGGGTTCCAGCCCTATTTTCCCGAATCACTCGCACTCATCAGGAAGAAGAACCGGGGGTGGAGACCTTTCTTGATTGAATAGACCATTCAGGGTTGGTATGTGACTATTTGCGATGCGTGATCCTGGAAATGAAAGTTGGTCTACGAGCTTGACCATTCTTCCTTCGTGTGGAAAACACATTACTCTAAGGAGTGAGGAGACTATTGCTCCCATGCAATATATATAGTCCCGTCCAAGGAGTAGGTTATAATCCAAGGGTCCTTGGACGACCATCACGTTCATTTGAACGGCCTTCCCTTTCAATGTAATGGGCACATTGGGGAGGATCCCTAATGGTCGACTGGTTTCTTTATCAAAACCCGAGAGATTTCTTATCTCAGGCAAAAGCGCCGGGGAACCCAGTGCTTTCCAAGCAATAGAGGAAAGGACACTCACATATGCCCCTTCATCAATGATAGTTCCAGCCATTACCATTCTGTATATTTGGACTATAATTCTGAATGGTATACTGGCTGGTAACCGGGGTCTGCCTAGTTGGTTCCAATCAAAGGACACAACCAGGTTGCTTGGTGGTGGGACCGAATACACGGCCGGATATGACCCTGACGATGTTCCTTCCTGCGATAAAGGAATGGGCGCATTGCCCTGATGCTCATCAGAGTCGGTGTTGATGAAAAGAACCTGGATGGTGTCATCCTTATTCTCTTCAGTGAAGGTGCCAGCTGAAGATGAATCTTCAGTGACGGTGTCATTTGAAGATGAAACTTTTGAAGGGAGAACCGGGTCAACTACCGTTTCGACCTTTGGACTCTCGTCCGGTCTGGATTCAGTAGGTTCGTTTTCAGTGACTGACGCTTCAGCTGACCACTTGGGCGGGCCAGCTGTATTTTCAACCAACGAAGGACTTGGCGCGAGTTTTTTGTATCCAGGAGGACGTCGTAACGATGAAACCGGTCGATCTTCCAAAACTCTCTTTGCTTCGTCTAAGAAGGGACAATGATGGATGGCGTGATCGCCTTCACACAGTCTGCAGGGGAATCTCGTTCCCCCTCTTTGTCTAGAACCTTCACTTTCGCTGGTTGACAGTAAGCATTCAACATGGCTATCAGAGGTTGATGCTTCTGAACTGTGCAAACGAGGGGACCAGTCCCTTAGTATCCGGGGAATACAGGGACAATCTCGGTGGAAGTGGTCTCCTCTACATATGACACATGGCGATTTAAGCCTGGTCCGTGCTGTGTGTGGATTTTTGTCAGATGTCTTTTGCTTGCCCCCAGTCGCCTTAGGCTCCTTCTTCTTCTTTTCTTTCTTCTTCTTCTCCTTCTTCTCCATGGGAGCTTGGCTTTTGCCGGCTCTACCTTGCGAAGAGGAAGGAATGGAGGAAGATTTATAAGAAGTAGATGGCTGGAGGGCAGCTCTAGACTGATCTAACTGTTGACTCAACTGTTCAGGAACTGTGGTGTTCTGAACTACACTGGTTGAGAATAGCCAAACTGGCAGGCCAATTGTCAGTCCTGGAAGCGACAATGTGGCCATGTGGGGCGCACCAACTTCTCCCCAAGAGGAGAAAGGACTAGGATTTCCATCATGGGGAATTCCTTGGTTGGTGTGTTCGATGTTCTCAACCCAAAGATCAACGCAGGAATGGGAGGTGATTATGTTCCATTTTAAAATAAATTTTATACAACGACGCTTTAGACACAACTTGCTTTTTCACTTTTAAAGAGTCGAGAAAAAGCTAAAGATGACTCTAGTCTCCTTCGATGTTTTAACGAGCCCGAAGTGACAAATGCTCGGATGGACTTTTTCAGTTATAGAGTTTGAAAAAGGCCAAAAGAAACTGCTCTGGAGTTCTAGGCAGAGGGTGTGCCAAACCTTTCGCAAAACCACAGAATACGTTTTACGGTACGAGTGGTCGATCTTCGTGAATGCTGTGTTCACTGCATTGCGATCAGTAGGGTGGCCGACACGGTTTCCTATGGATAAAGGCTTTATTCCTATAGGGGTCTCCCAATATATACGCGACGGTACGTGGGAGCACAAGTCCGTATTGATACTTATCGCTTCACCGTGGAGGAATCACCCAACCACTCGATGCTAAGATATCACGTTTAACGACGCCGGAACACGTCTCTAGCTTAGACCTCTATGTGTTTTCGTTATGTTTCAAAGTGTTGTTATGTAAATTCAATTCATTTTAGGTTGATATTGCTTAGCAGTTTGCCTTTATGGATCACCACGTGATGTATGGTACAACTCCTAAATGCAGTCTAAGAATGATAAGCAAGCTTTTTCAATTCTTTCAACTTATGAAAATCTTAACTACTGAGGGAAAAGAAAGACATCAACTTTTCACACAGATCATAGAGCACACACTGATGCACTTTTCCTAAATCGACATGCAAGCTGTCAAAATGCACATGCACAATGCAGGTATTTCTTTTCTTCTTTCTTAATGTTGATGTATTACAAAAAGAAAGCTGTTGTATAATTTCGAATTCAATTTCAAGTGAAAGCAAACAAGCTTTTGTCCAAAATCAAAAGAACACCTTAATATTTACTTGTTTCAACACTAGAAATACTTAAATTCGAACCATATGACGAAAGCAAAAGCTCAATCAGCTATGAACAACAAATAAACTAACTCTTAGGATCAAAACGACACTTTATCACAGGTCTAGATCTAAGAGGCCACAGCAAGACTAGTTCACTTTCGTTATGGGAAACTGTAAATGAAGTAAGAAATACAAAAAGAACAATCACAGTTTCTTTATACAACCGAGGCGGAATAACGGCAAAGAAAGGTAGTTTCAGATAGGTACAATGGTTGATAACAGGCTGCAAAAACAATACTGAAAACTGGGCAACAGAAAGCAGGGAACCCCAGTTGCACAAGGCAAAATTGGTTCAGCGCAGGCTCTGCACTGTCAGTTTGACATTTAGCGCAGGTAGCCCCTTCGGGACCTGCGTTGAAACGCAGACTGCCTTCACTGCAGTGGCGCTGAAGAGAAAACTCTCGTTTCTCTCAGGTTCTGGGTCACAGATTGCTCAAAAATCAACTGTTTTAGGCCAAATCAGAGGCTATCAATCAAGTACACACTAGAGGATGATTAAAGGAAGATGAAGACTATCACAAAGAGCTATTTAGAGTCCTTGTGGATCAGCTCTTCAAATCATAAACATGCCCAGAAACTGAGCTAGAGTAGCTGCCCTCTACTTTGCATCTGAAAGATTCAAATGCAGTTCGATTCGGTACTCCCTTTGTTTAGGAAATGAATAGCAAGAAACACAAGCTACCAACAAGATACGATCCCCAGCGGAGTTGCCAGTTTGTTGTTGGGAAAAGTATCCAATACGGAATGACCCTATCCCACTCTAAGGGTGATAGATCCTTAGCAACAATCAAAGCAAAGCTATCTAAGATTACTTCTTTATGAGATGCAAAAGGGGAAGAAAGAGATCCACTCACTGATGTCTTTCGCCAATGGTTGATCCAATCTTCTCTCCTTGCTGCTTGCTCCCAGCTTCTTGTCCTCTCACGGGCCCAGCTACACCAAGATCCTGCAAACAAGACGAGAAAGAGAAACTACAAGAAGCATGCATTCATAATTGATTCAAGGATTAGAATAAATCAAATACGCAAGTACAACAATACATCATTGAAACACATGCGAATAGAAGAACCTCAAATGCTTTATTAATGGAAGAAAGTAAGGTTCAGGTGGTGATACAACAATAAGAGGACCAATCCAGCATCACCTTCCCGAAGGAAAGAAATCTCCTCTTCACCTCCTTCAAGCAATCACATAGTTCCAACTGTAAACCAACAGCAATTCTTTGCACAAAATTCCGGCCTCCAGATCTCATGGGATGAGATCCTTATATAGAGTTTTGGAGAGAAGATGAGTCAGCTTGATGTGTGACTAGTGTCCTCTTCAACTCCAGTTCTTCTTTAGTTCTTGAGTCCACTTGGAGATCCTCGCTTCCACTTGGAGTTTTAGAACCTCTTACTCATCACTAGGCGAATCCTTTGATCCAAGTGTCATTTTGGAAGCTTCCTAGGCACTGACACATTGAGGAAAGATACCTCCACATGTCAAAACTCGCTCAGCGTAGGTAGCCTTTGTTGAAGTTGACATTCAGCGTAGGTAGACCATGGAGCAATTGACATTCAGCGCAGATGCTCAGTGGAGCAGTTGACATGATCCAGAATTGACTTGTTTTTGAGTGTTTTTCAGTGGAGAACTGATTTGAATTGCTGTGGTTTGCTGACCTTGTTCCTCTAGGGGTAGGAACAACATGTTTAGGGACTTTGGATCCCTTAGATTATGGACATTTCATGCTTCATGCTGTAAGGCACAAAAATGTCTATAACAGAGTGTTCTGTTGTGCGATGGTGAATGCTGCATGACATTAAAGACTGCGTAGGTTGGTGTGTGCGCTCTTGCAAATGGGTATATATATCATATGTGTTGAATTTGAAACCTGAAGTGTGTTGAATTTGAAACTTGTGGTGCGGTGAATTTGAATGTGTTGAATGTGTTTGAGCACCCATACATTTAAGCGTTGTCCTTGCTTTTGAATGTCTTTGCATTATTATGTATGTGATGTCCATTTACATTGAATATATGCGTTGTATTACATTTAACACTTAAACGCAACTCCATACAGCTGAAAGGAATGAGTTCTTGTGATATTTCAAGGGGTTCAAGCCATATAATTATCAACTAGACATACTTATTGTTGGCTCGAGTTTATGAGCAGAAAGGAATCGAGCTGCCTCCATCTGATGACTGAGCGAAGTAACATCTGCTGAGACAAATTTCTGTCAATAGAAATCAAGTTTTGGGCTCAAGAAGTCATGCTTCCTACTAATAGTTGAGGCCATTTGTCATTTCTAATTGTTGGGCTTGCATTTCCTCTACAAAAAGCCGCATTCTAGTTTCTGCCCCTCTCAATTTCGTGTGACTTGGATGTGGAGCCGATGAAGAAGGAAACTTAGAAGGATACCATTGTTGGGGAGACGTATTACTTGCCTGAAGGTTCTCGTCACCTCAGCTTGTACATGAATGTCAATTAAACCTTGGTGAGTCTGTGTGTTGCTACTATATGTGATGGGGACCCACCTTTGTGCATAGAAAGATAACGTGGGGACTATGAATTGTTAGTTGTTTGCCTAATGGTTACTACGAGGGTCCACACTATTCTTCCTTTTACTGCTGCACGTGCTTAGTGAAACTTTATACGGCACCTGGACATATTTAATCCCTTCTAGAAGGTGTATCAACTGTTGGTGTAATTCTTTAATTGGAGCTGGAACGAGCTGGGTATGTGTGCATCTTTCAGAACTGAGTACACATGGGAGCTGAGTTAATTCCTCCTCTTAGCTGGAAAATATCTTCAAAGAAGTTACTGCTGAAATTAATTTCATGAAAGTCTTATATTCTGGGTAGTGCCCACTATGAAGATTGTAATCTTGAGCCTCATTAACAACACTACAGTACTAGGTTCCATCTATCTTTATTTTTCTGTATAAACTTATGTCTAATCGAAAAAATGACTGTTCATTTTCAAAAAAAATCAACATTGGGCATGAGTGATTCTGAACATCATTGTGTAAATTCTGAACATGTATTTCAGTGAAAAGTGAAGAAGTTTGTGGTTGCTACACTTGTTATTAGTATTATTTATGCTTGTTGGGTCTAAAGTTGAGCCAACAACAAGGAATGCACCTACAGCATTTGATACACAAACTATTTGATAAAATACTACAGTGGACCAAATCATACAAACTCAGGACTCTTTGTGGTTTTCTCTTAGTTATTCCGGTTGGGTTTCTTACAGCAAACTATTTTTTTCTTTGAAGAAAGTGGCAATATCAGAGAATATTGAATTGTACCCTAGTCAAAGTATTTATATATGAGCATTCAAGTCCTGTCCATGACATGGTGTTATAATTGTTGAAGTTTTGATAGCCATCATTTCTGCTTTGAAAGTGAAGGAGTATTTGAAGGATCCAAGCAAGTTTGCAGTTGCTACTGCCCCAATTGTGGCATTGTATTTAAAACTCATTATAGTTTCTGTCTACATATATATGCATTGATTCCTTGATTCATTTTCTGCACATTTATAAAGGATATTGCTGTGTACTGCGAGTGGGTATTACTTTTCTGCATTAAGTAGTAGTTGTGATCAGTTTTTAAGGTGTAAATCAGACATTGAAGAAAAAATGGCCAGAATCAGTGAAGTATTAGAGTTCCTTAAAACTCTAATATTGTCTACTAATCATGATACATTAAAAGTCAGAAAAGTTTCTCTCACAGACATTCAGGTCTATCTACAAAATGCACATGAGAAAATTGATTTTTGCAGCTCGAAACTCAGCTACAACAAGAAGAATTAAAACAGAGGAGTCATTATGAACCTGTTTCTGTTCAGAAGATTGAAATAGACTCCCATAAATCAGTAGTTGTACATGCAGATGCGGAAGTTCAGCTTGCACTTCCCAAGCCCATCATCAGCCCTTGGGAAGAGCTTGTCCATAACAAGCACAGAACCAGTCTTGGATATGACAAGGACTTGTCCTTTCATATTCTAGACTACTCCAAATCAATCCAATTTCAAAGTGCTGGATTCATTCATGACAAGTTCACCTACTCCTCATGACAGTTTACCGTTAGCTGTTCCAGATTATGCCCCTCTTCCACAGCAGTAACAACAACAGCAGATTGTGAAATGCCAACACTGTGATGGAGTTGGCCATTTGAAAGATCATTGTTTTGATCTTCATCCATGTAAGCACTGCCATAAAACCACTCATTCTTCAAACGAATGCTTCAGAAACAAACGTCCTGCAAGAACAAAGATTCATCTTGGATGGATCGCTTCTTGGCAATGGGCATCAACAGCCAAGAAGATATTCCAATCACATGTCAAAACTTGTTCCAGAGTATTGAACAGTCTTGCAGTTGAGTTTTCTCCATCATCTCACCTTGTATCTGACAGGGGGGGAAATAATGGTCATCTACAAGCTTCAAAGCCACATCAAGCGAGCCTGAGCCATAACTTGCCACACCAGATTCAGAGTTGTAGCCAGAGACAAAGATTCCCCTAAGCATGCCTTCAGTTGGTAATCTGGGACACTTCCTCTAGCATAAGACTTCAACTTCTCGCTAGTTTTGGAAGAGTTCCAGGAATTGCATTAAGCATTCCAGAGTTGTTGGTCATCCTTAAACCATCACAGGTTGAGACTTCCCTTTTGAGGTTAACGTTCTCCCTTTTATGCAGGGTGAGACCTCCCTTTCATGGTTAAAGGTTTCCCTCTTCAAAACAATAGGAGCACTTCCTCTAGCAGAAGACTTCAGCTTCTTGCCAGTTTTGGAAGAGTTCTGGGAACTACACTAAGAATTCTAGTGTTGGTGGTCATCCTTAAACCACCACCCTTTATACCAACATTTCAAAGAGCACATTCAGCCTAGTGCTGCCATGCATTTTTTCACATTTGTATTAAATCTCTCTTCTTGGACTCATACATAACCCTTCGGATTAAGGGGGGTAATGTTGGACACCTAATCCTCAATGGGTTAGTGTGGAAGCGGAATAGACAAAAGGAAGTCCAAGAGACCTTGGGATGTGGAACCCAACGGTCAAATCATGTACTATAAATGTATATCTCTTGTTAATAAAAATGTATTCTCATGTTTTATCCTTCATATTATGTTGCTACCCATGTGTGTTTAACAGGATGAAAGAGAGATTTGGTTCAGCCATGTCTATGGTCGAGTGGTACGTGGAAGTCCAGAACCTTGCCAGAGTTTCCTATGAGTAATAAAAGCTAAGTTCTCTTAATTTTTCACTGATTTATATGTGTATTTAATGGATGTCATATCTCTTATATTTATATGGTTTTATGTTGGTTATAAGCATGGTTGAATGATTAGTTCATGTCATGGTTATTTCATATATTTACTTGTAACTATTAAATGGATGGATGCAAGACCTCATTGATGATGTAGTAGTTCAATGGAGAAGGAGGTCATCTTTATGGTTATGTTTCATAAGTTGTTTCAATCATTTATTCTTTGTCTTGTATCCTAGACTTGTAGGTTGCATTGATGCCAAGTTCTTGACATAATGTTAGTCATGGTTGGGGATGCTCAGGCCTAGTCTTGAGGGTGATTTTTGATTAATCAGCATTGTTATTATGTTTTTAATGAATTATGGAAGTTACAACAAGTTCTGGGCAGAGGCTAGGATTCTGGGCTAGAAAGGTGGCTTAAATCCCGGGGTCGTTGGCACATAACTGATAATTCTGGTCCACAGTCACTAGTAGGCAGGCCTGTGAGACTGACTTTAGGTTCTTGGTCACTCCCTTGCCTATAGCGTGAGAGTGACTATGGCCTAAGAGCTACAGAAGAGCAGTGGGACCTAGGGACAAGTTGTCTGAGTGGCTGACTTGTCTCCTTAGGGTTTTGTTGATGATGTTGGATGATTGTATGTGATGTTCTATTGATTCCACTTCTTTAAGGTTACATAGGAGGTCGAATCTAATTGTAGTAGCATCTCTCCTCATGTTTACCCTAGTTGGAATGGTTACTTCGGGTAGACCTAGGAGGGGGTGTTACATTCCTTTTCAAAAGAGGTTAGCCTCACAACCATTATCCGTGTGCTTATTAATACTTATCTCTCAATAGTGATTCTCTTGTGCATGCAATTCACATTTATTTTCCTAGAAATTTAACACAACAACCGTTACCTCTATGCATATAAACACATTTTATTTTTCCAAGAACACTAACACAATAGATTAGCTTCTTATGTACCTAAATACATATTCTCTTCAAGAAAACTAACATCACGGCTATTTCTTTGTGCAACTCAACAAATATTATTTTCTAAAAGAAATCATAATAGTTATTATTTATGAGCACAAATTCATTTCCAATAAACTAATACAATAGTTATTATTTATGTGCACATGTTATTTTCCAAGAAACTATATAATATTTATTATCTATGTGCACATATTCTTTTCCAAGAAAACTATTAGTCTCTACAATCTTTTCAAGGAATTACTTTCAAGAACTAACTTTTATGTAAAAGATACAGATGCATTCTTTTCCAAAATATTAGCACATTAATTTAGATTTTATCATGTAATATTTCCAAGAGAATGAAATGGATAATATTTTACGCACATAATTCATATGAAATTGCTTTCAAAAAATTAATAACGTGATTCCTTTATCTTTTTTATGCAAAGTTCACATGCATTCTTTTTTTCAAAAAAACAAAAAACTAACTTATCTCTTACGCACAAATTTGTATGCAATTTTTTTCCAAATAACAAACTAACTTAACTTGCACAAAATGTGTATGCAATTTATTTCAAAGGAAATCATGGTTACTTATATTTTATAGTTGTATGGCCGATGAGCCCCATCAAAACTGACTCTTATTTTCTAAGGAGCATTATCCAAAAGATGCGTTGGGGATGTCATGTCTATCACTTTCATTCCCAACTTAACTCTAACAAATGTTCCTCCTAAGATTTTCATAATAGATCTAATCCTTCTATTCCCAACCCAATATCAATAGCACAAACTTAAAAAAAAACATAATCACCATATATTTAGTTCCTCAATAAAGGCGGAGCACACCATCACTCCTTTCCACACTAATTTTCTTATCATCGCATCACAGGGTAGATGAATACAATACAAAATGGTAGCATTAAAATAATATTAAGTGAGTGGTCACATGCTTCAGTTCATTCCCTATTGTAACTATTTGGGAAATGAAAAACCTGACATTAAATGTAGTTAAATCAATGGTTTATGAGAATTGGATACCCTCACATGGAAGAGGAAATTTAGCGGAACAATATAAATCATTCTTTGGAAGTGGTTCTGGTTACAACCATTTGTAATTGTTTCTTAATATCATTTATTTAATTTAATTTAACTCCCTCCCAAATAATTTAGCTTCAAACAAATCATAGGTAGTTTTAATCTATTTTCAAAACCCTAACATGTTCTTAATGGTTAATTTTTGTTAACATGTAATTTAATAATATTCGACAATGAGTTTTATAGAAGCTTTTAGGGTGGGGATATTGAAAAATCCTCCCCTTAAAGATAACATTGTCCTCGATGCTCATCATTAACTTTTAATCATAACATCCATCTCCAAACAATCCAAAAAGGTGATCCTTCCCCTTCAAAATGAAGGATTTTAGTTCCAGGAAATATCAATAAGCAGAAACAATAACATTTTATCAATGGTAATAAGCATTTAGAATTGCAAAAATATGCAATTTATAATTTACATTACTTAGCCATCATTCAATTTTATAGAAACAAAACAAAGTCTCTATACCAACTTATTGTTACTTTCCATTTATTTTTGGAAATCATGGTCACTTTATGCAAAAACTTTAACTATAAGTGGTTTCTCAGCTGTAGAAAGCACTCTAAGAGTGGTTTGAAATCCCATCAGACAACACATAGGGTGGTTTCAAAGCCTCCATGAAAATCACCCTATAACTTATGATCAACAAATCCAATATGATCACATTAATCACAATCACATTACATTTATTCACAACATTTTCAATCAAATGAAATAATTTTAACTATCAATCATTCATGTAATATCAGGTGATGTTAATTTGGAATATTAGTGACAAATTCCAATTGCTGGACTAGATTCCTCTTTCCAAGAGGACCAAAATTGGCCTTTGAAGAACTGAATTTGGATAGGGGAAAGTGTCTTTTTGAAGTCAAGCCCATAGGTACTCAAATGTTCAAGATCGGCCTAAGGACTAATTTCCCCTCCTCCAATGCATATAAATTCTAGTGGCATCAAGCTCATTTGGACATCGCATCACAACCTCTCTTCTTCTCTCTAAAATTTGATTGGTTCGTACAGGTCTAAGGCAATGTTCTTTTCACACGTGCTTAAGTCCAAGGAGGCATTTTTCTGCATTAACTTTTTGTTGGGAAGTTTAACTTCAGTTTGATTGGGTTCGACTTCATCATTTGACTTTCTTTGACTGGGAAAATTATGATTTCTTGAGCGCGAGTTGACTGGCACAAAAACTAAGGTGATCTGGGTTGTTTAACTAGTGTTGACTTCAAGGTTGACCACAGGTTTGACTATAGAGAAAATTATAGACTTTGACTGAGTTTGACTGGGTGTTTTTGGATTGTTTTGGACTAAATTTGACTATCACTTTAAGTTGAATTTATTGTTGATTTGATTGAGTTATTTGGAATGGTTGACCATTGACTTTTTGGATTGATTAGGGCACACTTTGACTATTGTTGACTTGGACAGAAATGTAGATTATTATAGTTGACCAAATTTGACTTTTTCATCATTAGCACATTGAAACTTGGTTGGTTGATTAGTTGATAAGTCAAATATTTGGCTTTGACCCTTGTTTATGGGTTTAGGCTCATTTTACTCTGTGTTAAACATTTTAGACAATCTAATAGAAGAAAATTTTTCAAAGGGTTTTCCCCCTTGTGGGGTTTTTCCCTCGTCTTTGACCAAATTGGTGTTTCTTGTCAATGTTCTTTGTTGTCTCCTATTGTCATTGAATTTATTATTCTATCTTCAATTATTGTTTTTACTGAAAGAATGATTTATTGTTGAAACGATTTCTTAGCGAAGGATTGAATTGGTCTAAAGTAATTGGGATAACATAGAGCAGTGGAAAATTAACATGCTATGAAAGCAGTGGTGAAGGATAAGTCCAAAGGAGACAAGAGGTAGAGCAATCATCTTTGGAAAAGTTGGAGTCTATCTAATCAAGTCAATATGTCTACCTCATTCTTCAAGGAAGTTGAGAAGTTGAGAGACTCATCAAATTTCGTTGCTTGGAAGATTAGATTGGAAATCATAGTAGATGACAATGAGGTTTGAGAATACATACAAGGAAAAGTTCTTGAGCCTCCAAAAATTGCTCCCATTTCTTCCAAGGATAAATACAAGAAAGGTTAGTTAAAATCAAATAAAATTATTGTTGATGGTTTACAAGATCACTTACTTGCCTATATTGGAAATTTGAAGAAGTCTAAGGATATGTATGATAAGTTGGTGGGAATGTATGAAGTCAAAAATTTGAATGAAAGAATCTCCTTGAAATATCAACTCAAATATATGAAAATTAATAAAGGATAATGCGTGCAATCTTATATCATGACGATATCTCATCTTAAATACCAATTGTAGAGAGTTGGCGAAATTGTACCTGACAGGAAGTTGGTGTTGGTAACCCTTAGAGGTATCCCACCTATTTGGGAAAGCTTCATTAACACTATAATAAATAACAAAAATTCCCCATAATTTTAGGAACTTGATGGAAAACTCACTCAAGAAGAATCCATGATGGTTTCAAGAGGCGAGATACAAAAACATGAAGGAGATCCCACTTCTTTCATTACTCATAACAAGAAAAAGAAAGGAAAAGGAGGTTCATAAAGTTTAAGGAACCCTTATCTCCAGAATTATAATAGAAGGAATGGAAGAGAAAAGGAATCGTTGCACATTGAATTCTACAATCATCACAAGAAAGGTCACTATGCTTGAGATTTCCCTGAGAATAACAAAGCTCCAAGATACAACACTAGAAGAAAAAATAGCAAGTTCAATAATCAAAGAGGAAGAGATGATTGAAGGAATGGTTGTAGTGAAAGAGATGGAAGAAGAAGAAGAGATGATTTGAATGATTGTGAATAAGACCACCGTCCTCAAAAGAAGTTAATAAATTCTAGGTATGGAAGTAATGTTGCTACTAGTCAATCTCAATGTATACTTATTTATGCTCTTTCTAGTTCCTCTCCCATGGATACTTGGGATAGTTGGTTGGTTTATAGTAGGGAGTCTCATCATTTCTCTAGATATAAGGAGTTTCTCTCTACTTTGGTAGAGAGGGAGTCCAATTTAAAGATTATTCTTGGAGACAACTCCATGCATCCTGTTAAGGTTTTTGGTTTTGTTAAATTTCATTTGGACTCTAGGGAATCTGTTTTTCTTCATGATGTTATGTATGTGTTGGAGTTAAAGAAGAATTTAGTATCTATATCTTCCTTGGAGGAAAAAGGAATGGTGGTTTCCTTCATCAAAGGAAAAGTACTTACCTGGCCTATGGGATCCCTTATGAGAGATGTTTTCACATTAGGATCTAGATTTGAAGGACTCTAGAGATTCCTTGGAAGACCCCTTATAACATCGGTCCATGACACTAATAATTAAATAAAACTGTAGCATCGAAGATTGGCACACCTACACTATGAAGCTCTTCCAAAATTGAAGAAGTTGGTCTCTAGGATCCATGATTTTCAAGCTCAACATGTTGGAGTATGTCCAAGATGTGTCAGTGGAAGGATGATAAGGGGACCATTCCCCTGTAGCATGAATAAGACTAATCACGTCCTCACAATAATTCATTCTGACATATGTGGACAAATTCCCTCACATTCCCTTGGTGGCCATATCTGCTACATAACCTTCATTAATGATTTATCAAGGAATACATGGATATATTACATGAAACATAAGGATAAGACATTTGATATGTTTAAGGACTTCAAGGATTTTATTAAAACCAAACAGGTGAGAAAATTAATATCTTCATGTGTGATAATGGTGGAGAGTACATTTCAAATGGATTCATATATTTTTGCAAGAAGGAACGTATCAAGAAGGATACTATTATGCCTTATAATCTCAGACAAAATGGAGTGTCTGAAAGAAATAACATGTCCACTATAGAAGTTTCCTAAGCCACTCTCCATGATAAAAACTAACGAAGTTCCTTTGGGGTGAAGCAACAAATACAATGGTATATGTTCAAAATAGGGTGACTCACCAAGCATTGGACAACAAGACTCTCATAGAAGTATTCATAGGTGTCAAGGCTGATATTTTTCATCTCACGATATTTGGCTTTCCCCTAAATTTTCATGTGCTGAAAAAAGAAAACAAGATGGAAGAAACTAGAAGAAAAGGTACATTTGTTGGATTTTGTTAAGATTCCAAAGCATTTAGAATATATAATCTTGATCAAACAAAGGTTGTAATTAACATGTATGTGATATTTGATGAAGATGCTTCCCTTGGAAAAGCAAAGGACCTTCCTCCACCTCCTCTTCTTGAGAAGGAAAGTGATGATATGGATACTCCAGAAGGTCCTTCCATACTAGAATATAAGAGACACATTGTTGATGATCCCATGGATCCAATGAACCCCTTGGATCCTCCTCCATGTGATCCGCTTGCTAGGAAGAGACCATCTTGGCTTTGTGACACACTACAAGATGCAGAAAGACATGTTATTTCTCGTGGAACCTTTAGAGAAAGCAAGAATCCATGCAGGTATCAGGGATATGTTGTAGCGATGAGCAATATGATTCAAGTTGAGCCTCACACCTTTGAAGAAGTCATGAAATAACAAGTATGGAAGGATGCTATGGCTAAATAATATGAATCAATTATGAAGAATGATGTATGGGATGTCATTCTAAGACTAAAGGGGAAATCCATGGTGACTTCAAAATGGATATTCAAGATCAAGCATGGACCTTATGGAAGTATGGTCATCATATAGTTTTTTAATAATATTGCATAACTTCTCATCTTGCTTGCATTTTATCCTTTCTTCTTCCACCTAATATGATTGTGGAATGGAAATAACACATAATGAACCCTCTATATCTTCCTCTTTCTTTGAGAGTGCATTTGCCACAATCTTTTCCCCATTTTCTATAGATAATCTCAAAGTCATAGCCTAGCATCTTTTTATACCATTTTTGGTTCTCTTCTAAAGATATTGTTTTTTCCAAGACGTATTTCAAACTAGCATGATCTATTTTTACTTTGAAGTGCTTCACATTAGGTAAGGAAACCATTTCTTAATTGCATGTAGTATGGCCAACAATTATTTTTTAGATGGGTATAAGTAAGTTCTTTCCTTTAGGTTGGCTACCTTCAAAGGAAAGGGGCATTCCTTCTTGCATTAAAACTAGACCAAAGCCATGGCCTAAACATGATTTGTACACATAGCCTCTTTATTTTTTTCAAAATATTTGGTTTCTCCTTACATCTAAGAAATTTCTTCCTTCTTCAATAATATTATTAGAGGTGATACTATTCGACCATAATTATTAACAAAAAATTTGTAGTATCCTATCAATCCTAGGAGTCCTCTGAGTTTCTTTAATGTATTTGATATTGGTCATTCCATCATAGCTTCAATTTTCTTAGAGTCCAGTTTGACACCTTCATGAGATACAGTATGACCAAAATATTCCGCTTCTTGAACCTCAAAGGTACACTTGGAAGACTTTGCATATGGTTGTTCTTATAATAGTGTTACAGACTCTATAAACATGTTGTACGCTATTTTCCCAAGATATTTTGTACATTAGTATGTCACCAAAAAATACTAACACAACAACAGTAGTGAAGAGAAATCACTTTGTCTAAGTTGAATTATGCCAACCTCTAACATTTCTTGAACCATACACTTAATCTCACACTTTTATGCATATATGGATACTTGTAAGGCCTAATTCTAGGTGGTACATTTCTTGGTTGCAAATGAATATGGCATGATCTTGAACATGTAAAATACCCTTAGGCATCTCTCCAAATACCCTAAAATTATCGTTGATAATTTTTTGGACATCCATTAGAGTAGAGAATTTTTTCATGTTGAGACCTATAACACCTGATTCTAGGTGGTGCATTTCCTAGTTGCAAGTGAATAGAATTATGATGATCTCGAGCAAGTAGAAGACCCTTAGGCATCCCTCCAAATGCCTTGGAATGATTTTTGATAACTTTTTAGAGATCCAATGGAGTAGACGATATGGATGTTTGAACATGTAGTGACAATAATTGTGTAATTACACCATCATATCCTTTTTCGAGTATTTTTATCATGTTGTTAGAACTTATCACTTATGAATGTTTCCCTTGGATACCTCTAAGCTCAATTTCCTTGCATTCTTAGGTAAATCTCATGAAAACATATTGAAAATTAAGGCCCACTATTTCCAATTATGTTAATCATTGGACCCATAATAAAACATCAAAATTACCCATTTGGATTGCAATCATGGGAATATCCCTTAAAATCCCTTGTATTAAACTTAATATTATGGTACTTCCCTAAACAATATATGATACTTTCATCTTTAATCATTACTTGAAAGTCTAGTGCTATAAATAGAAAGCAATTGTGATTTTTTGTTAATTCTTAATTTTAAATTTATGGGTATATCCTAAATCAATGAACATTGATACCTTTTACTTTTTATGTATCCTTCTATCTTGAGGGTTTCTGGAGAACTGATGTTAGTCATTGCATGAAAAGATATTACTCGGGTACTCCCTTTTGTCTCTACATCTTGTGAAGGTTCCAATTCTTGATCTTCTTCGTCTTCACAATATATAAAGGATAATGTTTCCTCAATATACTTGTTTTTGCAATTAAAACATAGTATAATTGCTCCTTTTTCATTCATTTGTTGAGGCATCGACCTTGTTAGTTGGGTGATTTCATGACAGAAAGCACCATGTTTGTTATATTTTTTAGCGACCATTATTATTGTAGCCATATTTTTATTTTCAACTTTGCTTGCCAAAATAAAAGCATGTGGTATGGATTTAGGTTCAAAGAGATGTACCTCATGTTGGATGACTTCCTGTAAATTTCCCATAAAGAGGTCTAAAACATTATCTTCTAAAATACCTTTTACCCTAAAAAAAGTTTTGGAATTGTTGAATACATTGTGTAACTAGACCTCTTTACCAATGATTTACTAGTTCACTAAAGGATATATTTCTCTTAATCTCCCCATAATGTGTTATCAATTCAACCATAAAATTGGCCAAGATATAATAAAATACTTTTTCCTTTTCCAAAGCCATTAGTACAATACAAATTGATCTTGTCTTAAATGCAAATATGTAGTAGTTACCTTTTGTAAGGATAACACTTGATGTAAATTAAAATATTGCTCCATATAGAATATCCATCTTATAGGATCTTTACCATAAAACTTCCTCATATGGATCTTCGAAATGAAGTAGTTTTTGGTTCTAACTCAAAGCCTTGATGATGTGGATATTGTAGTGAAAAATCATGGATATTGTAGTGAAAAATCATGCTTATGGTTCTATGATTTAATATTTGTGCTCTCTAATTGTGATAAAATACTCCTCATATGTGATTACTTCCCAAAACAGTTGTTCTCCTTATTTTCATGATTTCCCTAGGCCTTCATATCCGTTTTAGGAAGTTTATCTTTGATAGAATATTTTCCCTAGAAGTGATTGACTTTTGTATTTATTCCTTTATGTATTTATTTGTTATTTTAATTCATCTTATTTTTTTATGGTCGAAATACATAGAAAAATATAAGTATACACCATGTACAAAATTGTGAGTATGGAGCACAACTCTAATATATATAAGAGAGCTAAGTTACACAACAACTCCTTAAAAAATAGGAGAACCTCCTACACACATACACACACACACACTTATTCACACATTGTACATGTGGCCCCTTCATCCCTAGGTCAATCCTATTACATTTACATTTACACATTCCTAATATACATTCGACCCGATATATGCACTCCCTCTGTTGAAATAAGGAATTGCTGAGAGGGGAGGTTGAATTAGTAATTAAGAAACTCTTTTATTTTTCTTATTATAATTTTAGTCCCTTCTTATATTCTTTTAACTTATGAGATAATTCATGCACAAATATAGTTAGCCAACAATATTTCAGACACACATGTTCAAACAACAATCACATGAACAACACACATTTGACACAGTGTTTTTCATGTGGAAACCTAGAGGGAAAAAACCACCAATTTGTTGTTTATTTATCATGTAAATTAAGAACACACTTAATTACATCTGTTTGTTTGTGAGAACCCACTCATAGGAGGCACCAACCCCTTTTCGTTAGAAGGCACCAACTTTCCTAGAGGCGCCAACCTCTTTAGTATGCAGGAACCAACCTGCCCTTGCCATTGATATACTATTTCATACAATTGTCAAACTAAAAATAGAGGCATACAATAATACAATTAAAATACCAACAATGGCTTCTTGCAGATCCAAGTTCTACACTCTACCTTTTGTTCTCACTTGCAACAGATCTCTTCTTGTTTCTCGCAACAACACATCGTCCGTGCTCTGCCTTCACTGTCAAGGGATCTTCACTAACTACTCCTCAGCACTACCCTCGCAAATCTCAACACAGTCCTCATGTTGCTTTTGTTGTTGTATTACACAGTCTCTTATCAGGTGCTTCATCCTCTCTTCTTCGATGCCCACTCACACAGATCTACACACACACACACATATGCTCACATCCCCATCTTTTCCATTGTTGGTGATGGTTTTTTTCCACTAAGGCACACTACACATGGGAGTCTCTCTGCACTGTCCTGTAGCTTCCAATATGTACATAGGCATCGCTTCACTTGATCCTCTTGTGTCCCCTTATATTTTCTTGTCACAACACCCAAAACAAAGATGGCACTCTTAGTTTTTCATAGTATGCCTGAATAGAGCTCCTATACTGAGAAATAAATTCTGAGATGACTTGCACACTCCTCCAAGAGTCCCATGCTTATTTATCGTTTCACAAGTCATGAAATTCCATGGGGGTGATCATTCTGTTTTTATTTACCGCAACCATTCGTGCATGCAAAGCATTCAATTGCTTCCTTCAAGCACTCAAATTCACTTCTGCAGCCAATGTTGTCCTTAGTTTCTTGTTACAGAGGTTTCCACAGGATTAGTCTTTTTTTCCACTACCAACTCCTTTGTGCCTTCATTCAATATTACAGCTATCAGCCCATACATTCTTTAAATCTATGTACTTCCTTATCAGAGTGATTCCATATCGTAGTAATCATAGTGGTGCAGTGTTCTGATATTCTAATCCTCTGATTTCTGAGTTCCTTCTGCTTAGCCCTCACAGTGCTTCTCATCATAGGACCGCTAGTTGTGACCTGTCACTTAGCTTTAAGGTGCTATGTCTTCACACTCTTGTTGGGGGCTATTCTCCATTTGTTAACTGCTCTACACCCTTGGTTCGTTGAGCTCTTGTGACTGTGTGACAGCCCCATATCAGAAGCCCACTATATTAGAACTTTTAAAACCTTCAACTGCACTAGAGTTACGATATTTCAATCCTCTGATTTCCGAGCTCTTATATCATTTCATCTCCTCCATGTGGTGAATTATTAAAGGTGACATGTTTCACATAGTTTTGGCCCACTAGCCTACCCAATACGGTTAAAAATGCTTGCCGCGTGTCGTACTACACTGTCACGTCATGCTAACATCAGCTGCCACGGTAGCTTATTAGAGCCAATCATGTGCTCCGCTGTGTCCTTATCAATGCCACTCAGATGTTTCCATGTAGTCAGCTAGAGGAGAGGGGACAGGACCCATCAACCTTGGTTTCTCACTAAAATCATTTCTTATTCTTCTTCCGATATTTCTCGACGCTCCTAAAGGCTTATCAGCACTAACCTATATTTTATATGTAGCACTTACTTGAAGAAGTTCTAATTCTCCGATCTCCGGGGTTCCGATTTCTTCCAACCTCCGATACAGTCGATCTTTCGATCTCTGATCGTCAATACGCTAATTTTCCGATCTATTGATCACTGATATGTCGATATTACGATCTTTCGATCGTTGATATGCCGATATGCTGGTCTTTCCTAAGGATTCAAATCCCTGAAATTCAACAAGCCATAACTTTTGATCCCAGAGTTAATTTTTGGACTTTTCATATCATTGGAAAGCTTGTTCATAGCACTTTCTAATGGGGAGGGTCTGATATAGGCTTTGATTCATTTTGCTACCTATAAAATGGTAACAAAATCTCTACCACTATTTTCTCCTTAACACTTTGCCTCGTGTCTGAAATCCTAAACTTCCAATCACAATAGTCATCATTTTATGGCTTCTCCAATATGCCTTATACTATGATGATTCTCTACATGAAGCCTGTAGCGACCATGGGATTCGATCTTGATCAACATGGTAGTCATCATTTTATGGATTTTTTAATAAGCTTGATAATGTGGCGATTCTCTACAAACCATTTTAGCAACCATGGGATTTGTCCCAAACACCCAATCATCATGTTGACCCTTGTTTGACATCAATGCCAACACTTACACAGCCACCCATACACCATCAAATGTCTAACAATCTCCCCCTTTGGCATTGATGGAAACACCATAAGCTCCCCCTCAAGCTAGGCATGGTCTACTCTGATGCCAATCTTATCCCCCTTTGACATCAATGGCAAAGGAAACTTCTTGAGCACTTCCCCTCAACCATAGCAGTCTACTCCCCGATGAGTTCCACATGTTGAGTAGCTACCACCACCTTCCAAAATGAAGTCATTTGGAGGGAGGAGTCACAAATCTTATCTGCTACCCAATATATTCAAATGGTTCCCTTGCTAGTGGCTTGCTAAAGATATATGCCATTTGCTACTTTGATAGTAATATGCTTAGTATTTGAATACATGAATGGATTTTTGGAGATGTTGATGGAACTTGTGTTGTCACAAGTTATTTGAATAGGATCATTCAGATCTACCTGTATATCTTTCAAGGTTTGCTTCATCCATAGAATTTTCGTATAACAAGTAGTAGTAATGATATATACTCTTCTTCAGTAGTAGACAAAGAGATAGAGACATGTTTCTTGCTGACCCATGACACCAAGCATTTATGCAAGAAGAAAGTTGCACCAGATGTACTCTTCATGTCATCAAGACTTTGAGCCCAAGCTGCATCTGTGTAGGCTTTTAGCTTGAAATATTCACTCTTAGCATATCATTGTCCATATTCTGTTGTACCTTGAAGATATTTGAATATCCTCTTGACAACAACAACATCACTTTCTCATGGAAACACCTGAAATTTGGCCACAATCCCCACTGCTTGCATGATATATGGCCTTGAGGTTGTCAAATACAGTAAGCTTCTTATCATTGACATGTATTCAGTCTGATTTACCGGCGGTGTTCCATCTTCTTTGCATTATTTGCAGCCTGTAGTCATGGGCATGCTGATGGGTTTGCAATCTTCCATTCCAAATTTCTTCAAAGTTTCCTTGAGATATTTGGATTGGGAAATAAAAACTCCCTGTGGAGACTAAGTAATTCACAGAAAGAAGGACAACTTTCCAATCATAGACATTTCAAACTCTGTTTGCATGCATTTTTCAAATCGATGCCCCAACTATTCCATATTTCTTCCAAATTATATATCATCCACATACACAACTACTATAAGCAAATGGTCACCTTCATATTTTACATAAAGGTTACTGTCAATTGTGCCTTTCTTAAAACCTAGTTTCTAAAGATACCTATCCAACCTTTCATACCAATTTCTGGGGGCCTGTTTTAATACATATAGGGCCTTGTTTAGTTTTCATACAAGCCCTTCATCAGAGGAGAGTAGAAATCCTTATGGTTGCTCAATGTAAACCTCCTCTTCTAAATCTCCATTTATAAAGGAAAACTTCACATCCATCTGATATACCTTGATATTCTTATGGATGGAAAGAGAAAGAAAGATTCTTATAGCTTCCAATCGAGCTACTGGTGCAAAGGTTTCTTCGAAATATACCCGTTCTATTTTGGCATACCCTTTGCAGACCAATCGACCTTTGTTCTTGATTACTTGGCCCTCTTCATTCAGTGTTTTCTTTAAAACCCGCTTGGTTCCAATAACATTTTTCTCTCCTAGCCTTGGAACAAGCTCCCATGTATCATTCTTTTCAATATCGCCCAGTTCTTCATTCATGGCTTTCACCTAAAACTTATCTTCACTTGCTTGAAAGAGGTTCTTGGGTTCTATCTGCGACAATAGAGACAAATTTGCATAAATATTACAACCCACAAGTTTCCTTCTAGTCTGGACACCCTGTCTTTGATCTCCAAGAATATGACTCTCAGGATGTTCCTTTTGTACATGCCTAGAGGGTGTCTTTGGCCTTGAAGAGGTTCCTGTTTTCTCACCTTCACATTCTGAATCTATTTCATTTAGATTAGCAAACCTCAATTCTGAACTTTGTTCATCATCTAAGTTCATATTACTTTTAGATGATTCAGGTTGTGAACCTACTTCATCTACTAGTATGTCGATGCAATCCTCAATCTTTCTTATCCGCTTGTTGTAACACTTGTATCCTTTGCTTCGAATACAATATCCGAGCAATATTCATTGTCAACACGTGAGTGAAACTTCCCAGGGTTCTTTTCATTCCTTTTAATGAAGCACTTTCTCCCAAACACCTTGAGGTGTTTAACTGGTGCAGGTCTTTCCTTCCATAACTCATAGCTAGCTTTATCATTATTAGGCCCGACTTGATTTTTGTTTGATAGATATACTGTCATCTGGGATGCTTCTCCCCAGAAGTTGTGAGACACTCTTGCTTCATCTAACATCGCTCGGGCCATATCCTAGATTATTTTTTTCTTCTTCTCAACTACTCCATTTTGCTGAAGAATTATAGCCACTGAGTATTTCCTCCTAATTTCGTGCTCTTCACAAAATTCCTCAAAATCTCTTGAGGTTTACTCTCCCCCTCTATCTGATCATAATCATTTTATCTTTAAATCTTTCTCATTTTCTACTAGAGATTTAAACTTCTTGCAATGCTTCAATGCTTATGATTTTTCTTTTAAGAGAACAATCCAAGTAGCACTGGTGAAATCATCAATGAGAAACAAGAAATACCTTTATCCTTTTGAGGTTTTTTCTCTAGTTGGGCCACAAATATCTATTTGAATGATCTCCTAGTCTTCTTGCCAAAATGACATGACTTCCAGATTGTGTTATCAGGCTTTTATAGTCTTGGTAATCCTCTCACTACTCCCATCTTGCTTATCTTGATCAAAATGTCAAAATTCATGTGCCCGAGCCTCTTGTGCCACAGTCGTGCTTCACTTGTTTTTATCAAATAGCAGTTGACCCCAGAATCGTCAAACACATATAAATTATTGTGGGTTCTGATTGCTTTTCCCAATAGTTTTTCATCCTTTATGTTGTGGATCTCACAATATTTAGATCGAAAGGTCACATCATAGCCATTGTCACACATTTGGCTAACACTGAGAAAATTGTGCTTGAGACCTTCTACATACAGCACATTTTGTGCTTCTGTTTTTTTTCAAGACTAACTACTCCTTTTCCCTTGATTCTTGTTGGAGAGTTGTTTCCACAAGTGACATTTCTTCCTCTGTCCTTTTCCTTAAGTAGCATAAATTTTCTCTTGTCCCCAGTCATATGATTGGAACAACCACTATCCACATACCATTTGTTTTCTTGATTATGAGCTCATAAGGCAAGTCCACATTTTATGCTCTTTTTTTTCTTTAGTTTCCAGCTTCCTTTATCCTTTTGGATAGGTGTATGTTTGAAATTTTGGGACTTGGACAAGTATTCAAACTTACTTCTACACTCACTGGCTTTGTGCCCAAAATTATTACATTTGAAGAATTTTACTTCACTTAGCGAGGGAGAGAAGACATTCTGATTTCGGAGAGAAATGTTTTAAGACTTAGAAATATATTACGTATTATATCTAGGCTTTTCAATTATTTATACTTTGATCCTTCTATAATCAATGGCTTTATTTCCAAATATATGACACTTATAGCAGTGACTATAAAACAAATAGGCATTCCTATTGTTGGAAGCATTATGAGATTATGCAGGAAAATACCTTGGTCGTATGATTGATTGGTTCTTTCTCCGTTGACGATTTCCTCTTTGCACAACTGCTCTTTTTTCATCATTAGTTATTTCATGATGCTTCTTCTCCTAGATCTGTGATTCTTTGGATCTTGCGGAGCTAAATTTTATATTCCCAATAGAATATTCTTGTGTCTTAGAGTATCCTATACTGGTTCTAATTCTTGAGGGCCTTTGACTATTCAAGATCTGATCTAGTCTACTTGTCGCTTCAGAAAAATTTTCATTTAGACCCTTCTTGGTCTTTTCTTTCTCAAGATCGGTTCTCAGAGAGACAGCCTCTGCTTCAAGACTCTAACATTTTTTTCCCATTCTTGAATCATGTCTTGAAAAACCTCTTGTTTTCATTTGGCCTCCTCTAGCTCAACTTTCAAAGACAGAATATCATATTTCCATATATATGAGATCATTTCCCTTTTGAACTTGAGCAACTCCTATTTCAACTTCTTGTGCTCATCTTCCAGTCTCTCATAGTTACCTTCTTTTTCTTTCAGTAGAAGGGCTAGACTGTCCTTGCTCTTGATATCTTCTTCAAGATTTTCATTTTGATAAGCAGACTTCTCATTATCAGAGTTATACATACCTTTCTCTGCATGCTATAACTTTTCCTTCAGCTGCGTATTTTTCCTCCTTACTTTCTTCAACTCGTCAAGGGCACTAATGAGTTCCCCTTCAAGGTCTACTACTCCTTCTTCTTCTTCCTCTTTAGAGTCCATAATACCCTATTTTTTGGAGTTTGTCTCAAAGGCCATAAGAAGATACTTATCTGACTCATTTTACAATGAGTTTTCACAGCCTGACTCTAGTGTTATGTTATCCTCTTTGGAGTAGAACACCTTCTTCTTATAGGGATTTTTCTTCTAATGTGTCTGGGACTTTTTTTCCATATTTCAGATCCTCTTCCCTTTCAACGCTTTTTTTATGAGGGAATTTGAAAGCAAAATGTGCAACTCTTCCACAGTCAAAAAAATTAAAGGTCAACTTCCCTTTATATTTTCCTGAGCCACGCTTCATTTTTCTGGCTAGTTGAGCCAACTCCTGATCAGATTCACAACTAGAGTTGTATTGATGATCTTTGTGCTCCTTTCCCTTTTTGGATACTTTTAACAACGCTTCCTTTGGTTCAAATTTCTCTATTCCTACTCTCATCTCATAGGTTGTGAGAGTACCATGCAGTTGATCCATGTTGAGATCCTTTAAGTTAGCCATTTCCTCAATAGCTAATATTTTGGCATTAAATCTCATGGGTAGAGATCTTAATATTTTATGAACAATCATCTCTTCCTCAACTTCTTCATCGAGTCCTCTAATCATATTAGTCACTTCATCAAATCTGAGGAAGTATTCTTCTATGCTTTCATTCTCATTCATTCTCAGGCTTTCAAACCTCATCCTGAAAGTCTAAAGTTTTTCTTGCTTGACTTTGTCATCTCCCTCGTGACTCTGGTTAAACTTTACCCACACTTCCTTCACAAACTTACAATGCATAAATTTTACAAGTTCTAATTGACTTAGACAAAAAATAATGGAATTAGTGGCTTTAGCATTATTCCCATATAATTTTTCACCATCTGCATCAGTGGGGGGAATATTAGGGACATTGTAGTCTACTAGTACTGAAGTCCAAACATCTACTCCCAGGGACATAAGGTATGCTTCCATTCTCACTTTCCAAAACGCATAGTTGGTACCATTAAAGACTGGTATTCTACTTGAGTAAATCCATCTTGACTCTCTTGCCTAGACATAATTCCTTATAGATATACCTTCCAGTGTTTAAACTGTTGCTGAAGGAAACCTTACTCTGATACTAATTGTTGAAATAAGGAACTATTGAGAAGGTGGGCTGAATCAGTAATTAAGAAACTCTTTTCTTTTTCTTATTATGCTTTTAGTCCCTTCTTATATTCTTTTAACTTGTGAGAGCATTCATGCACAAATACGGTGAGCCAACAAGATTTCAGACACACATGTTCAAACAAAAATCACATGAGTAGAAAACATTTGACAAAATGTTTTTCGCGTGGAAACCCAAAGGGAAAAAAACACCAATTTGTTGTTTGTTTATGATCTAAATTAAGCACCCACTTAATTTCAAATGTTTGTTTTGTGAGCACCCACTCACAGGAGGCACCGACCCCCTTTAGTTAGAAAGCACTAACTTGCCTAGAGGAACCAACCACTTTAGTGTGCAAGCACCAACCTGCCCTTGCCATTGTTTTACTATTTCATAGAATTTTCAAACTGAAAATAGAGGCATACACTAATAAAAGTAAAATACCAACGATGGATACTTGCACATTGAATTTTGAACTCTTCCTTCTATGCTCACTTGCAGTAGATCTCCTCTTTTTGTTCACAGAAACACATCCTCTACGCTCTACCTTCATGCTATATTGGCTACAACCACCCTCCAAAATTTTTCCTTAGCTTCGTTTTGGGGCCTCCCTACTAACCTTTCACAACACCTTGTCTTGCTTCGTCAAGTACACAAGCTTAAGTGATTTTCTTGCAGAAAGACAGCCTGTTGATCAAGCTTGATACATTCCCCTCATAGGTTGTTCATCCAAACTTGGTCCAGCTGCAGGCTGAGCATCTCCCAAAGAAATTGCATAATTCTCGAGGGAAACCAACCTTACCTCTAGAAATTGCACAATTTTGTCTACAACCTGTTGGGCTCCAGAATTTCACAATCCTTCTAGTTAGGCTTCACCCAGAAAACTGCGCAATCCTTCCCAGCAGGCCTACTCAGCCCAGGAATTGTGCAATCTTGAGCAGAAGTCAGCTGCTCTGCCCAGAAATTACGCAAATATCCTGGGCAGCCAGCCCATCTCCCATCCAAAAATGGATATTTTCTCCAAGCAATTGAGCAGCCTTATGCATGAGCAGTTGGGTTGACCAATTCCACTCGGGACCAAGGAAACTTGACTTGCATGCATGGCTTGCTTTTTCTGGAATAGAAAAAGGCAACGTGCAAAAAGAATCCCTTAATTCAAGGAGCTATTTTTAGCAGCTGGAGTTTACATGCAAAATCATTTTAGAAAGTTGCCTCCAAGTGTCGCTTTTTCCTAGATTTGTGGCATGCGCATCATGAACTCAAACTTATTTATTCAACGCATCAGAGCTCATTCATTCACATCAATCTTGGAGCTTTGACATCCCACAGCACATCCATGACTCTTTGACACATCCGACTCAGCTATTCACCGTAAGTGGTCTCAACTTGTATTTTTCAGCATTTATGTTGCTTTTTGTGTTTCCGCTTGTGTGAGTGTTGCTTGCTTGATTTCTTTGAATGCTTGCTACCATTTACATGCATACTAGCTTGTACTAGCACCGTTTTAGTTTTCATTGTTATCTCACTTCTGTCGCATGCATGAAACTGTTTTGCATGAACAGTCGTCGATTCGGTGACTTGCTTCACCCACATGCATGTTGATTTGTTTTCTGAATCTTTCATAAAAATTTTGCATGCACGATCAATCACTTCTGCTTTCACTTAGTGTCACCATGCATCCACTTTCACATTTTCTTTTAGTTGCTCGTCGTCTGATCCAAGATGTTTTCGCTTATAGATGTATAGAAAAGAATTGCATATAAAATTGCAGCTTAACACATAAATGTGCACATATGGAAAGAAGACGGAAACACATAAAATGCACAAAATAAGACACCAAGGCTTAATAACAGAGTTCGTCCAATTTGGGCTACGTCTCTGGGCCCAGCTTAACAATGGCGAGGCCTTTCTATTAAATGGCATGAATAAATAGAATTACATTCATCAATCTGTCCATAAAGAGGCTTATACCTCCAATTTGCCTGATGGCTATGAAATGAATGTCGGAGATGGAGTGGTATGCAGCACCAAAACTTCCCACAGCTGTAGAAGAGGGCTAGAGTGTGTAACTATTCAAAACAGATCAATAATTGCTCTCAGCCTCTGTGAAATAGCGTGACGCAACTATAAAAATGCATCTTCCCGTGCTCTTCCATTGAACCTCTTTTATAAAGGATTTTCGGACAAGATCCCATTTAAAACAGGGCATGCCTGGTTAATAAGAGAGGTTGGTAGAATGGAAGGATTGGTGGGCGCAACTGTTCCTGAAAATGGCCTATTTATTGTTGCTTTGATAAGACTACAAAACCTCGGAAAACACTACAAATCTGCCCAAAAACCATATGCTCGAACCTAAAATATTATTAAATCGGCTTATAGTCTGTATCGGGTCCACGTTGAGGTCGCGGATCGGCGTTTCGCTGGTCCATAGGTCCTATTCACGGGGAACGATTGACCACCGATTGCCGATCGCCGATATCAGTGTTGGCCGATCACGTCGATCCCACTCATATATCGCCCCGATAATGGTTCCGCCAATCGGTGCATCGCCGATCCGACTGCCCGATTGCCGATATAAGCATATATATATATATATATATATATATATATATATATATATATATATATATATATATATATATATATATATATATAACCGCCGATTGTGATTGCCTCCGATCCGCCAATCCGATCTAGTTGGGGATCAGTGATTGGGGGTTCCATGGCCCAATGCTTAAGTCCACCCTCATGCGACCTCCAATTTTGATTTGCCTTTAAGGCTTTAAGACCCATTTTTCAAAGGAAATTCCTCATTTTCTTAAGGATTGAAGATCCCTTCTTTTTGCAATAACTTCATCATCCGTACTCGGATTGAAGTACCGTTTGCACCATTGGAATCAGAAAGATGACATCTACATTATGGTCTTGAGTTGACTTTATTCTCATCACTTTTATTTCTGAGTTTCCATGCCATTGTATCTGAAGATCCACCTGGATCAATCCTCCCCATTGAGGAGCTTTTGGACTGCCAAAAGATTTTCATTAGTCAATTGGTAAGTGAGGGTACTGTGCCCTCATTTTTTCTTTCTCTAGCCATCTGGCCTTACTGGGATGCATTCCCTTGAATCCAACTCGAAGGTATCCCACATCTCCTCACCGTGAAGTCCTGGTTCTTCTATCGAGGATGATGTCTTTGGGCAACTCATTGAGATATTCAGGTGAAAAAACATCGATGGTAATAACTATGCCCACCTCATTAGTTTCCATGATCAAAGGTGGTTCATACAGCTTCAGGTTCTCCACATTCACTACTGAGTACATTTGCATATATAATGGCAAGTCAAGACGAAAGGCATTGTTCCCAATCTTCTCCAATATGGTGAATGATCCATACCGGATTGGCCGCAACTTCTTTCCTTCTCCCTTCATCCTGTCTTTGCTAATGTGGAACCACACCTTATCGCCCACTTGGAATTAATGGTCAACTCGGTGTTTGTCATGTTGAGCCTTGTAACGGGCTTGGCTCTTTTCCAACTGCTCTTGCACTCCTTGGTGAATCATTTGGATTCGCTGAATGAACTGTTGAGCTTTGTCTTTATCATTTCGTCCACTGGAGCCATCCTCCCTTCCAAAGACCATGTCTAAAGGGTCCTTTGGTAGGTAACCAAATCATATCTCGAATGGTGAACATTGTGTCGATGAATGCACTGCTCGGTTGTAGGAATGTTGTATATAGGGGAGATTTTCATCCCACAACTTGGGATGTTTCCCACAATAGCCTCGTAATAAGTGTACCATGGTACGGTTAACAACCTCTGCCTGCCCGTCGATCTGCGGGTGAAATGTTATTCTTCTTTTCAGTTTGGTATCCATCATCCTCCACAAGCTGGTCCAGAACTCTCCAAGGAAGCGAGAGTCTCGATCTGACACAATTGATGTGGGTAATCCAAAGTGGACCCAAACATACTGAAAGAAAAGAGAAGCAGTCTGCTCTGCAGTAATCTACATTTTACAAGGCATAAAAATACACATTTTGCTAAAACGGTCAATGATGATATACAAATAGTCGTGACCCTTCCTAGACAAAGGTAAACCTCCTACAAAGTCCATTGACACACTTTCCCATGGGCGACTCGGAATAGGGAGTGGTGTGTAGAGCCCAAGTTTTCTATTAGAGGGCTATGAAACAGAACACATCACACAACCCTTTACATAGTGAGTCACAATGTTTTTCATATGAGGCCAAAAGAAAAATCTTTGTACATGACTTAAAGTCTTCTCGACACCAAAGTGTCCAGACACAAGAGAGGTGTGGTCCTCTCGAATTACATGCACTCTTTCTCCTGTGGGAATACACAATTTACCAAGGTGATACAACAATTTCCCCTACAAGTGATAGTTGTCCACCTGTGAACCATAGGTTAGTGTTGCATAAGCCTCCTTAAAGTCATCATCATTAGCATATTGTTCAGCATAACTTTCAAAATACAACGAAGCATTATGAAAAATAATAGAAGCAGAAATAGGAGGGCTAGATAGCATATCGGCCACTTTATTGCTAGTGTCCTTCTTATACTTTATTACCAGATGAAACTGTTGAAGAAAGCCCATCCACTTGAAATGACGAGTTTGCTACAACTTGGTTTGTGACTGAAGTTACTGCAAGGGCTGATGATCTGTATGGATGATCGTTTCCTTGCCGATCAGGTAGTGTTTCCACTTTTTCACACTCTGCACCAAGGCATAAAGCTCCTTGTCATAGGTGGGATAGTTTATCACAGCTTGCGAAAACTTCTCAGAATGGTAACAAATCAGCTTCTTTTGCTGCATTAGTACAGCTCCCATGGCATAACTACTGGCATCAGTTTCGATCTCAAACCGCTGTTGGAGATTGGATAAGGCTAAGACTGGCGCAGTGCTAATTGTCTCCTTCAATGTTTTGAAGGACTTCTGCTGTCGTCCTCCCCATTGGAAGACTTGTTTCACACTTGTCAATGTGTGCAAAGGTGCTGCAATAATAGAGAAATTAGCAATAAATCTCCTCCAATACTGGACTGCACCTAGAAAGCTACAGACCTCAGTTACACTAGTAGGCTTAGGCCAATTTACAATTGCTTCAACTTTAGCAGGATCAGTTTTTAACTGACCATGACCAACAATATGACCTAGGTAACCCAAAGAGGTTTTCCCGAACTCACACTTTGACAATTTTACAAAGAATTTTTCTTTCTTCAGTACATCAAGCACTTTCTTTACATGACTCATATGTTCAAACCAACTCTTGCTGAAAACAAGTATATCATCTAAATATACAAGAACAAACTCATCAATGAAAGGCTGAAATATATGATTCATAACCCGCATAAAGGTGGTTGGAGAGTTGCAAAGCCCGAATAGCATTACCATCCATTCAAACATCCCCTACTTGATTTTGAAAGTGGTTTTCCACACATCCTGCTCCGCAATTCAGACCTGGCGATAGCCACTGCGCAGATCCATTTTTGTGAAATATACATCATTTTTTAATTGATCCAATAAATCATCTATGCGTGGGAGGGGATAGCGATTTTTTTCTGATATTTTGTTGAGCGCACGGTAGTCCATGCACATCCTCTAGCTACTGTCCTTCTTTGGCACTAGAACAATCGGTGACCCGCATGGAGAGGAGCTCGTCCTGATTACGCCTTGGTCCAGCAATTCCTGCAGTTGCCGCTTAATCTCCTCCATTTCAACTGCCGACATCCTATACATGTCGATATTCGGTAGAGGGGCGTCATGCAACAGGTGGATTTCGTGTTGGACTTCCCTCTTTGGAGGTAATCCCCACGGCTCCTGAAACATTTCATTATAATCAGCAATTAAATCCATCAATTCTTGTTTATGCTTACTATCGCAGCCTTGGAATGCATCTGCAAATTCGGCCTCCTTTTCCCTGACGACCATAAGCATGCATGCCTTGCTGGAGTTCACCAGTTGTTTCATCTGCCCAGCACTTATGAGGCTGGCATTAATTTTGTTCTGATGAGCCCACACTATATATTCTACCCCATCCTTCGCGATGTGGTATTTATTCTCATGGCGGAAAAAGATAGCTTTTATGTCATATAGGTAGGGGCTCCCCAATACCATGCCATAGATGTCCAGTGGTATAACATCCATCTCTACTTCATCTACCAGCTTAGAAGCAATCACAAATTTTAGCTTGCACTGTTGGGTTACATTCAATTTAGCTTTATCATGTATCCATCCCAGTGGATAAGGCTTTCGGTGCGGTTTTGTTTCTAAGCCAAGCTTCTTTACCAAGGATTCTGCAATCAAATTTGCTTGGGACCCCATATCAAACAGAGTTTCTACTTTGGTATGATTTACTACAACTCTGATATGAAATAATTCAATCCTTTTTCTATCATTTGAAATGGACTCATCTACAGAACTGGTGCTTCCTTGTGATTTAGAATCAACAAGAGGTGTAAAGGTACCTTTTGTTCCCGCTGTTGTGACCAGCGCTTCATCTCCTAAATCTGATCCAAGGTATTGCTGTGATGCTGCCACTGTTTTCTGCTTCCCTTTTCCTCCATACTTATTTGGGCATTTTTCTGGGTGCTACTTCCAGCAGTGGTCATCATCGTGCCCTTCTCTCTTGCAATGATTGCAATAAGGTCGTTCTCCCTCTTTGGTTGCTGCTATTTTATTCTCCTTCCCTTTCCATTTCGCTTTGGACTTGCCATTGGAAGGTTTGAACGGTGGCTTTCTAGATTGGTCCTCTCTTTCATTCTTGCCTCTGTTTTCAATATGAATTGCTTTCACACTAGCTGTGTCAATAGTGGTTGGTTCAAACAACAATAATGAATTCTGAATATAACTATGCAGTGAGCCAATATACTTAGTTACAACTTCAGGTGTATCTAGTGCAATACCCAAATTCAGTGCTTGCTTCCTAAATTCTTTTGTAAAACTCTGAACATCCTGCCCTTTGCCTTGCCTTAAATATTTCCAATTCATCAAAGCTTTCTGTTTGTATCCTAAGGGATAAAATTGTTCCTTTAACGCAAAAGTAAAATCGAACCATGAGGAAAAGAGCTTACCCACATTTTTACTGCTCTGCAATTTACTCTCCCACCAAACGAGAGCTGTGTTGCCCAGCTGTAGAGAGGCCAGCTAGATTTTTGCCTCATCCTCTACAATTTGTTGAATCCTGCAATAAACCTCAATCTGCCTGATCCAATTGTTAAGCTTTTTTGCGTTACTTTCACCATTAAACACAGGAAGATCAAATTTAACATCTAATTTAAAAAAAGGTTTCTTAGATGCATCCTTTGGATTTCTCTGATTATGGTGGTGTGGGGAAGAAGAACCTTCACCACTAGAAGGAGAAGGAGGGGGTTCTTCTCCATCATTCCCATGTGCTGAACCTTGTCCTTCTGGATTCCTCTCTTCATATTTTTCCAGTCTTATAACCAGCTTTCTGATATTATCTGCCATTGAATAGATAGTCTTTCTGAAATTGCGCTCCTCTTCAATACGAGCTTCCTCTTCAGCCATGTTTCTTCTTCGAGGTGCACGCCCTGCCTCTGGATCGAAAGGTTCTAGATTCCCTTCACCTCTTTGAAGCCTACCTCTTGTTAGCATACAAACATGCAACTCACATCTAAAAAGCCCTGCTTTGATACCACTTGATCCAGGATGTTTTCACTTATAGATGTATAAAAAAGAATTACATATAAAATTGCAGCTTAACACATAAATGTGCACATATGAAAAGAAGAAGGAAACACATAAAAGGCACAAAAGAAGACACCAAGGCTTGATAACAGAGTTCATCCAGTTTGGACTACGTCTTTGGGCCCAACTCAACAATGGGGAGGCCTTTCTTATTAAATGGCATGAATAAACAGAATTACATTCATCAATCTGTCCATAAAGAGGCTTATACCTCCAATCTGCCTTATGGCTATGAAATGAATGCTAGAGATGGAGTGGTATGCAGCGCCAAAGCTTCTCGCAGTTGTAGAAGAGGGCTGGAGTGTGTAACTGTTCAAAAAAGATCAATAATTGCTCTCAACCTCTACGAAATAGTGTGCCACAACCATAAAAACGCCTCTTCCCATGCTCTTACATTGATCCTCTTTTATAAAAGATTTTCGGACAAGATCCCATTTAAAACGGGGCATGCCTGGTTAATAAGAGAGGTTGGTAGAGTGGAAGGATCGGCGGGTGCAACCGTTCCTGAAAATGGCTTGTTTATCATTGCTTTGATAAGACTTCAAATCCTCAAAAAACACTGCAAATCTGCCCAAAAACCATATGTCGGACCTCAAATATTATTAAATCGGCTTATAGTCTGTATCGGGTTCATGCTGAGGTTGTGGATCGGCATTTCGCTGGTCCATAGGTCCTGTTCACGGGGAAGGGTCGACTGCCGATCATCGATCACCGACATCGGCATCGGCCGATCGCGTCGGTCCTGCTCATACATCGCCCCGATAATGGTTCCGTCGATCGGTGTATCGCCGATCCGATTGCACCGATGATATATATATATATATATATATATATATATATATATATATATATATATATATATATATATATATATATATGACCGCCGATTGTTATTGCCTCCTATCTGCTGATCCGATCTAATCAGAGATCGGTGATTGGGGGTTCCATGGCCCAATGCTTAAGTCCGCCCTCATGCAACCTTCGATTGCGATTTTCCTTTAAGGCTTTAAGACCCATTTTTCAAAGGAAATTCCTCATTTTCTTAAGGATTGAAGAGCCCTTCTTTTTGCAATAACTTCGTCATTCGGACTTGGATTGAAGTACCGTTGGAATCAGAAAGACGAGATCCACATTCTGGTCTTGAGTTGGCTTTATTCTGATCACTTTGATTTTTGAGTTTCCATGCCATTGTATCTGAAGATCCACCTGGATCATCGGCGAGTCTGGTTAGCCTTGACCTAGACTCTCCCTCACCAAGACAACATTGCGCAATACGGGGAAGGAAGGCTTTGTATTCCTCTCCAGAAATGTGCATTTCTGCCCAAACATTGTCCTCCAGGACTGATTTTCACATTTCTAAGGGACAGTGACTACTGGCCCAGAAAATTGCGTAATGCAGTCCCTAAGCATGTAGTCATTGCCAGCTGGAATTGTGCATTGTGCAACCCTAGCAGTCAGTAGTCAGTCTGGATTGCACATTGCACAAATACAACAGCCAGTCTTGCCTCCTAGACAGCCCAGACTGCCTCTTAAGCAGTTCTAGTAGCCAGCCACCCAGCATCCCAAAAGAAATTGTGAAATCTTTGTCTATCATTCCCGTGTATGTATTATGTCATTCCCCGAATTTGCCTTGGTTTTCACTGGCAGATTGCTTTGCATGCATGTTGCTTTCTCTCTAGATCTTTCAGGTGTTCATCTGCCTCTTAGCAGTACAGGATCAATGGCCTCCAAGAGAGCAGGATTGAAGGACACTAACGGAAGTGCAACTGGAGCAACAGTTGAGTAGGTGTCTGCATGTCTACCGATCTATGAAGATACCAAGTTGTTTCTAGACAAGGACATCAACATGAAATGGAAAGAAGTCAATGAAGAATTTGCAAGCACTTTTAGGGAAGACCTTGAAGATATCCAGGTGTATGTGAACATTAACAAGTCCAGCTTGTACCGGATTGCATGCAAATACCTCGCGTTCCCATGCGCGGACATGATACACTGGATCGTCTCGCACACTGATCCCAAGATGATGACTTTGAGAAGTGTCAGTGAGATGAAGATTGCAACCTTTTGGGCATAGGATTATGATGTGACGTATCAGATGTTGAAGCCTGTGACTATCATGGAGACTCCCTTCAGCATATCCAGTAGCAATGCAAACTCTAGAGAAATCTTGAAGACCTGGGTAAAGGAGCCAGCTAGATTCAGGTTGACACCCAACGAGATCTACAAGATGAAGATACTGCGGAAGGTGTATCAAAACTTGGTCATATTTTCATGTTGAATGTATGTTCAAGAAAGCACAGAAAACTTCCCACAGAGTTGGGTGATCGCACTGGACCAACTGGCCAGAGAAGGAAAACCATGTAACTGGTCCGGCATGTTGGCCCATTAGTTGAAGGAACATGTAACGAGGGCTTGACACTCACCCGAAGGTATGCAAGCAGAGATCTACATGTCCACCTATATCTTAGATGCAATCTATGCCCGAAAGGAGTTCCCAAGCTTAGAGTGGGCTTGGTCATCGACGAAGACTGCTGTGAACACATATTGTAAGTTGTTGTCTGAATGCAGCTTTAGAAGAGTTATCACATGACTGTCTGATCATTTTGTCACCCTAGTTTACAAAATGATATTCGAACAAGATCCACCCTTCATGTCGAGGGCAGCAATGGAGGCACTAATAGACATTGCTGATTGGTATGCCTCACCATCTGACACCATCATACGGATGTTCAGCACGGCGAAGCCTCTGCATGTTCTACCGAAGTTTTCCTTGGACATACTCGTCATGCAGGAAGTATAATATCACATCTCAGTAGGATTTACAGCTAGTCTGCATCGGAAGAAGAAGGCACCTTGGCCTCCTCTTCCATTGCAGATTAGGTTATATGAGATCCGGAGTTTCAAGCAAGCGGAAGTCGAAGTTGAACAGATGAAGAAGTATCCATTTGACCTCCGAAGTTACAATCTGTATGACCCAAATTGTATTGTGAAAGATCACTACACGAGAGTATAGTTCAACTGGATCCATGGGGCATGCCATTGGGTGGAGGAGGACCCATGGAGATATTTCTACAGTTTCTCCAGACCCAATGAATAGGTCGGCTTCGTTGTGGAGTGGTTAGAAAAGAAACATGAAGCAACATCGTGGAGAGCACCAGCACCAGCAGAGATAGTAGCAGAGGCAAGCATACCAATGCGCTACATGAGAAAGAGGAATATTTTCGACTGCATGGAGGAGGAGAAAAGATGCAATTTCCGATCAGATCAACTTGTGGAAAAACAAGCTATGGCTATAGAGGCAAAGAGGCAACAATGCAACAAGATTCTCGCACAAAGGCAGAGGGAGAAATGAAGGATGGAAGAGACAGAGAAGGAGTTGCATGAGTTGAAGGAGCAATTCTGAAAGGAATAAGAGATGCACAAAAAGGAGAGGGAAGTGCAGCAACAACAAGTACAGTAGAGGACGCAACATGTGCAAACAAATGAAACAATGCCCATACAGGTAGTGGATTCATGAGAATAGCTGGCATCAGGCAGACAAGGTGAACCATTGTAGGAGAAGGAATTTTCTCACAAGATAGAGAAAGCACTTGAACAGTTGGATACAGATATGGAGCAACGAGAATTGGAACAGAATATCGACCTCATGCCTCACCACCAAGAGGTTGACTTACCTGCTTCACCGCATCCAGATGATGAGCAAGTCTCAAGTGACCAAGGAGGCACTGACATCCTTGGAGATTAGTCGGAAGGAGAGATGCACAACATCTCATTCAATGAGTCTCAACATAGAGTTATGCAGTCGCGTAGAGTGTCGACTCCGGATGATCATACATCTCCTATGCAAATTGAGGAACGAGTGATTGTGTCTGACGTGCACAAACATCTAGCAGCCTTGGCCGATGCTACCAGAGTGTATGTCGAAGCTACTAGCTCAAGTGTTCACTTTTTTATAGTTGAGAATGAGCGAATGGTTAAGGAACTACAGACGGCCAAGCAAGGAGGAAAGTTGGTGACAACATCTACCCAAGATGAACTGAAGAAGGAAATACTAGATGAATTATCTTCCCTTGACATAGTTATGCGAGCGTTGTACTCCAAGTTTGGTACCATGCATAAGGTAGTCGTCCATCTCAATGGATGGCAGCAGCGATGTGCTAGAAGAGCATGTATCTTGGCAAACTTGCATGGTGTTTTTGATCACATGAAAACATGGACGATGAGATACAAGGGAGCTTCGCTTGACTTGCCTAAGATGATGAAGGTTAGTGCAATCGAGCTGAAGGCATGCATCCGGAGTCAAATCTAGAACTATGAAGAGCTCCCGTAGCTCATCACTTGTATACAAGCTTCCCATGCATGTGTATTCAAGATTATGGATGTTTTGGTGCACGCACATGCGATCCCATCCCTTGGGACTCTCACCAAGGCGAAGACAAAGGCATAGGTCTGACTAGAGCTTGACTCGAGGCGAAGACAAAGGCATGGGTCTGACTAGAGCTTGACTCGTACTTTGATGAGTTTATGTGCATTATCATTAGCCCAGACTTTCCCATCAGTGTAGACACCGTGCACAAGTATGTTGTTGGTCCGACTGCATTGAAGACAATGATGCGTATGCTTTCAGACGAGTTGGACAAAGGAGCCCGAGCAGTGTACCTGGATTCTATGGAAGCAAGAGTCAAGTTCCAGAAAGATGTCACCTTGGAGCACACAGACACCATCAAGGACTATCAATATTGGCATCAGTATGTTATTGTTGATCATCATGAGGATGTTGAGGAGTTGGACTTCCATGGTTGCCTAAGTTAGAGTGATGTCTAGCATGGCTTGCTCAAGCCATTTTGTCTCACAAAGGTACATGTGCATTGTAATGTAACGTCATGTCAAGCGTAAGTCAAGTGTCGATAGTTGGATGTAACAGTCATAGAGTAGATGAAGAGTCATGAGGGTAGTTGAACTGTCACAAAAGGAAATGTCAAGGGTCACCCCACCCTTTGCTATAAATAGTCCCTCATAACTCATTGTACAGGCTTTTGGTCATCCAAGCTTGCGATAAGACTATCTTGGAGAGATCTTGGACACTATTGTAACGAGCCTTGGCTTCTCCACTACACAGAGCTAGTACATCTCTTTGGAGGAGCAAGCGGTTGTTGTTGTAACGTTCTGCTAATAGAACTAGTGGTTGGACATGGATGTATTGTATGACTCGAACTTACAATTATTAATATAAAAAGAGCCAACACGTTTCATGCATATGTTATATTGTATACTATGCTATTTGGTTTACTATAAATAATATATGTATTGGTTTTCTTACGCATGCATGTATAGCTATTTGTGTATGTATGTATGAATCTTTCTGAAATGTATTGTTGGTTTAACCATCACTTTGGATTGCTTGCTAACTTTCCTTCCATGTTGTGATGTATCTTTTCTCGTGTGTTCCCTTCTTAACTTGCGTGTTATCATAGGTTTCCAAGGGGCACACTCATCTCAACCCCCGTGTGTTAGAAGCTCTCATGCACCTTCATTGGCTCATTGCAGTTGTTACACCCTTCCTACCAACAAAGTTATCTTACTTGCCTCTGTGCAAAATCGCGGTCAAGGCATTACCATATGACCCACTGCTGGGACTCCTACACCAAACAGTCTGAGGTCTAATTGGGACTTCTTACCAGGGAGATCCCCTGACATGTTGGCGGGTCCAGCACCGTCAACACTTCACTATCAAGGACTCTTCACTGATAACTCCTCAGCACTACCCTTACAACTCTCCACATAGTCCTTATGCTGCTTTTTCCACTATATTACACTATGCCTTCTCATGTTCTTCAACCTTTCTACTTCAATGCCAACTCACACAACTCTGCACACACACACATATGCTCACATACCCATCTTTTCCATTGGTGGTGATGGTTTTGTTCCACTGAGGCACACTACACACGGGAGTCTCTCTGTACTATTTTGAAGCTACCAATTTGTACTTATGGATGGCTTCAATTGCTCATCTTGCATCCCCTGATAGTTTCTTGTCACATCACCCAAAACATAGATGGTCCTCTTAGTTCTTTGTAGTCTACCTGCATAGAGATCCTGTACTGATCACTCACAAGACACACCAGATGTCAGTCCATCATCCGAAAATGGAGAGGATAAGTTATTCATTGAAAATCCACTTGATCTTTCATCTTCCTTCTCCAGAAACACAGAGGATAAATTTGTCTGCTTTTCATCTACCCCTTTGTTTGATTCATCATATCATGAGGATGTCGATGAAATCATTGATTTTTTTGATCGTGGATTTCGTGATCCATTTACTCCCATATTCGATCACGATCATGATTCTATCACAACCATTTTTTCGAAGCCACTGGTCTATGATGATCTATCTAACGATGAAGTTGAAACACTCCAGACTGTCGAGGCACTTTAGCCTGAGCTGATGATTATGTCAGACCCTCACTATCCGTAGGTTTGTTTCACTTCTGATCAGGAAATTTTTCAATCACTTGAGGCTCCTCATCTGTCATCTATATGCATTGAATATCAATCTCACACACAAATCCTACTTCCTCCACTTGAACTACACGATCCTATCACTCATGCATTGGAGGAATCTTACATTGAAAGCACACGCGCACAACACAAGTTGTCTTTGTTTCTTTCATTTGCTTGCATGTCACAGTCAAGAGTGTGCATATGCTTCAAAGTTGCACGTGGTGTCAAACAACACCATGATAAGTCCATAGACTGTTGGTCATACACTTCCACTCACTTACGTCCTGTGGGCACTTTGAAACACGAAGTGTGGTTGTATTCATTGTTATATCTTTCTTGTTTGCTAGTTCACACAACCAGGTTGCTCACGAACCAAGCCTTCACCAACATGGGTCAACCAATGCGCCAGTGGCTGCATTGGAAATATCACTTCGCGTGATCAGGCCAGTGCACCGTTAGCTTAGGAGTAGGAGTAGTGTTTTCTTTTAGTTTGTTTGCTTGCTTGTTTGCTTACTCGCTTTGCTTTCACTTTTTCTTCTGCTTCTGCTTTGCTTTGTTGTTTGTTTGTTTTCTTGTTTCGTTCGTAGGTTAGTTTCGCATGAAACCATGTATGACTCTTGAAACAAGTTGGGTGAAGTAAGAGAGGCCTGGTGTAGCTATCAGTACTTGGTTATCTATCATCTTGCCTCTATATGAAGAGCTTGTTACTTTTAGTCCATGATACGTCGAAGGAAAATACGTACTGTTTGAAGAGAACCTTGGTGAAAACACAATGCTTGCGCGCTAACTAGTGTCACCTACTCTAGTTGGTTGTTTTTTGGGTTAACCCTTGTCAGCTCAGTCAAGTAGAGTAAGGTGAGGGGGAGAACCTTAATAGGCACATCAGAGGTATAATAAACTACTTCTATGCTGAAAAAACCTCTTCTTCTCTCAATAATTCATGATCTCTCTTCTACCTCTGAAATGAATAAGTGCTATGCACAGTTGAAAATATGAAAAATAAAAAAATGAAAAGTGAAAAAATACAAAATGAAAAATGAATAAGACGAAAGAAGAGAAAGTATTCCTGCGCAGAGAGTTGATGCAAGCAACTCCGTCAAGGTACTGACCAGGCTCGCTGGCAGCAGAGCCATGCTTGTGTTCCGATGTGAATTCATTTGGGTATTATCCAGGCCTGCTAGCAGCGGAGCAACACCAGAGATGAAACTAAGACTCTAATGACTATACTGCTTGTGCACCAATATACCCCTCAACCCCAATCGAAACAATTGTGTTTCCTTGGCTTGGAATGTGTCTCAATCGACCAAGAGCTTGGCAGATGCTACATCTTACAATCAAGCTAATGTGAAACCAAGATGAACTGAGAACTGAACAATGCTTCCGGAGGTATTAGACTTGCTTTTCACAAACAAGGTCCATTCAGAGAGATGGAGTTCTACCAGTGTGTCGCCAAGTTTTGTAGCGGCTACAACCACCCTCCAAAATTTTGCCTTAGCTTCGTTTTGGAGCCTCCCTGCTAACCTTTCACAACACCTTGTCTTGCTTCATCAAGTACACAAGATTCAGTGATTTTCTTGCACAAAGATAGCCTGTCGATCAAAGCTTGATGCATTCCCCTCACAAGTTGTTCATCTGGAATTGGTCTAGCTACAGGCTGAGAAACTCCCCAAATAAATTGCGCAATTCTGGAGGGCAACCAGCCTTCCCTATAGAAATTGTGCAATTATGTCTAACAACCTGCTGGGATCCAGAATTGCGCAATCCTACCAGTTAGGCTTCACCCAGAAAACTACGCAATCCATCCCAGCAGGCCTGCTCAACCCAGGAATTGCGTAATCCTTAGCATCAGTCAACTGCTCAGCCCAGAAATTGCATAAATATCCTAGGCATCCAGCCCAGCTCCCATCCAGAAATGCATGTTTCCTCCCAATAGTTGAGCAGCCTCATGCATGAGAAGTTGGGTTGACCAGTTCCACTCGTGAACAAGCAAACTTGACTTGCATGCATGGCTTTCTTTTCCTGAAATAGCAAAAGGAAACATTCAAAAAGCATCCCTTGATTCAGGGAGCTATTTTTAGCATCTGAAGTTTACATGCAAAGTCAATTTAGAAACTTTCCTCCAAGTATCACTTTTTCCTAGATTTGTTGCATGTGTGTCATGAGCTCCAACTTATTTATTCGATGCATCAAATCTCATTCATTCACATCGATCTTGGAGCTCTGACATCCCACAACACATCCAGGGCTCTTCGACACATCCGACTCAGCTATTCACGGGTAAGTGGTCTCAACTTGTCTTTTTCATCATTTATGTCGCCTTTTGTGTTTTTGCTTGTGTGAGTGTTGTTTGCTTGATTTGTTTGAACGCTTGTTATCATTTACATGCATACTAGCTTGTACTAGCACCATTTTAGTTTTTGTTGTTATCTCACTGTTGTCGCATGCATGAAACTGTTTTGCTTGAACGGTCGCCGATTCGGCGACTCGCTTCTCCCACATGCATGTCTCTATGTTTATTGAATATTTCATTCAATGTTTGCATGCATGATCAATCACTTATGCTTTCACTTAGTTTCGCTATGCATTCACTTTCACATTTTCTTTAAGTTGCCCGTCGGTGAGTCTGGCCAGCCTTGGCCCAGACTCTGCCTCACCAAGACAGCATTGCACAATCCAGGGAAGGAAGGCTATGTCTTCCTCCCCATAAATGTGCATTTCTACCTAGGCACTATCTTCAGGACTACTTTGCACATTTCTGAGGGATAGTGACTTCTGGCCCAGAAAATTATGTAATGTAGTCCTTGAGCCTATAGCCATTGCCAACTAGAATTACGCATTATGCAATCCCAACAATCAACAGTCAGTATGGATTGTGCATTGTGCAAATCCAATAGCCAGTCTTTCCTTCCAGATAGCCCAAACTGCCTTTTGTGCAGTTCTAGCAACTAGTCACCCAACCTCCCAGAAGAAATTGTGCAATCTTTGTCTATCATTCCCCAGGTATGTGTTATGGCATTCCCCGAATTTGCTTTGGTTTTCGCTGACATTTTTCTTGCCATGCATGTCGCTTTGTCTCCATATCTTTTAGGTGTCCATCTGCCTCTTAGCAATGTAGGATCAATGGCCTCCAAGAGAGCAGGATCGAAGGACACTCATGGAAGTGCAACTGGAGCACCAGTTGAGTAGGTGTCTGCATGTCTACCGATCGATGAAGATACCAAGTTGTTTCTAGACAAGGACATCAAGCTGAAATGGCAAGAAGTCAATGAAGCATTTGTAGGAACTTTTAGGGAAGACCTCGAAGGCCGCCATGTGTATGTGAAGATTCACAAGTCCAGCTTGTATCGTATTTCATGCAGATAAACTGCGTTCCCATGTGCAGACATGATACGCTGGATCATCTCACACACTGATCCTAAGACAACGACTTTGAACAATGTCAGTGGGATGAATATTGCAACCTCCTGGGCACCATATTATGATGAGATGTATCAGATGTCGAAGCCCGTGACTATCATGGAGACTCCCTTCAACATACCCAACAACAATGCAAACTCCAGAGAAATCTTGAAGACTTGGGTAAAGGAGCCAGCTAGATTTAGGTTGACACCCAACCAGATCTACAAGACAAAGATATTGTGGAAGGCGTCTCAATACTTGGTCATATTTTCATATTGATTGTGTGGCCAAGAAAGCACGGAAACCTTCCCTGAGAGTTGGGTGCTCGCGCCGGACCAACCGGCAAGATAAGGAAAAACATGTAACTAATCTAGCATGTTGGCCCATCAGCTGAAGGAACAGGTAACAAGGGCTCAACAGTCACCCGAAGGTATACAAGCAGAGATCTACATGTCCATCTATATCTTAGATGCAATCTGTGCCCAACAGGAGTTCCCGGGCTTGGAGTGGGCTTGGTCACCAATGGAGACTCCTGTGAACACATATTGTAAGTTGTTGTCCGAATGCAGCTTCAGAGGAGTTATCACACGGTTTTCTAATCATTTTTTCACCCTAGTTTACAGGATGATATTCAAACAGGATCCACCCTGCATGTAGAGCGCAGCAATAGAGGCACTAATAGACATTGCTAATTGGTATGCCTCATTGTCCGGCACCTTCATACAAATGTTCAGTGCAGAGAAGCCTCCGCATGTTCTACCGAAGTTTTCCTTGGACATACTCATCATTCAGGAAGTAGCATATCACATCTTGGCAGGATTGACAACTAGACTACACCGAAAGAAGAAGGCATCTTGGCCCACTCTTCCGTTGCAGATTAGGTTATATGAGATGAGGAATTTCAAGCAAGAAGATTTCGAAGCAAAACAAATAAATAAGTATCCTTTCGACCTCCGAAGTTACAATCTATATGACCCACATTGTATTTTGAAAGATCACTACACGAGAGTACAGTTCAATTGGATCCATGGGGCATGTCATTGGGCGGAGGAGGACCCATGGAGATATTGCTACAATTTCTCCAAACCCAATGAACATGTCGGCTTCGCTATGGAGTGGTTAGCAAAGCAAAATTAATTAGCATCCCAGAGAGCACCAAAACCAACAACAGTAGTAACAAAGGCAAGCATACCAGTGCGCGACAAGGGAAAGAGGATGAGTGTCGACCACATGGAGGAAGAGAAAAGATGCAAGTTCCGAGAAGATCCACTTGTGGAAAAAGCAGCTATGGCTTAGAGGCAAAGAGACAACAACGCGTCAAGAGAATCGCGCAAAGGCAAAGGGAGAAACAATGTATGGAAGAGACAGAAAAGGAGTTGCATGAGTTGAAGGAGCAACTTCGGAAGGAAGAAGAGTTGTGGAAATAGGAGAGGGAAGTACAGAAAAAATAGGTACAGTAGGGGGCACAACATGTGCAAACGAATGAAACAACACCCATATAGGTTGTGGATTCATCAGAATAGCTGGCATTAGGCAGACAAGGTGAACCATCGTAGGAGCAAGACTTCACTCACGAGATAGAGCAAGCACTTCAACAGTTGGATACGGATATGGAGCAACGAGAATTGGAACAGGACATTGACCTCATGCCTCACCACCAAGAGGTCGACTTACCTGCTTCACCACATCCACATGATGATAAAGTCTCAAGTGACCAAGGAGGCACCGAGATCCTTGGAGATCAGCCGAAAGGAGAGATGCACAACATCTCATTCGATGAGTCTCAACATAGAGTTTTGTAGTCTCATAGAGTGTCGACTCCGGATGATCATACATCTCCTGCGGAAGTTAAGGAATGAGTGATCGTGTCTGACATGCGCAAACATCTATTAGCCTTGGCCGATTCTACCAAAGTGTATGCCGAAGCCACTAGCTCAAGTGTTCACTTTTTGATATCTAAGAATGAGTGAATGGCTAAGGAACTACAGACGACCAAGGAAGGAGGAGAGTTGGTGACAACATCCGCCCGAGTTGAGCTCAAGAAGGAAATACTAGATGAAGTATTGTCCATTAACACAGTTATGTGAGCATTGTACTCTAAGTTTGGTACCGTGCATAAGGAAGTTTTCCATCTCAACAGAGCCCATCTTCACTTGCCTAAGATGATGAATGTCAATGTGGTCGATCTGAAGGCACGTATCATGAATCAAATCCGAAACTATGAAGAGCTCCCGCAGCTCATCACTAGTATACAAGATTCCCATGCACGTATATTCAAGAGTATGGATGTTGTGGTGCATTCACATGTGATCCCATCTATTGGGACTCTCACCCAGGTGAAGACAAAGGCACAGGTCTGACTAGAGCTTGACTCTTACTTCAACGAGTTGATGCGCATTCCCACTAGCCCAGACTTTCCCATTAGTGCAGACATCATGCACAAGTATGTTGTTGCTCCGGCCACATTGAAGACAATGATGCGCATGATTTCAAACGAGTTGGACAAAGGAGCCCTAGCAGTGTACCCGGATGCTATGGAGGCAAGAGTTAGGTTCTAGAAAGATGTCACCTTGGAGCACACAAACACCATCAAGGACTATCGAACTTGGCTTCAGTATGCTACTGTTGATCATTGTGAGGATGTTTAGGAGTTGGACTTCCATGGTTGTCTAAGTCAGAGTGATGTCTAGCATAGCTTTCTCAAGCCATTTTGTCTCACATGGGTACATGTACATTGTAATGTAACATCATGTCAAGTGTAAGTCAAGTGTCGATAGTTCGATGTAACAGCCATAGAGTAGATGAAGAGTCATGAGGGTAGTTGAACTGTCACAAAGGGGAATGTCAAGGGTCACCCCACCCTTTGCTATAAATAGTCCCTCATAACTCACTATCACTATCAAGGGCTCTTCACTGACAACTCCTCAGCACTGCCCTTGCAACTCTCCACATAGTCCTCATGCTTCTTTTTCCACTATATTACACTATGTCTTCTCAGGTTCTTCAATCTCTCGGCTTCAATGCCCACTCCCCATATTTTCCATTGGTAGTGATGGTTTTTTTCCACTAAGGCACACTGCACACGGGAGTCTCTCTGTACTTTTCTGAAGCTACCAATTTTTACTTATGGATGGCTTCAATTTCTGATCTTACGTCCCCTAATAGTTTCTTGTCACATCACCCAAAACATAAATGGTCCTCTTAGTTCTTCGTGGTCTACCTGCATAGAGATCCTGTACTGAGAAATAAATTCTCAGATGACCTACACACTCCTCCAAGAGTCTTATGCTTATTTATCATTTCAGAGGTCTTGAGAGCCCATAGGGGTGACCATTCTGGTTTTATTTACCTCAACCATTCATGGACGTGAAGCAATTGATTTCTTCCTTCGAGCACTCAAATTCATTTATGTTGTCAATGTTGTCCTCAGTTTCTTGTTACATATTCTTCCACAGGATTAGTCTTTTTTCAATGACCAACTCCTTTGTGCCTTCATTCAATATTGCAGCTACTATCCCATACATTATTTATAGCTCTGTACATCCTTATCAAAGTGATTCCATATCGCAGTAATCATAGTTTTGCAGTGTTCTGATATTCTAATCCTTTGATTGTTGAGCTCCTTCTGCTTAACCCTCATAGTGCTTCTCATCATAGGACCGCAAGCTATGACCTATCACTTAGCTTTAAGGTGTTAATTATTCACACTCCTGTCAGTGGCCATTCTCCCTTTGTTACCTGCTTTGTGCCCTTGGTTCATTGAGATCTTGTGACCATGTGCTAGCCCCATATCAGAATCCCTCTATATCAGAACTTTTCAAAACTTCAACTGCACTAGAGTTCTAATATCTCAATCCTTCAATTTCCGATGTGGTGTAGGTAAGTTCTAAGTGTGGACAGAAACAATTCCTCTAGCCCGAGAGAATGGGTCTAGCGACAAACAAACAATCTATGGAAAATCTCCTTAAGCTAGAATCAAATAAGAGGGCCTACCTCTTAGTATGCTATTCCGCTTGGTGATGATCCTGCTTCCTTACTCTAGTTATCTTTCTTTTTCTTCCTTCGAATACCTGAAACAAGTAAACAACAGCAAACAACAAATGTGATAACATACAAAGTGCATTCAACCTACTTAATAGGTCAAGGAACATTAAGCCATAAAGATGTTAGATAACACTTCATGTATGAAATCAATCAATAGTTGTATTCATATAAGTTCAGAAAGAGATTACAACCAATGCCTTGAAGTTGTTGTTCTCCTCCGACATATCCGAGTTCCCACACACTTATGCTTGCATCTCATGGATAGCCCCAACAATGGAAGTTTTAAGGTTATTCCCTTTAGTATTCAAACCAAACCAAACACACAATTCTCCCTCAAACATAAACTAGAGAGTTACAAGCTATAGATGTCTTGTTAAAACTTTACACTCCAAAAACTCCAAAATAGAAACTCAAAACTAGCTTGTGCTTGGGAAAAAGAGAGGTTTATATAGCTTGTATGGAGGGGAGATGGTTCCTCTTATCATGGTATAAGGCCTTATCTCTTGGGTTAGTTCCATCCTAATAGGGAAAAGGAGCCCCAACTGACTTCCTCGGCTCTATTCGGCCTAACCATTTACCAGACTTCTGTTACGAAACTTCTAGACCTGGAAGCTTTGAATCCATATTGAAAAAACTTGCCAAAAGAGGATCGGCACGAATGAAAAAGGGCTCAGTCGCTCTGATCAGATCTAGTGATAGTTTTAATCTCTGCATATCAGTGTGAGGAGGACATAGATCATTAGTGCCAGTCTTGTAAACTGGGGTAAAAGGAAGATTTTTGGGAAATGATGCAAAAGGGAATTGTTCTACTCATGAAGAGGGACATGATGGGAGTTTCTTCATGATGGGAAAGCATGTAGGGTTCATTGTAGAGGTCCTCCAGGATCATGGAATGGGTAGTACAGGGACAGTGAAAAAATGTTGTGTAACAGATGCCCCCTAAAGCGTGAAGGTCGAACTAGAGTGAGGGGTGAAATTATTTACGAATAAGTGCAGGGAACCGGAGTCCATCGTCGGAGAACTTGCAAGCAAGTACATATAAATATACATTACTGAAAACTCTGTCAAATGATACATGAATCACGGCATGGACACAGCCATCCAGAGAATGATCATGTAAATGGATCCAGGCATGGACGCAGCCATCCAATAAAGAGGATCATATCGAAACCAAGGTATGGTTGCAACCATCCAATAATGAGAAGGATCACATATAACAACTCATGGTATGGTCACAGCCATCCATCTGAAAGAGACATGTATATCATCATAATCATGTCACATCACCTTGCAACCTAGACTTTTGTAACATGAGCCCAAGGTCTTGCACTCCAACACGACCCGATCAAAGTACAAATTCTAACATGTGAATAGATGTGTTGACGTCAAACATGCTAGAAAATCGCTTGATTACCAGTCGATGATGTGAATTGTTAACAAGCGCAAGAGAAACCACCAATAATGGCAATGGTTCTCAAGCTACTATCAACACAATCCACGAAATGTGAATAAAGGAATTGAAGTCGAACACCCGCGAAATCACCTAATCGAAAACCAATGATGTGAAGTTGTCATGGAGTGCGAAGAACTTGCCATTAGGGCATGCAAGCTATAAGTTACTGGAAGGGAGTCTCACGACCAGCTTCCTAGATAATGAGCTAAGTCGACAGGAAGTGACCATGTCGAAGGAGGGCCATGATGTATCCCACACCATCGACACGAGACAAAGGGAGGCAAATGATTTCGGATGATGCAGAGAATCGAGAATGAGGGTAACTGTAGAAGGACAACTCTTGAACATATCGGCGACACGACTCCGGAGTTTGGCAGATTTTGGATCCATAGGATCAGTGGTTATGATGACGTGGTAGAGATAAAATGGAAGGCAAAAATAAATGGCCCAACCTAGGAAGGTCAATGAAGAAATGAGGATATCCCAACCCGACACAAAGCAGAAAGTGTCATGTTCAAGAGTGAGCTGCCAACACAACTGATAAAATTTCCCATTTTTCCCCCACCATTTTGGTAGGTACCCCAATTATTTTTTAAATCACAAGCTTGAAGGGGATAGCATATGATTGCACTGTAAGTTCATCCTTCGGATGAATCTAACCTAGTAAGTTTAATGAGCGCTAGGAAGGAGAAGCTCATGTTTATCATGGTGACGAATCCGATGTCATTTAATGTTTAACGAGTCTGAAAAAGGTGTAACTCAATATCTTTTTCATGTTTAGATAGTTTGAAAAAGACATGGAATAGAAAAATCCACATGGTCCCTTTTCATACATTTGTGTCTCTCGAGCCCGAAAAGGTAGAAAACGATACTTGAGAGTACCGCTTGACCATTTCAATCAAGGAGTACCTTTTTCGTAAATAGTTTATCCTAGCCCAAAAAAGGGGTAAATGTATACTAGGTAAACAATGTTTCACAGCCTTTAATGAGTTCAAAATGACAAGAGCTCGGCAATATTTTCGTGTTTAAAGAGTTGAAAAAGAGCTTGAAAGAGGACCCCCCATTTTATCCTCTTTAACGAGTCAAAAAGGGAAAAATACTCGGCAATATTTTCATTTGAGTTTTACTAGTCAAGAAAAGAGCTGAAACGTGACTCCAGTACCATCATCAAGAATCTGTCACCTGTTGTTGCACAAAAAGGTAAATGCATTATCCAGTTTCTGAGGCAAAATAGGTCAAAAATACTTAAAAACCCTAATATTTCATGAAAAAATGAATAAAAGGAGGAAAAAGTAATTATTTTTTACCATTTACCATTTTACCTTTGTGTGAAGAGCTTTTTACCCACTTGTGCCCTAATTTTTCTAGAGCAAGTTGCGGGAGATCCAGGAGGCCATTCCTCGAGCCGTCAGTTGCAGGTAAGAGCCAATTAGGGGCTATGAAGACTGCCAAGTGCGCCTTCGGAGCTACCACTTTTAAAATAGTTGCACTAGCACATGAACAAAATTTTTCATGTTTTTTTCTCAATTTGTCCATTTGAATCCAAATTTATCTGGCCAAAGATGTTTGTTGACTTGATTATATGGTTCTTACAGGGAAAAAATCGTGAAAAATGGTGGATTGGAAGGAACGCGAGCATGAGGATATTGACACACAAGCAATGGTTGATCCAAATTTCTTGGATGATTTGAGGAACTATGGGATCGTCAAGTTCTTCCTCACACCAGGGATGTGGGCTCAACTCGAATTTCTACGGTATCTTATCAGTCTCTGGGATATCAATCAGGAAGTGTTTATCATCCAGGACCAAGAATTAGAGTTGGAAACTTCTGACATTTATTTCATCACAGGACTGTCTCAACGAGGAGAGATAGTCAATCTATATGGGTCCAGACCTATTGGGGAAAGTGTGAGCATGCTACTTGCAAAACATTTCACAGAAGCACTAAAATCAAAAAGCGGCAAGATAGAGATCATGACTGTTTGGGATCTTGTGCTGAGAGTGTTGTTTCTGACCATAAACAGAGTGGCCAGATCTCAAGCGCAGCATGAAACTAACAAATCCAAGTTTCAATATGCTATCGACTATACGATGCTGACGATCTCCAATTGGGCGGAAGCCATGAAGATAAACATGAAGCACCAGCTACCAAAAGTGAAGGTGGGAGACCTAAATTAGTTCTGCTTTGATTCCGTTCTAGTGACCTTATTTCTGTAGCGGGTGCTTCTATTTCACTACCAGCTTGCTGAGGTGGAACCACCATTGCCACGAGACCCACGGATGGTCCATTGGAGTGCATTAATGCCTAGTGTTAGCACCTAAATCTACCCTAGGCTGAAGGAAGGCAAAAATTAGGGTAACCACAAACCACACTCAGTCTGGTAGCTAGCCCCACCAGAACAGGAGAGGGCTCTCTCTGTGTCACGCTCAGTCAATGGATAAGAAAAAAACGGTCTAAGATGACTTACAATGAAATATTTACCTTAGGCTAGTAAGTGAATAGGGATTCTGGAAACAATTTTCATGAATGACTGAGCTTCTGGGATGTTATGGGACCAGCGCTCAGCAAAGAACAGAGAATTTAATACAAAGGCACAGATTATTCTGTGAGGCAAGGTAGGCGGAAAATATAACAGTTTAGTTTGAGGTACCACGACATGAAGAGATTGCTGAAGAAAGTGAAAAGGGCATAGTGACATGAATCCTTTTCAACAGAAGAATAACACTGAACATGAAATTTTCCCACAGGCAGAGCAATAAAATTGAATTCTACCTAATCTCACTCAAAAAATTTCACTGGAAATGAACATGAATCGAATTATGAAACATAACAGAATACATATGAAAACATAAGAGACACATTTTCTACACTCACAACCATAAGAATCTCATGAAACAGAGCCACTGCCTTTCATTAATTCTCTGTCAAAAATACATAGTGAAGAAACAAAGTTTCTTTCCCACAGTCTCCCAGAAGTTACAAGCCAACCAACCTTTTGCAAATAGCTTACATACGATATATAGAATGTTCCATGAAGAGATAGAATGCCCAAGGGTTGGGGAGTTACTCGAATCATTAGAAAATGGAGATGAAGAGCCAACCATCAGCTACAGGTGCAGCGCTACAAACATGACATTTGGCTTGGGTGACCGTTTGCCTTCCTTCGCCACTTGGATAGAAGCTAATATGGAGAAAAAACTCTTTAAATGCTGCCTTTGGTGCCAAAAAACTGAATTGTAGATGAGCGGGCCCACTTGGAGAAGTCGCGAACCGAAATTTCGCGAAACGGAAGCAAATTGGGCAATTTTTCCTCTGTGCATCGTGCCATTTTCTCTATCTGCTGCGCTACTTTGGGGCCTGTTTTGGGGCACTTGAAGGTGTCCAAAATGTGCCCAAGTGGGCTTGCTAGAAATCCTGTCCTGTCTACTTCCTAACCCAACTAGAATTTTCAAATTTGGTGCTCATTTGCCCCTCCAAATCTCCATTCTCCCAAGACTACTTTCTGTGTGTCAAAAAAGTGGCAGAGAGTGGGTGTTTTTGACCTCTAGGAGGCTCAGATATTGCCCAAATTTCTTGCCCGGACACCAGTAGTCATGATTTTCCATTCTGAATCCAAATCTGCAAGCCATTCCTCATTTGGAGCCCTAGAATTTTAGCGTCGTGCCAGTGGCGCAGCGCACAGGGAGAAAATCCCTGTTTTTTACCCAAAAAATTTCCATGTGACAAAAAAATCACCAAATTTCTTGAAATTTGAGCTGGAGATTCTCTATGGGGTGCCATGCTGAGCCAAGGAAGCCTCAGCCAACATTCTAAGCCTATCTTGCTCTTTTTCCCTTTTTTCCCTTCTTATTGCTTTCCTCAATTTTGCCTTCAAGTTCCTTATCCGGGCCTGTGCACTCATGTTTCGTACCCTGTAACGGAAAGTCATGTGTCTCAGTAGAGCAAGGTTCTGATCAGCTTTGTCCAGCATCCTCTCCAACTACATGTTCCTGATCTCGAGATAGGCCTCCTGATCCTCATTGATCGCTTGCTCCAGTGATGTGGGTTGAACTCTTCTCCTTTGAGTAGCTTGGCAATGTTCACAAATGTTTTGAAGCTCCATAATCGTTTTTTGGTCCTCAAGCTGCTTGTTTCTCTACTCCAGGTACTTCATGTTCCACTTGGCCCTTTCTAAATCAATGGACAAGTCTTCAATCTCTGATTGCTGCTCCCGGATGATCTCTATAAGCTCTGCATTTGTTGGTTCTGCATCTGTCTCATCATCCTGGAGGAGAACAAACTCGGTCTCTCGCTCACCTAATGGCCCTTCCTCCTGCACTGGCTCCTTACCCTTGACCTGCTCCTGTGATGCTAATGTCGGAAGTGAGGCCCCTTCCACCCCGAGTGGAGATAACACTCGCTTTGCTGCTGCAAATAAGGGTCTACTACCTTTCTGATAGGTGATGTATACTGGCATAGTGGCAGTCTCATGTAGCTCATACTGATGAGATGGGCCCCCTACCTCATGCTCTGCCTCTGAAACCACCTGTGGAGCGCTGAAGAAGTCACGGGAGATGAAGTCCTCCCAAGCGATACCCTGCAATCCCAACTGATGGTCCACCAAAATCCGGATAAGGGCAAAGTGATACACACTGTTGAGCTGCTGTCAAGGGGTCTTGTGCTGCATGAAATTTCTCATCCTTTCTATGTTCCCGCAGTTGAAAAATGGGAGGTTCATCATCCGAACCCTAGTAAAGTGCATGAGCAACATGATGTGGTATGCATAAAGGCGAGAAAACCTCCCCTCGCAACTGAAGTATTTCATGAGCGGGGCATACTCATCTTTCAGAAATCTGAATGGAAAAACTCTCGTGAGGTGGCTCAAACAGCTGTCTTTGATGTAAGACTCATAATGATGCCTCTCTACCTTCTTTTTCTTATGCCACTGCTCTCCAATGTTTGATATGCCTGTTGCCACTGATATGGTCTCGGGTGTCAATGTGAAAGTGACCCCAGCCAAGATAAACTGTCCTCCATGTAGGTGAAGTGCAAAAAGATGGGCCAACTCATGATGAACTCTGACATTTGCCACCCTCTGACAGAATTCAAAACATGCTAAGTGCTGGAAACAAGACATAGCAAGAGGGCATGCCTGCAACTCGGTGAGGGTGTTTGGCTCATATCTAAGATGTCTGCCACTTCGGTGATGTCTCCTTTGGGCCCTTTCTCCCGAAGCTGTGTCACTGTGGGTCTCCTCCTCATATTCTGATGAAAATTCGGATGCCATTACTGCTGTTTGTACCCTGAGTTTTATGCTGCCCTTGAATTCCAATGAAGCTGGTAGTTGCTCTGAAAATCTGCCACCAAGGTGACAATAAAATAGGGAGTATTAGGAGGGGAATGATGAAATGGGAATATGGGTTTAAAGGGAGAGATTTATCAGGGATTTGGGAGTAGTTTGGGTATAGTGTTGATGGGATAGGGTTTGAAACATATTGGCAGCACTGTCACTGTAGCATAAACCCTAGGATTATGTCTTCTTTGTGTCTTCCTTTGTTGGCTTTATAAAAATGTTTGCATTAGATTTATACCCCTACAACCATGGTTATTCCTTTCAAGTTTGATGCAAGAATGGAGGTAGGTTGCCTACCTTTCAAATTTGGTGAGCATCCAACAATTTTTAGGCAGATTGAATAGTTTCTGGGCTTTATATCTCTATGCGCCATGCGCAATTCCCAGTGTGCCACGCGTTGGGTATGCGCCGCACTAGTGTCGGATTTACGCAGTGGACGGGCCCTATGTGCGCCGCGCCCAATGAGTGTGCTGCGCTACTTGGTGTGTGCACTGCGCGCTATGAAAACACCCAAATTTTCTCCTAATCGTTTGACTCTTTAACCCTTCGACCATGCACCCCTCTTCCACAGCTTTGCTTGCCCAATAAGTTGGTCCTATGGTGATTTTGCGTTAACCAAATAGTGGAGGAATAGGGAGAGGGTTTGGTAGTGACTTAGGGTAGGGGTTTAGGAAAAATGATAAGGGAGGATGGGGAAAAATGATAGGTGAGGGGAATAGGTGGGTGGAGTGAAACCTTGGCACTAACAACACAATGTTACAACCCCAGCCATTGTTTTCTTGGTGATTTTCTCATGTTTGACCTTATGTATTTTTGGGTGGCATTCAAACCTCTTCACAAACACCATATCATTGATAAAAGTTGATGATCATGTGATGTCGTGAGGCTTACCTCTTGATTTGGTAGCCTTCACCAAAATTTTGGGTGGTTTGGCAACGTTTCTCGGCCCCTAGTCTGTATGCGTCGCGCGAAATTCCCAGTGCGCTGCGCGCTTTGTATGCGCTGCGCCTGTGTAATCCTTCAACGGCGGGCTGGCTGCGTGTGCGCCGCGCCCCTGGGTATGTGCGTCGCGCCCTCCAAAACCTGCTTCCACTCACTCAAACTCTCCAACCTCACACTCACACCTTTGCAATGCATTCTCCAAGTCTTGCAAGAGCATAATGCCTTTGATTTGGGCAAAAACAAGTATATATAGGCTTGGAAGAGATGGGTTTAATTTTTTCTTCCTTAAAAACCCATTTTTCTAATGTTGTGTTTTGCACTTTTTCATTGACTTTAGGACATACTGATTTTCACTTTCCCTTTGACATTTTGGCTCAAATGATGAAATTTTCGGCACATCTTTGCAGGGACTGTATGACAGAGCATTTGGCCACGGAAGCCATGACTACATCTAAAAAGTCGACTGGCTATTTTTTGGAAAATTTTGTCATAAATGACCTTGTTTGACTTTTCTTCAAAACAAAGTTTTGAAGAAGAGTCGAAGTCTATCCATGTGACGATGAAGCTCTCTGAACCATAGCTATGTAAGGGCCTCCCTCTGGCCTGCATGGCTTTACTGGACATGTTTCAAAGACCAAATTGATGAATTCCTAGACCCAAACATAGAAAATGACTTTGTCCTGTAAAGGACCAGACTTTGACTGTCATGGACTTTGGTGATTGTTAACAAAAGACCTAAGCCAGCAGGAGCCAGACATGAGGGGAAATGATTAGCATGACTTTCTCCGTCAGACCATGGCATGCCCCTAGCGAAATGTAGCTGAGTGAATGGAGCGGGACACCTAAAATTGAAATGCACAAAGAGTTTTGATCTCTGACGGAGGGCTGACCAGACTGACTCTAACACCTAGGATTACTTGGGGCCAAAAAATCATGAAAAATGGTGGATTGGAAGGAACACGAGAATTAGGATATTGACACGCAAGCAATGGCTGATCCAAATTGCTTGGATGATTTGAGGAATTGTGGGCTCCTCAATTTCTTCCTTACACCAAGGAGGTGGGCTCAACCCGAATTTCTGCGGTATCTGATCAGTCTCTGGGATATCAATCGGGAAGTGTTTATCATCCGGGACCAAGAACTGGAGTTGGAAACTTCTAACATTTATTTCATCATAGGACTGTCTCGACAAGGAGATCTAGTCAATCTGTATGGGTCTAGATCTATTGGGGCAAGTGTGAGCACGCTACTTGCAGAACATTGCCTGAAAGCACTAAAATCAAAAAGCGACAAGATAGAGATCATGATTGTTTGGGATCTTGTGTTGAGAGTGATGTTACTGACCATAAACAGAGTGTTTGGATCTCAAATGCAACATGAAACTAACAAATCCAAGTTTCAGTATGCTATCGACTGTACGGCGCCGACGATCTTCAATTGGACGGAAGCCATGAAGATAAACATGAAGTGCCAGTTATCAAAAGCCAAGGCGGGAGACCTAAAGCAATTCTACTTTGGTCCTGTTCTAGTGACCTTATTTCTAGAGCGGGTGCCACTATTTCACTACCAGCTTTTTGAGGTGGAACCACCATTGCCACGAGACCCACGAATGGTCCGTTGGAGTGCATTGATGCCTAGGATTAGTGGGGGCCAACATATGTCATATAAGCCTACCTTCTTCTCGTGGTTACAGCGACAGTTGATTGTAGTGGAGGATTGGCCGTATTGCAGTACCAACTTTCGTGACAACCTAGATATGCCGCTCCCAGAGGGGGGGGATTATAATGATGGAGGTAACAACCAAACAATTTTTTTTTTATTTTTTTTTATTTTTTTTGAAATATATGCATTCATGACATCTCTATTTTATCAATGCAGATGTTGGACCAGAGCATCCTGTCAGGATATCCTTGATTGCCAGGCGTGTTGCTCGTCAGTTTGAGGTTGCTCCTTATCAGGAAGGAAGCGACAGCGAGGAGGAGATCGCACGGAACCTCGAGGGATTGACCCATGGTATCCCAGAGTATGCCCAGGTGGGATACATCCCATGCTAATATTAAAGGCACACAGTGGAGGTATCTGATCGGATTTGCCGATTGCTGACTCATGTAGTATGAGCAGTCACATGCTACCATGAGCATCATGTTAATTAGTTTACAGCTCTAGCATTCCACATTTTTTAGGCCTGCAAGCCATGACTATATGAGGCCTACAAGCCACAAATGTTACTTGAACACATATATTATTTTTTGGGGTTTTTATGTATCAAACATTATATATATATATATATATATATATATATATATATATATATATATATATATATATATATATATCCTTGCCTACTATGGTACAAATGATTTGTTTTTGTTTTTCACGTGTTTCTTAAATGTCTATCCAGCACATAGTTAGCTAATGCATCTGTCAATGTATTCATATGTCTAGGAATATGATGATATGTAATGTAGTCAAAATTTCTCTCCAGTAGAAAAATACATAGATACATTCTCAATATCTGAGGGTTTCTGACGGAATATTGCGCATTGAGTTGAAAAACAACAAGTTTTTAATCAAGGTTGACAACCAATTCTCGAATGTCAAGAGCAATAGCTTCTCACAACAATTTGATAACTACGCTATACTCAGCAATGTTATTAGTTTTTCGACCTAAACAAATACCTTGAAGATCCATCAACTCACCATGAGGGTCATAAATGGCCCATGCCGCGGAGGATAGATTCCGAGTACTACAGCAAGCACCATCAGCGAAACCAATGTGAGGAGTTACAGACATCTGCAAAGCAGGTAAAAATATAGTAAGAAGGAAAGCTGCTTGAAAAACAACACACCAAACCACACTATACAAAAAATGAATGACACACTGTTGTACAAAAGTAGCCATTCAAGATGACCTAAGCATAGTACTTTTTGAGAGAATCCATTGTCGGACTCGGGTAATCAATCAACTGAAATAAAAACAGAGTTTTACCGTCGCCATGACGAGTGAGCGTCGACTCGGCCAAATAATAGAGTAGAACTCATATAAGGTTGTGGCCCTATTCCCCCTGGGCGAGGGAGGATCACGAGTCAGATAACAACCCCATTGCAATAATGGGAAATCGGTAAAAACTTGGGGAGGGAAAGCAACCTGAACCTATGAGGAGGTAAAGGTACCTCCAATTGAAAGATCTTGACAATATCAGGATCAACTAACATGTCAATAGGCAGTGCAAAAGAGAACCTCTCAAGACAAGACATGTTGAGATGTACTTGAAATAAGATGATCAGAGGACACCGAAGGTGAAGCCGAAACAATTTCCATGTAATGGATTTCGGCAGGACTTAGAGGCATAACCTCGCCCCATGTATCGACAAGATCCGGTGAAGGAATGACCCAAGGATCATATTTGACCGAGATCATGTTGACAGAGGCAACATGAGGAGGTGGGAGTGGAAAAATTCCCATCAAAGCAGGATCTTAAAAAAATCCCTGCCCCCACACTCTCATAAGGGGCAGTAGTGTGCTTCACATATGAAACATTGCCATCCGAGGAGGAAGAGGCAAAAAAGGACAGTTGGTTGACTGTGACTATCTTCCCTTGAAGGAAAAAACGAATCACGCGAACAGGGAAAATTTTAAGAACCACCCTAAATTTATATGTATAATAAATGGGCTAATCCCCATGATACATAGGAAAAATGGGAGGTAATTTTATCAATAATATAATATGTATATATAATTTTTTTGGCAAATCTCTCACCAGATTATATTATCTTGTACAGTGATGGAGAATCTTTCACTAAATTATAAAATCTTGTAAGATCTTGGCAAATATTTTACTGAATAATAAAACATTGTGAAGTCTTGGCGAATGTTTTGTTAAAGTATGAAACCATATATGATAATAAGAAAACATATTCATTAAACTGTAATATACTAACATACATGTTTGGAAAAAAGAAACATAATTTTCTCTTCCTACAAACAATGTTCCAAGTTTCAGTGGTCATGTTTGTCAAGGTTCTTACAATACACTCTTTCATATCCTTCTATTAGTTTTGATAATATTCCACAACAAATTTCTTGTAGGTGTTGATATTGACCATGAGTTCTGTCAAGGTAGGAGAAATTAATCTTTTCTCTACAACTTTTGTCAAGCTACCACTTTTTTCAAGTTATCAAATTTCTTTCTTATTCCATAGACTCCAACTATAAAAAAAAAAAAAAAAAAACACATCAAGTTTGTTTACCCCAACACACCAACAAGTAACAAGCCCCAACTATATTATATAAGAAAGTATTAGGTATCCCAAAGGCTTGAAGGGGATCTAATTGAAAGAAGTGACCATTGTGAGAAGCCTTCCAATCAATATATGAATATATAAATGTAGATTTATTATTATTTTAATTGGAAATCTTCAATTAAATAATAAAATTTAATTACGTCTCTCCCAATCTAAATTGCTTATTAGCATAATTCACTACCCTCATATGTCTCACATTTTTTAACAGCGTTGTAGCATGTAGATTAATTTCCTTTTTGGTGAACAATATCCACCTTTTAGGAAAATATGGTGTAGTGGCTCCAACCCCTACAGATCATTAGGACAAACTAAGAATAGCACAGAAGATGAAAGGTTGTACAATCCAGCTTATTTTTCAAACAACTAATCCAACATCAGTACCTAAACTTTTTCATGAAGATATCATATTGAGAGTGTTTGAAAAATGGTGGGAAATATTCTGAGAGGGTGATGCGGAAAGAGTGATAAGGTTTCACTGTGTTGAATTTTTTTTGTTAAATTAGAAAAACCAATATTAATGGAGATATTGGTATTTTTTACTAAATTTTGTGAAGCGACTAAATGTAGCTTTAAACATTCACCTTAAGATGTTTTTACAATATAATTTTCTAAGTCTATTTAATATCTTCATTATCATAAAAACCAACTTATATCCATCTTAACTCCACATCTACCACTCTTAGAGGGATGAAATCTATTTATCCCTCTGAGCGCTTGGTAGACCCAGAATTAAGATGGACCTAAGATGATAGAATTTCCCCTTTAAATAGTCTATGCTCACATGAATACCATGGTATTACCATGGGTCAAGACCATGGATTATCATAAACCTGGAGCTTAAAAATTACTATTAGTAATTTATAAAAATTAATAAAATTAATAATTGATTTTTATTTTATTTTTTATTTTAACCAAGTTAAAATGTTTAACATACATTAAACTACAACATCCATTTTTACTCTTGATCCACCAAGCCCCGAGAGGGATCAAATATTTTTTCACTCTATGCTAGTTTGCATATCATGATATTTGATCCCTCTAGCTACATTCCACGTGAATACCATGGGTCAATACCATGTGCCATTTTTATTTTTATTAATACTAATATTAGGGTTAATAAAGTTTTTTTGCATGGTATTAGCCCATGGTATTTGGCCCATAGTATTTTGCCCATAGGTTTCACCTAAATATAACGCATTTTTTGAGTGTTTGTAAATATAAGGTGACTTATGGAGTAAATATAAAAAAATGCTTTATTTATTTACCATACCTCTCGTTTATTTATATTTTTATTAATTTACCATACCTCTTTTACAAATATGGTATTTGGCCCATAGGATTCACTTAAATAAAACCTCTTTTTTGAGCCTTCATAAATAGAAAGAGGGTTATGGACTAAATATAAAAAGAGGTTTTATTTATTTACCATGCCTCTAGTTTATTTATATTTTTATTTATTTACCATACCTTTTGAGTAAGTATAAAAAGAGGTTTTATTTATTTACCATACCTCCACTTTATTTATATTTTTATTTGTTTACACCCTTACATGTATACAAGGTGACTTATGGAGTAAATATAAAAAATGTAAAAAATGTTTTATTTATTTACCATACCTCTCATTTATTTAAATTTTTATTAATTTACCATACCTCTTTTATAAATATGGTATTTGGCCCATAGGATTCACTTAAATAAAACCTATTCTTGAAAATTAGGGCAAATGGAAGGTTGTAACTCCTAATTTCAAGGGCTAAATTTACCTTTTTTATCCTCTCCCTTAAAATAAGCTGAGTTGTCATACATCCCCTAACTACCATATGTTAAAAAAAAAATTACTTGTTAAGCCTACGACAATATTTCTCGTCCTGTATATTAATGCAATGTTACAATGTAATATATTCATATTGTAATTTTCATTTACCATGTTGCAAGAGCCGGCAGTCGGAAAACCTTTCCGGCAGTAAGGCTGTCATTTGCATTTATCTCTCTGATAGTAGGACTGTCACTCGCATCTATTTTCTAGTACCACCGTCACTGCGTGCTAGTACTCCACCAGTTGTTGGGTTCACCTGCACTTTCCACCTGGCTCGTTATTTACTTTTTGCTCTGTCATGGTGGTGTGGCAAGAGCAGGAGTACCATTGGCGATTTTGCACCTCGGGCTCCTCCAGCCATCGACAGCCATGGTTTCAGATAGTGGATCCAAGGGTCGAGCATTGATCTGGGGTTTTTGCGTTCGTTTACCTGGGTGGTATGGCTCATTCATTCCATTCTGCTTTGGCGCTCGTCCCTGCTCCGCCCGCCTTCTGCCGTGCCAAACCGATGCATAATACCGTGTTTGCAACCAGGGTTTGAGTGCAGGAGCTGGTCTGTTCAACTTCCAGGCAATCCATGCCATCCTGTAAGTGATTTACGTATTTATTTTGCTCCTGTCTCTGTTTTCTTTTATATTTGCAATTACTTCGATCATACAGTAACAATCTTCCCCTTTTTTTCTGTATGTTTCCGGATGGAAGATGAATGGGTGCAGCCAGAGAATGACGGTTTGCATAGTGGAATGGCCGCGGCTACCTGGGTTGCTTACATCCAGCATGGAATACCGGGCAAGTACCAACAGCTCTGGTTTGTCCTGTCTGTGGAGAGTTCAAGTACGCAAATCTGCTATCTCAAGGGTTTATCAAACGTTCCCCTTTTTTTGTGGTTTTAGTTGTAGAGATGGTTCCTATTGTGCCTGGAACAGAGTTCCTCTACGGCCTTTCGTTGATGTTATAGGAGATTTGAGGCCGCAGGCTATCCTGGCCTGAGGCTTGGCCATATTGACATATGTTCCGGCTTAAGTCGCCTTGGACGAGATTTGTTGTAATTATGTGGACAAACTTTCGGCGTCCGTTTGTAATTGGTTATAAGTTATTCAGGGTCGAATCCCTGTAAAATTGTTCTGGTTTGTTAGTTGAGTCTACGTCAGACCGGTTTACATGAATACTTGTGTATGGACTAAGTTTTTTTTTAAATAAAGTTCTACTCAGCAAAAGCCGAGGCCATAATGATTTCCGGTATGAATTTTTGGACTCTACTTCTGAATTTTTGTGTAAATTTTTCAAATGATAAATAGCCGAATTATTGTTTTGTGCGGCAGCTCTGAGACACTTCTCTTGTTTTATGGTTTCGCACTTTTGTTTATCTTGAGGTGCAAAGTTCTATTACTCATGCTCTATGTTGAAACAGTAAGTTTTGTATTATCTAATTGCCATCGAAATTTCCGTTTAAGAGGTCGTTTGGTTCATATAATCACCTGAATATTTTTTTTAGTGGCATTCTCTCGATTTACCTTAGGGTTGTGACAAGTCACCCTCTATCTGCCTGTAGGTTGAAATGTGCTCACTAATTGCCAAACCCTCCCAGGGTTTCTTCCTAGGCTAACGGGAAGGGATCCTCTAGAGGCTCGGACTTTCTTGCCGGAGCACCACCGTTCTGGTGGCGTGCTCTTCCACATTGAACTTATCTCATTAAACTGCCTGTCTTTATTTTAATTGTGTGATGAACCTAGGGTTTTGGGATCCAGCCCAACTCGCATTTGTTTCCAGGTTTTATTATTCATTTCTCAAGAGTATTATAGTTTCATTGTTTTCGTTTAAAGCATGATATATATAAAAATAAGATGCTACTAGGCCTGTCTTCATTTTCAAGGTGTTATCTGCCTAAACACTGTTATTTCGGTATTCTTCATGTGTTCATTCCTTTTCTATTTGACAAAGCAGTTTTGTAAACAGTTAACTTCCACTGTGTTGTTGTATTCACACGCTTTATTGGTTTAAGACCGCAGACTTAACCCCTGCTCCTAATTTCGCTTTTTTTTTCTCAGGATTACTTCTATCAAACCATATTCTCTAATATCTCACCTTACATTAACAGATAAGAAAGAGAGCATACTTTCATCCTACAATACCCTACTAATTACAGAGAAATAAACCGTAGCTCTACTTCTCACTCCTGAACAGTTTGCAGAAAGATTAACTAACAGATTATCTGGGTGATTTGCTTTACTTACCTAGTCTTTCCAGCGGTAAAGACTCCTTGGAGGTTCACCTGGTACACTGTTGTTTCTTGACCACCCAACCACGAGATTCGTCTTTCAGGACCAGAATCTTCCCCCTAGCTGTCTTGCAGGACCACTATCCTCAGCAAGAACACTTGCACATCATGCTTGGCTATCTGGTCATCACCAGACTTAGCCTTTTCTTTTCTCTGCCTATCCCTACAGCACAGATTTTTGCCTCCCCCCACTTCCTTTTCTTCAGAAGCCTTTCCAGTTAGGGGAGGCAGTTAGGGTTGCAATCTCAGCAACTGTCTCATTCCAACTTCCTCCTCAGAAGTTTCTAGTATTATTCCAAGAAACATTTCTTATATATTCTTAAAAAAAAAAAAAGATAATAACCAAACTATTAAATTTCAAACCGCTAACAATGTCATATTCAGTTATGTCCTTTACCATAGTAAAAATCAAATATTTACATTTCCCGGGGCATCACATCTTCCCCTCCTAAAATTGGACATCGTCCCGATGTCTTTCGTCCATGAACAGCCTTGCATAAGCTTGTTTCATAAGCTCTTCATCTTCCTAGGTGGCCTCATCAGGCCCAAAGTGCTGCCACTACACTTTAACTTGGGTAATAGCTCGCTTCCGCAGCATGACTTCTCTCCGGTCGAGGATGTTCAGTGGTTCAACCAAGATTTCTCCTTCTGGTTCGACCTGCAACATGCAACAACCTAAATCAGTTTTCTTTTAAAGGTAAAACACTTAGACTGATGTACCGGAGATACTTCTCACCTGTATATCCTGCCATCTGATAACATGTTTAGGATCATAAACATATTTTTTCAACACAGAAACATGGAAAACATTGTGGACTCATATGTGACTTGGCAAGGTGAGCTGGTAAGCCACTGGCCCAATTCTTGCTAAGACTTGAAATGGTCCACAAAATCGAGGTGCCAACTTAGTGCAACCATTCCATTATAGTGTGCTCTTTTTTGCTCGTATTCTTACATACACATGGTCACCAACTTGGTACTCCTTGAATCTTCTTTTCCAATCAGCAAAGCTCTTTTGCCTGTCCTGAGCTGCTTTTAAATTGGTTCGTACCTTCTTAACCATGTCCTCCATCTCTTTAAGCATTTCAGGACCTAACATCAATTTGTCTTCCAGTCCACCCCAACTTGAGGGTGTGCGACACTTCCGCCCATACAGTACCTCAAACGGGCTCATTTGCAGTGATGTATGGTAACCATTATTATATGCAAACTCGACCAAGTGCAGGTAATCTTCCCACTTGGTTGGTTGTTGCATTACATATGCCCTTAGCACATCTTCCACCACCTAGTTCACCTGTTCTATTTGTCCGTCGGTCTGAGGGTGATAAGCTATACTAAAGTTCAGTTGAGTCCCTAGTTCTGTAAACAATGTTTTCCAAAAGACCGATGTAAATTTAACATCACGGTCGGAAATTATTGTTTTTGGTAGCCCATGCAACCTAAATATATTCTGCATAAAAATATGGGCGATCTGTACAGCTCTATAAGTGGACTGCACAGGTATAAAATGTGTTGATTTACTTAATTTGTCCACCACCACCATGATGGAGTATTTTTTCCTTGTCTTGGGTAAACCGGTTATGAAGTCCATAGAAATGGTTTCCCACTTCCATTCTGGAATGGGTAATGGTTGTAATAACCCTGCAGGGTGTTGGTGTTCTGCCTTAATTTGTTGACACTCTAAACAATGTGCCAAATACTCAGCCACATCTCTTTTCATTCCCAGCCAGTAATATTCTTTTCGAAGTGCAGTGATCATTTTCTGATATCCGGGGTGTCCAGCATAGTGACTTTTATGAAATTCATCCAAAATCAAGTTTTTAATGCTATTTTTATTGGGCACATACAGCCTTTTCCTGTAATACAGCATTCCAGTAACATCCACCGCATAATCTTGCTGATTAACTATTGTACCTGTTGTTTTATTTGTTGATAAACGATATCTTGCTCTGTTGTTTTTTTAATCATCTCTTCGAAGGGGCTTTTCCATTTGCTACAGGAAATTTCATATAAACATTGTAATTTCCGACTTAGGGCATCCGCCACCCGGTTCTCTTTCCCCTTCAAATGTTTGATTTCAAAATCAAAACCACTTAGGAAATCCACCCACCATGCTTGCCTAGTATTTAAAGTGGGCTGGCTAAAATAATTGGTCAGACTGTGGTGGTATGTCAATAATAAAAATTTTCTTCCCATAAGGTAATGTCGCCACATCTTCAAGGCATGTATGACGGCTGCCAACTCTAAGTCATAAGCGGAATATTTCTTCTCATGTTCTTTCAATTTTCTTGACTCGTAAGCGATTACCTTCCCTTCTTGCATCAACATGCCTCCTACACCTTCCTTGCTTGCATCAGTGCACACCACATAGTCTTTATTAGGATCAGCTATGCTCAGAATGGGTGCGGTGGTGAGCAGATGCTTAAGCTGCTCAAAACTTTTTTGGCATTCTGAGGTCCATCTGAAAGCTCTCCCTTTTTCTGTAAGGAAGTCATAAGATACACTACTCTTGAGAATCCTTCTACAAATCATCTATAATAACCAGCTAATCCCATGAAGGATCTGATGTCAGCTACATCCTTCAGTACGGGCCACTCCATTATGGTCCTTATCTTTTCGGGATCTACCGTGATCCCTTCCTTCATGATTATATGGCCCAAATATTGTATTTCTTCCTTGAAGAAGTCACACTTGCTAAACTTGGCATATAACTGATGTTCTCGAAGGGTTTGCAGCACTAATCTGAGGTGCTCTTTGTGCTCTTCCAAAGTGCGGGAATATATTAGTATATCATCAATAAATATCAGCACAAATCTATCCAAATATTGATGACATATGCTATTCATTAAGCACATAAAAGTTGCGGGGGTGTTGGTTAACGCGAAGGGTAGCACCACAAACTCATAATGTCCATACCTTGATCTAAAAGTTGTTTTAGCTATGTCTTCTTCTTTAATCCTGATTTGGTGATGCCCTAATCGCAAATCGATCTTGGAAAATACTGTTGCACCTTTCACTTGGTCAAAAAGTTCATCAATCTGGGGTATAGGATACTTATTTTTTATTGTCAGTTTGTTCAACTAACGATAATCTATGCACATGCAAAGGGTCCCGTCCGTTTTATTAATGAATAATATTGGAGCTCCCCAAGGTGACACACTAGGGCGAATATAGTTTTTGTCTAACAGTTCCTGTAATTTCATTTTTACCTTTGTCAACTCAGGTGTACTCATTCTGTAGGGCACTCGGGATACCGGGGCCACCCCAGGCACCAATTCAATGGTAAAGTCTATATCCCTCTTAGGTGGCAGTCCAGGAATCTCCTCCAGAAACACATCAGCAAATTCTTGTATCACAAAATGTTGTCCAAGGTAGTTGTTTTATCTTTCGAGTTAGCATAACCCACTTGGATGGCATAGATCTGACACCCTTTCCTGATGCATCTTGCTAACTGAGAGGAAGTTATTGGCAAAACCTGTACTGGCCGCTTAATCCCTTGCATCTCTTGCCTTGCCCCAAGCTCATCTCTATAATAAATAACCTTTGTTTTGCAGTTGACTAAGGACCAGTGTTTTTCTAGCCAGTCCATACCAATTAGGACATCATATGAACCAAGGGGAAGCACATTTAAATCTGCCATCACTGGTTGTCCTGTTATTTTTAAAGAGCAGTTATTGACTTTTGCAAGCACTCGTCTCTTGGCCCCTGTGGCCAGTTGTACTAGCCACGGGTTCTTGAATTTAATAGGTTGCAATTTACAATGCTCTACAACCTTAGGACTAATATAGCTTAATGTGGCTCCAGGATCAATTAAAATAGTTACAATAAGGTCTAAAATTTTACCTTCGAATTCCACCATGGTCGGTTGGTACTCCGCTTGACAGTCGTCCAGGGCTGCATTAATCCTTGGTAGGCTACGTCCTATATCGCTGACTGTCGATGCTTCATGGATCTGGGATACCTATTCGGTTCCCTTTCATTGAGGGCAGTTTTTAACATAGTGCAGCCCACCATAACCCCAACACTGCACTGGAGGCCTTGCTGCCCCTTCGCTATCTAACTTTATAGATTGTTCGCCACTTCAGGACTCACTGGTTGGCTTGGACCTGAGCGAATTTTTCTGTATATTTCTACTATTTTTCCCTTTGCCAACACCCTTGTTACCACTACTGCGATTTCCCTTATTGTTTCCAGCCAACTTATTACTTCTCTTATCATTCCATCTTTTACCTAGAATATCTCCCTTCTGTTTACTCTGCTGATAACAGATCCTGGCTTTACGTATTGCTTCATCCATTGTCTTTGGATTGTCAAACTCAATCCTTTCCCGCATATTCAAAGGTAAACTACTAATGAACCTCTGCACTTTATCTTTTTCTTCTCTAATATAAGGCACGTAACGAAGCAATGAAGTAAAAAGAGTGATGAATTCGTTCATGGTCTGTTATCCCAACCGCAAGTCATGGAATTCTCTTGCCTTTTCGTCATAAAACACTCGGTCAGATATCTCTCCTTGAAGTACCTTTGAAATTTCTCCCAGGTTATGTTCTGTTCGCTTATGCCTCTAACGATCTTAACTTCTTCCCACCACAGGGTGGCTTTTCCCTGTAATTGGAAGATGGCCAATCGTGCCTTGAGGTTGTGATCGTATTCATATAGCTGGAAATATTTATTCATATTAATCAACCATGCCTCAGCTGCTTCCTCCTGTTCTCCATCAAAGTGCGGCAGCTTGATCTTACGAAATTCCCCTTGCAACTCTATCCGTTGCCTTTTAGATGTCTGTTGTTCAGATGCATTATCAGATCGTTCCTCCTCCCTTCCTTCTAACCCCTCAGGTTCTGTGTGGTGATTCTGCTCTTAAACATTCTTTGCTGCTCAGCACTGGGATTTGTTGGCTGTTGATTCTATTTATCGAACAGGCTTTTTATGATCCTCTCCTGCTCCATCGTTAACCATGCGTTGTCCTCCCGTAGTCGGGCCATTTCATTTTTCAACTCCTGTACTGTTTCCAAAATGGCCAGATTCGTATTGCGAGCCTCCTCTCCAAACTGTACCCATAGCTCGGGGTTATTCTCCGGACCAGTTGCAGGTCCCTGACCCACAAACCTGCGTGATGCACTATCTGTTCTTCACATGCTGTCAGTACTCTGTTCCTGTACTTGGCATAAGAAAAGTATCAGGAAACAACAACACAAAAAAAAAGAACAAAAGGTCAGTGCATTATCTGTCCTTTCTAGAACTACTCAACAGAGATGGAAATAAATTGTATATACTTTATCTGTCTATCAGTTTTCAGTTTTTCAGTTCCCCAAAGGCCACAGTTTTTGTAACCTTGCTCTGATACCACTTTTCATACATCCCCTAACTACCATATGTTAAAAAAAAATTACTTGTTAAGCCTACGGCAAGATTTCTTGTCCTATATATTAATGCAATGTTACAACATAATATATTCATATTGTAATTTCCATTTGCCATGTTGCAAGAGCCGGCAGTCAGAAAACCTTTCCGGTAGTAAGGCTGTCATTTACATTTATCTCTCCGATAGTAGGACTATCACTCGCATTTATTTTCCAATACCACCGTCACTGTGTGCTAGTACTCCACCAGCTGTCGGGTTCACCTGCACTTTCCACCTAGCTCGTTATTTACTTTCTGCTCTGTCATGGTGGCGTGGCAAGAGCAGGAGTACCATTGGCAATTGTGCACCTCGGGCTCCTCCAGCCATCGACGGCCATGGTTTCAGATGGTGGATCCAAGGGTCAAGCGTTAATATGGGGTTTTTGCGTTCGTTTACCCGGGTGGTATGGCTCATTCATTCCATTCTACTTTGGCGTTCGTCCCTACTCCGCCCGCCTTCTGCCGCGCCAAACCAATGTGTAATACATGTTTGCAACCAGGGTTTGAGTGCAGGAGCTGGTCTGTTCAACTTCCAGGAAATCCATGTCGTCCTGTAAGTGCTTTACGTATTTATTTTGCTCCTGTCTCTTTTTTCTTTTATATTTGCAATTACTTCGATCATACAGTAACAATCTTCCCTTTTTTCTGTATGTTTCCGGATGGAAGATGAATGGGTGCAGCCAGAGAATGCCGGTTTGCATGGTTGAATGGCCACGGCTATCTGGGTTGCTTACATCTAGCATGGAATACCAGGTAAGTACCAACAGCTCTGGTTTGTCCTGTCTGTGGAGAGTTCAAGTATGCAAATCTGCTATCTCAAGGGTTTATCAAGCGTTCCCTTTTTTTGTGGTTTTAGTTGCAGAGATGGTTCCTATTATGCCTGGAAGAGAGTTCCTCTATGGCCTTTCATTGATGTTATAGGAGATTTGAGGCCGTAGGCTATCCTGGCCTGAGGCTTGGCCATATTGACATATGTTCCAGCTTAAGTCGCCTTGGACGAGATTTGTTGTAATTATGTGGACAAACTTTCGGGGTCTGTTTGTAATTGGTTATAAGTTATTCAGGGTCGAGCCCCTGTAAAATTGTTCTGGTTTGTTAGTTGAGTCTACGTCAGACCGGTTTACATGAATACTTGTGTATGGACTAAGTTTTTTTTAATTAAAGTTCTACTCGGCAAAAGCCGAGGCCATAATGATTTCCAGTATGAATTTTTGGACTCTACTTCTGAATTTTTGGATAAATTGTTCAAATGATAAATAGCCGATTTATTGTTTTGTGCGGCAGCTCTGAGACACTTCTCTTGTTTTATGGTTTCACACTTGTGTTTATTTTGAGGTGAAAAGTTCTATTATTCATGCTCTATGTTGAAACAGTAAGTTCTGTATTATCTAATTGCCATCGAAATTTCCGTTTAGGAGGTCATTTGGTTCATATAATCACCTGAATATTTTTTTTTAGTGGTATTCTCTCAATTTACCTCAGGGTTGCGACAAGTTATCCTCTATCTGCTTGTAGGTTGAAATGTGCTCAATAATTGCCAAACCCTCCCAGGGTTTCTTCCTAGGCTAACGGGAAAGGATCCTCTAGAGGCTCAGACTTTCTTACCAGAGCATCGCCATTCTGGTGGCGTGCTCTTCCACATTGAACTTATCTCATTAAATTGCCTGTCTTTATTTTAATTGATATGTACAGAAACCATGTGATGAACCTAGGGTTTGGGGATCCAGCCCAAATAGCATTTTTTCTAGGTTTTATTATTCATTTCTCAAGAGTATTGCAGTTTCATTATTTTCGTTTAAAGCATGATATATATAAAAATAAGATGCTACAAGGCCTGTCTTCATTTTCGAGGCGTTAACTGCCTAAACACTATTATTTCGGTATTCTTAATGTGTTCATTCCTTTTCTGTTTGACAAATCAATTTCGTAAACAATTAACTTCCACTGTGTTGTTGTATTCACACGCTTTATTGGGCTAAGACCGCAGACTTAACTCCCGCTCCTAATTTCATTTTTTTTTCTCAAGATTACTTCTATCAAACCATATCCTCTAACATCTCACCTTGCATTAACAGATAAGAAAGAGAGCATACTTTCATCCTACAATACCCTACTAATTACAGAGAAATAAATCGTAGCTCTACTTCTCACTCTTGAACAGTTTGCAGAAAGATTAACTAACAGATTATCCGGGTGATTTTCTTTACTTACCTGGTCTTTCCAGTGGTAAGGACTCCTCAGAGGTTCACCTGGTACACTATTGTTTCTTGACCACCCAACCACAAGATTCGTCTTTCAAGACCAGAATCTCCCCCCTAGCTGTCTTGCAGGACCACTATCCTCAGCAAGAATGCTTGCACATCGTGCTTGGCTATCTGGTCATCACCAGACTTAGCCTTTTCTTTTCTCTGCCTGTCCCTACAGTGCAGATTTCCCCCCCCCCCCCACTTCCTTTTCTTCAGAAACCTTTCCAGTTGGGGGAGGTAGTTAGGGTTGCAATCTCAGCAACCGTCTCATTCCAACTTCCTCCTCAGAAGTTGCCAGTACTATTCCAAGAAACATTTCTTATATATTCTATGTTTTTTTAAAAGATAATAACCAGACTATTAAATTTCAAACCGCTAACATGTCATATTCAGTTCTGTCCTTTACCATAGTAAAAATCAAATATTTACATTTTCCCAGGGCATCACATGGGCTAATCTCCATACCTAATTTTTTTATAAAATAAATTTGAGGCGATTTGTAAAAATGTACTATGATACAAAATATTCACCCACTAAAAATTTAAAACCCCTTAATTTCGCCTAAGGGCAAAAATTCGCCCCTAAAATTTTCCATGCACACAAAAAATGGAGGAGGCTATAGCATGCATTGCATGGGTCCAACTCCTTCTGAGTAGAATATTATAATTGATATTAGCATCAACGATATCTACTTCGACGTGTATTGTATTTCCCTCAAAAGTAATGGAAAGGTTGGGTAAGACACTGAATGGTCATGAATCGCACTCATCAAAAGCTTCCAAAGTGTTAGGGGACTGGTTCAGAGTAGGAGAACCAATTTCCTTCCAACAAGCAACAGACATGATGCAGGTAGAAGCACCTTCATCGATGACGGTCCTATGAATGGTTTTCTCGTTTACAATTACCTGAATGAGAAAGGAAATTTGATGAGGCAAACATGGAACGTGGTTTTCCAGGTCAAAATAGATAAGATTGGAATCAGTTGGATCAATACCCCCAATAATCGACATTAATGATTTCTGCTGAGAAGGATAGCTTTGAAGGACCTCGAGAGAAAACATAGCTGATGGTAGCTAAATCTTCAATAATAATATAATGTTGAGTGGCTCAAGCATTTGGATTATACAAGGACTTTCTCAGCACACCTCGAGAAGGTGGTCAAACAGCAGAATCAGGATTAGGTCGCTCTGTATGGAGAGGACCAGAACTTGACGGGGTAGAAGAATAAGGGGCACCTTCTTTCTCTTTCCCTACTGTCGGGGTAGGAGTTTTATAGTCTTTTGACCTGGTAGACACGTTAATTGGTGTACTCATCATGAACACTTGTGAACCTAAGGAAGCAAATGACTGAGGCTGGTCTACCATTTAGGTCTGTTGGGATGGAAAGGGATCTTTCGGGATAGCTAGGGTCCCTTTGAGCAAACGAATAACTTCGGACCGTCTGGGACAATCCTTAGTATAGTGATCCTCCTCATAGATGAGGCATGGATACTTGGGCTTCCGTTGAGAAGCGTCACCAGCAGATGACTTGGGAGAACCCTGTTTTGGGGCATTGGATTTACCCTTTCCTTTGCCTTTCTTCTTACCTTTAGAGGGTTTGTTTGCTATGGAAGACTGAATAGTGTGGACCTCTGAGGTTTTACCACAGGCAGGTGGATTATGATAAGACTCATTGGAAGTAGTGTTGGAGACCAATTTCTATTTGGAAGAAGATTTTGCAGGGGTCTGAGTCACTGAACCAATTACTCCATCAACAGGAGGTGTAACAGGAGACTTAGATGTCGTCAGATTAGATGATGGTCTAGGCACATTAGGTAACACATCATATAATGTGCCAGATTGTGAATAGACGAGGTCTAGGTACTAGGCACGCGCGATGACTTGTTCTTCAGTGACACATCCTCCCATAGCAATGTCCTCAGCAATTTTGTTGACGAAGGATTTGGTGAACCATTCGGTCAACAACTGATCAGCAATCTCGAACTTAATCAGGCAACGCCTATGTCTCAATTCATGAATATGATCAGAGATGTGGGTCGCAGTGTCTTGCTTAAGTGGTGTTAGCAGATGGGTGTCAGTTTCATAGTGAACCGGAAATTGGAAATGTGTGAGAAAGGCCATGACGAGAGTGTTAAAGTCGTGATAGGTATTTCAAGGCAAATCAATATACCACTTTGCTGAAACACCTATGAGAGTTCGTTGGAAAAGCAAAAGACGAATGGAATCATCAACGTAGGAATTCGAGGAGCACCAAAGGTGATATGTCATCACATGGGCTTGTGGATTATCTTTCGCTTTTCCTTCAAACTTTGGACAATCGCTCAGGATCTTGGAACGGACTGAAGGCCAATATGGTGAATGAAGAATCAGATCATTCGTGAGTCGAGACACATCTGGCAACTCTAGTGTAGCCAACAATGGAAATTGAGTTTAGAAATATATTGGAGGCCGATAAGTGGGTCCAACCAGAGGAGCCCATCCCTGCTGGTAAGGATTTTATCCCCACAGTGGAGGGTTTTGTCCACATGGCATTTGATTTTATCCCCACTGTAGGTTACCTTGCCCGTAGGGAGGATTTTGACCTTGAAAGCCTTGAAACTGTCCAACCATAGGTTTTGATAAGCAACATATGGGTTAAAAGGTTGTTGAGCCTATGGACCTTGGACATATGGATGTTGCATATGTTGTCCTTGGACATACGGGTTTTGAACCTATTGCCCCTGGACATAAGGGTTTAAGACCAGCTACCCTTGGGCATAAGGATTTTTCACTTATTGTCCTTGGAATAAGGATTTTGGACCTACTGCCCTTGGACAAAAGGATTCTGAACCTTGTTGCCCTTAGACATTAGGATTTGGGGCCTGCTGTTGCAGGACTTGACCCTGACCTTGTCCCTGCAAAGGTTGACCCTGTTGATATATGTATAAGGGTTGCTCCTGCCTGGGTTGGCCTTATTGTTGCAAGGGCTGACCTTGCGGCTGCAAAGGCTATCCCTGCGGCTACAGAGGTTGGACTTGTGAAGACATAGGCTGGCAGGTTTATTGAACATACTGCATTTGCATCTGCATGGTTTGCTACAAGTGTTGCAAGGGTTTCCCCTGCGGCTATTGTAGTTTTCCTTGCTACGACACTATTTTCCCTTTCTTCTACATGGATGGCCCTTGCTACAACAAAGGCTTCCCTTATTTCTATAGAAGCTATCCTTATTGCTGAAAGGGTACTTGAACAGTTCCCAAAGTGACACCTTGAAAATTTTCGAACTGTATCTGGCCATAGCCACCAGGATTGGCGGATGGACCAGGCTTAA